>CM076572.1:271619825-271962679 GCA_034641835.2 Pinus albicaulis
AACGGTCCCATAACCTTCAACAAACAACAGCGCGCACAACCAAACACTCAAACAATTATAACCCCCAACGTCTCTAGAAACATCACTGCACCTTTGCTAAAGGAGGCGTGCCTATCATGCTTCATTAAGCCAAATAGTAGTTCCTATTGTTAGTTGTCACCCATCGAAAAATTTATTAATATTACTTTCATTATAATTTTTATCATAAATTATTATATTAATATTTTAATAATATTTATCAACATTTATTAATTTATTTTAATGAATTTTATAATTATTCTTTATCTTTTCATAATGTTTACTTTAACATGTAAATTTTTTAATCACTTCTTTAATTTTTATTTTAATAATAATTAAAATATTTATTAAATTGTAGAATATTTTAAAAATTTAACTATACTTCAGAATTAAAAAATAAATAAATAAATAAATATATTATTATAACAAATCACATATAAATATTATTAAAAATGTTAGAACCCAAATCATACCATGTTGAAATTACATTTAGGAAAAAAGTCCATCTTTAAACATATGACATGGCATCTCTCGAAATGTTTTATTTCCATATTTATGGCTTTGAAAAACTAATAGCACGGGATTAATTAATTTATAATGTATTTTGATGGTTAATGTTAAAAGCCAGATCATACCATGTTGAAATTACATTTAGTAAAAAGTCCATCTTTAAACATATGACGTGGCATGTCTCACTGAAATGTTTTATTTCCATATTCATAGCTTTAAAAAAAGTTATAGGACGGGATTAATTAATTTATAGTGTATTTTGATGGTTCTAAAGGATAGTAGGATTATTAAGTTTGAAAAAAATAAAAAATATAAAAATGAAATTAATTGAAATTACTAAATGGGTAATTTGAATGAGGTGTTTTAAATATTTTTTAATTTTATTAGAAATTTAATAATAAAAGAAATGTGTAATTTTAATTAATTAAATTTATATAATTTAAATTTACAACATACTAAATTTATTTTTTTATTTGAAAAAATATAATTTAAATAATGAAATATTATCATTTCATCTAGATTGTTGTTACTGGATTTCCATTAAAAAGATATACAAAGTTGTTGTTACTGGATTTCCATTAAAAAGATATACAAAGTTAATGTTGTTATTAAATTTCAATTAAAAATTGATAAAGGAACAAAAAAACAAAAATATTGCGGGTTTACTTGAAATTTAGTTAGAAGTTAAGAAATTTGGTTTATAAATCTTTGATTTGATTTTATTCGATTAAATTGTGTATATGATTAAGTACAAACCCTTGGTCCTAAATAGACCACCCTATCAATTATCTGATTTCAATGTTCTCCTAAAGAAATTTTAGGAGAACAAAAGCTGATTGGTTTTCATGGTAAATTGTTTGCAAATTTCAATTTCAATTTTTGGTAAGGAAATTTTAGGAGAACAACAGCTTAGTGTGGACACATGTATTTTGAATCAAAATACATGTACTAGTGTAAATACTTTTTATGAACCTTGACTTTAATAAGTTTGGTGTCCATTTTGAAAGTACAGTGTTAGAAATTACCAGAGCCCGACATGCATGAATTCTTAAGCGAATTTTAGGCTATGACGGGCATTGGTCGCACATTGCCGCGTCAAGTAGTGGAGTGGAGTATGGTCAAAAGTGTATAAAGTTCTAGCCACGCCTAAAGTTGAATGCCACATGGCACAAATCGAAATGATATGGTTTGTAGTCAATGAGATCATGACCCAGAATTTCTGGTTTTTGAGAAGCACGGAATTCGCGTGTTTGAACATTGCTGTCCTAACGCGGCAATCTGTGCAATTAATAGCAGTGCTCAAGTCCCTCTTCCCCAGTTACTTAAGTGCTTCGTTCCTTCGTTTTCCTTAGCGTTTAAACCACTTAGAAGCCTTATTAACTGCAAAATCCTCCCTGATTCGGGAATCGTAACTATAGACTCTGAAGCCATTCTTTGAAAAGTGAAAATTAAGGTTCTTAACGCAGAAAATGAACTTTCTCGAGTTTAAAATTCTGCTAAAATACGGTGGTGTAGTGTCAAATTTAAAATGGGAATTATGTAAATAGTAAAATATGAAGGGCTAAATCCGTGATCTAGTTTTTGTTTTTTAATTTTTTTTAGGGTGTAATATCTATATCATGGATTTTATTAATATACCAAAAGAAATAAGATTCATATATGATGTTTTATGAAGATTATGATTGATCCAGGATTATATAATGACATTATAACCGTATTGTACAGACCAAAACCAGGTCTTTTGTTGGAAGTCAATGTAACATGAATGTCTGTCAATCTCTAAAATTATTCAAAGTTGTGATAGAATGAACCTTTGACTGAGCCCTTGACATTCTAGTAGTCGACAATTAAAAAGAAGACGTAAAAGAGAAAACAAACATAGCTATATAGGAGGTGGCTATACTGCCATAGATGGTGGACATTCAAAGTTGTGATATTACGAATCAACCTTTGTCTTAGACCTTGACATTCTAGTAGTAGTAGACAATTAAAAAGAAGACGTAACAGTGACATAGGGAAATAAACATAACTATATAGGAGGTGGCTGTACTTCCATAGATGGCGGACCAAACAAAACTAGAGCACATTGGTTAATTCAGTCATCCAGTATAATCACCGAAGGAGCCAGGGAAGGAGGTGCATAAACCAGGTTATTTGGTGTTGCATTGATGTCCGTCTCACCATCTCTAGGGTTCCTCCGAGTCAATACTTGAATCTAAGAAAATGTTGCATTCCATTTTGTTGAGTCTGACTACAATTTCCTTCCTATCATTTCTGGGTTCCTCCGAGTCAATACTTGAATCTAAGTCTAACTACAATTTCCTTCATATCATAGTGGAGGTCTCGAAGAATCCTCTTGATATGTTTTTATCTAGCAAACAACTTTTCTAATTATCTACTTCTTGTTTTTTCGCGTAGTACCATGTTGAGGAGAATCTTCATCTACCTATGCGATACAATTGAGTGGAGGAAATATAGACATCTCTTCCTCTTTTTTCTAGGATCACGAACTAAATTTGTACTACCCTGCATACAATTCATGAATTCGAATTCTAATGTGTAATATCTCAAACAATGAAATAATTAACAGATCTGAAATATTCTCGTATTTTAAATAAGACTTTGATAAGCTAATCATAGAACGTCGGGGATCTAAAATATTGCAACCTCTTATTTATATTATTAGCTAAAGAAACGAGTACATGCTCATACAAAAACATCCCTTACAGATAGGCATGTCCAACTGCTCATTAAAACAAAAAACAAAAATTGAAGCACAATCGTGGACCCTAGATGGATTTACTAGATAAAAATAACACCCACAGAGTTTCGTCTCTGGATCAAACTAGAACTCGCCATGCTAAGTTCTCAATAAAAAACACAATAAGATAAATAAACTCGAATGATCCTCAATGCCTAGCTTTTATCCCCTTTATAAGCTTACGTGACTACTCTAAAGACTTTATTTTATTATTTTTCCCTAAAAAAAATTAAGGAAAATACCATGGGCGGATAAATACCGTGGACATACTCCTTCTATTTTGACCATATCTAGAAAGGGAATATTACATACTAACGTTCACCAAATTCTTGTGTCTCAAGAAAACAAATTTCCTTTCGGACTTCAAATGGCACCGAGTCGAAGAAATGTGATGTTGATTCCCAACAAAAGAGGCGATGTCGCTCAGAAGAAGATGCCCCTGGCATGCCACCTCGACTACCCATCATGCATTGAGGTTGGACCTACAAAAGAGTGTAACACAACCAAACTTGGAAAATTGACTCCACCTTACTCAATTTCATGATAGACCAAACACCAGCTAATTGAACACTGAAGAACCCCCATTATAAGCAATTTGTAGATGGGTAAGAGTCATAGTAAACTGAACACTCGTGATCATCAATATAGTAGTGCCCGATGAAAACCAAGACGTGATAGGAGACACGATGAACCAAAGACTAGAGGAACTAAAAACATACATTTGTTTGACATTTGAATTGTCACGTTTATTATAGAAGTTGCGAGATTGTTAAAACCAAAACCGAAAAGGTGCCACTAGACCATACCCCTACAAGAAACAAAGGATAGTGGAAGGAAAAACCAGATGGCTTAGTCGTTTGAAGATCCGTAGAGAGGAAGATAACCACCAACTCGAAAGATGGACCAGAGAAAGAAGTATGTAAGAAAGAAACAAAGTACATTTGGAACAAACACTCATATTCGCAAACCCCGATGCCAAGAACCACTAAGTGAACGAAAACCCAACCGTATAGACCCACACTTATAAAACAAAACACCCTCAAATTTTCCTAGATATTCATGCATGAGACAAGGAGTACCAAAACCGGAAAAAAATGATAAAAACAAAATAGAGACAACCGAAAGACATACCCAAAGAAAAAATTAGTAACTTACATCACTATCATAAACACAATTACAACAAGAAAAATACCCAAATGTTGGTATAAAATGAACTAGGGATGGTCAAGACTCAAACCAAAACAAACTTGAAACATAACTCGACACCTTGAGTCCTTATAGTAAGTCTGTCACCCCGCTCTTACAAACAACCAAAACGGTAAAAATTACTATCCAACGCACAAGTAAAAGAAGCACTTTGGTACATGGTGAGGTTCAATCCTCGAAGAAAAACAACGATTTTCTTTCTTCTCGAGATCCTCCATCCCACAGAGTGAATGATGGAGTCATTTATACTTGGTATCCTCCATCCTAATACAATGAATGATGGAGTCATTAATACTATGTATTTGTGGGGATCCTATTCTTAGCCAATAACTCCATCATTCTTTGCCATTCCCGCAACCTTAGTCTAGAGGAATGCTCGGATCAAGTGGAGAACCACATACAACACTATGTGTGTCGTGACATTAATGTTGTCATCCTCCCCTTCTACTGGACACCTTGTTAAACTTAATTCTTTGCCACGCATTCAAGAGAGAGAGCCAAGTGAAGGCTTGGGCACACCTCTCCAACAACCACCTCCATCTCATGCCAAATTGTTTCACTAGAAACCATTATTTTCTAGGTTATAGGATATTAAATGTGGTTGGGCATATACTTCCCACCGTTATATTTAAATCCCAGGAAATCTAATGATGGGAAGTATATCCCCAATTTCATTTAATATCCTATAGGAGATCACGATCTTATTCTTTGTCCTCCAAATGGCTTATAGATGAGGATTCTTTAGTGTAACTTTATCTCAGTCTACTATCTCAATTTGATGTCCCTTTCTTCCTCTTAATTGATCAGACTTGTCTTTGTAGCTAATGAAGTTTCTTTTGGCATGTTCTCCTTCGTCATCTCCTTCATCATCATCTTTTCATAGCATGATAGAATATCTCGCATCTATAATTCACTCACTACAAGACACTATCAATTCGATAAACCCCTATTCTAAGATGTTTCATGATGATCTATCGATTGAGCCAAAATTAGGTGGCGAGGCTGAGGAAGAGGCTCGATGAATGCGCAATTTCCTAGCTAACTTGAAGTCAAGGGTCAAGTTTAAGCATGTATTACTACGCATTTCCGGGAAGGTGGAGGAGGCTAGATGCTTTCACAATTGTGTATTTTATGAGATCAAGGCCGAGGCACGAGCCTTGAGATCGTGCAATATGCAGTTCTCGCTAGAGCGTGAGAGAGATATTGCACCATCATGGAGGTCGGAATCCGAGCTTGAGCACTGTGATTGCGTAGTGCACATTCATGAAATGTAGAGACCGCACATTGCACAATGCTAATGGAAAAGGGTGTTGCTTTAGGCTTGAGGCTGTGCAAGTGCATAGTTTAGGTTGGGAGGAATGAGGCTGAGTGGCCCAGTCGGGAGTTCTCCCAGTTGGATTAAGTGTTCGATCAATGAGATGAATATGAGCCAAATGGAGACTTTGAGCATGATCACACACTTATATCACTTAAAATAAATGACACGGAACACTTTCCAGTGCATATGAACAACATCCCTTCCTCAATGCAACAACTTTGTGACAACTCCTACCAAGTGCGATACAAAAGATACACTTTGCAACGAAAGTGAGTGACACTTGTGCGACAATGCTGAAACTTTTTGAAATGAGTGAAAAAACACATAAAAAATGATAATAAGAACTCATTATCACAAATATTTCCCCTTGAAACAAGCCAAAAAATCCAATTTACGTTATAAGTGATGGTTCCCACGCCAAAAGACAACACTTGTGATATGACAATAAAAGTGCGAACAATATTTGCAATATGCGATGAAAGAAACACATGCTAGAGCGAAGATAACATGAAAATGAAAATAATTAGAGTGAAATAAAGAAAAAAAGAAATAGTCAAAAGCATGAAAATGACACTACATAAAAGAAAGGGTGCGCAAAAAGTGACGATTGCAAAACTCATCGAAATAAAAGAGTACAAACACAAACCTAGAAGTGAGAAACGGCTAATGTTAGTACACAGTGACTAATGACATGGATTTAACATAGTGAAAGCACAGTCTTGATGGACTATGCTAGGATTATTCGATCTCACATGAATTAATTTTCTCATGAATTCATTACGGAATGAGCATGTGTGAGCAAGTGCCTTCACACTTACAATCCAAAAGCGAGATCAAAGACTTAACATAGCTAGAAGTGACTACGGAAAAATCGATCACAACACTACAAGGAAAAGACCCTCTAGCTGATGTTTTTGAGGAACCACTTATAAAAATACCTCGACATCCGTTCTGGGCGTGAGGTTACTAGAGGAGGTTGGTGGGCGCAGGGTTTTTTGTGGATTTTTTTGTCCGAGTGCTCTTATCATCGTAAACCGCACTTTCGGTGCATTCAACAAGAGAAAGCACGTGCGCATAAACACTAGCACACTGGACACTGTCACTCCGTAAACACCTACGCGGTGCGTCGTATTAGTGCTATGCATCGGTGATTTACAACTCTTATCCACGGCGGTGCCCCCATAAAGACCCCACGCACCGGAATATGGTTAAATATTCGACAAAAAAAACACATTTTTCACTTTTTTTCGAGTGCTCTAGAGCTCTCAAACTGCGGTGCAATTTATCCTTGTCCGAGCCACCCCGACATCGGTGCTCCCATTGCACCCATTGCACGCACTAGTCTTGTGCATTTTCCACCAATCTCCATCTTGAATTTTCCAAAATCGGTGGGAAAATTTTGTTTTGCAAATTCTACGATAACCTGCCTCCCTGATGGCCAAATGTATAGGTATTTTTCTTCTTTTTTCCATAATTAAGCCTTTTAGTGGATTATAATTTCAAATAACCCTTAAAATTAACCATTTCAAAAAGAAAAAAAATATCGTGTACGGTGCGCTTAGGCAGTTGATCGCATCAGTTGTGAAATGGTGCTACCTATAAATTTACAGACTGCAGCAACCGATGCTAATGGTAATCTCGCACTAGTTTGGGGGTGGTACCAATAGGTGCACCGTGTTATTTTAAAAATTTTTAAAACGAGTGTTGTGTAGTCGTTTACCAACCTACACCGTTGACCATGTGGAATAGCCAGGCACGCGGTGTGTTGACTAAAATATATGCCCGGGAGGCGAGTAATGTTCCAAGCACCACATTATCGCATTTCGACGAGGGTCAACATTTGCTGCATCACTGTAAACCAGTGCTAACGATATCCACGATAGTTTCGGGGCGGTATTGAAGGCGCACCGTGTTATTTTAATTTTTTTAAAAATTGCAAGTGCGATCAGTTACCCGCCACACCATCGATCAAGTGGAATAGCAACAACGCAATGCGTTGAATAAAATATCATGCCCCGGGATGCGTATTTTTTGTCGATCATCGCATTTCGTATTTCGACGGGTCAACGGTGTGGCCTCGTAAACACGCATCGTTGACTATGTAATGATGGCGGGAGGTTGGTGCGCTAACTTAATTATATGCCCCGTGTAGAGTTTAGCTCACAAGCCTCAACTCTAACACCGTACATAGTCAACGATGTACTTGTATTTTAGAACACGCTACTAGTGCATTGAATATTTCCGGTGCACACACCTAGGTGCGCTCCCATAAAAAGATGCTCTCGACGGTGCATCCTGCTATTTTTCTAAGCACCGATCGTATTTTTTTCTTCCAAAAAACATTATATATGTATATTTCTAAATGCATGTCTCATTTAATAAAAAAATGTATTTAATATGTCAAGCATTCAAAGACGTGAAAGGAGAGAAAAGCGGGAACAACAACATGGGCATGTACCATGGTAACATGGTTCACCTATGGGAGAGCACGAGAGAGGAGAGAGATGCGTATCTCACCCTATTATAGCAGCTTTACCCGGGGCTCCTAAGGTAGGTAGGCCTCCCTCAAGTTCTATGAGGAAGGTCTGCTTTCCCTAAAGGGCTATGGTTTGTTTTTGAGACATCTTATCCGGCAGTGGAATGCCCAATGCATGTGGTTTACGAGTTGGTCGTAACTAGTGGTATTGAGGAGAGGGGTGGATTTTCCCTCATTACTAGAAGTTCGAGTTGGCTATGTAGTAGGGAGTCAGTTGGTGTACTCCCAGAGATACATTAGTATGGATATACTGTCTTCTTCAGATTTTTAGGTCTCCGGAGGTCAGTTACATATTGTTGCATCTGGTATTAAGGAGGTGAGGTGACTCTCACTTCTGATTTCGACCATTTCACACAACAACAATGATGGAAAATGCATTAGTTTTGAGCTTCTATATTATGTTGATTCTTTAGTACAGGAGCCACGACTTGTCAGGTGGTCTGCCATTTTTTTGTGACAGTTTTGTACAACCTTAGATAGATGTCGTGCTCATGCTCAAGGGAGGGTCAACTTCCCTTTTGCTTTAGACCTTTTTTTTTTTAGAGGTTTCTAGAGACAAGGCCTAATTTTGTTCGCCATCCTCGTAGGCCGATGTTGGATGCACGGATGCACATGTGGGGAAAGATGATGCCCAAGAGGGGAGAGACTAAGTTTTTGCGAGGATATCGCTTGATGCACTAGAGTTTTTAGCCAGTGTTGACGAGCATACCTTTGTTATGGTCCCCTATCCTTATGCTATTTTAGATTGGCGAGGGTGTGCCAACATGATCTTCACACATGATGAGCTGCCGAATGATAGAGGTAATATTACTGTTTTATTTAAATTTATTCTAACATGTTATTAAACTTGTTTTTATCAAATTGTTTAATGAAATTTTCTAGATATCATTATGTACTTATATATATACATATTACAGACATTGGGTATTTTGATGGTGATGATATTCCAACCCCACCAAATGATCCAGGTGTGGATCCTGATGACGATAAGGATATGGCAGATGCTGAGGATCATGAAGCCGGTGTAGACAAACCTGCTCCTACTAGTGCATCGATACCATATTTTGTTAGGCATGGTAGGCTTGATGGTAGATTCATGATGGATTCGGGAAACCAAATCTATGAATTTTTTGTTGAGGCGGGAGTCAGGACCGCCACTATGGCAGATATACAAGCGATGGAAGGTTGCTACATATGTGGAGAGGCATGTGGCGTAACATGTACAACCCGCTGTGGCATGTCATAGGAGATACGACCTTAGTTACGTAGTTGAGGAGGACACTTTGACATTATAGGTGTGGTCAAGATGCAACACGTGATCGATAGTCAGCGAGCAGTGACGTCTCATCTGATGATCATGATCAAGGGAGTGATCATTGTTCAGCTTGTGTCGTGCCAGATGAGCAGCCTGCACCATCAACCAACAGTCATCATGGAGAGCAGGCTGGACCATCGGTCACATCGAGTCAACAACCTGCAGCATCCAACAGTACTCATGATCATGAGCAGGATGGACCATCAACCATGTCGAGTCATCACGATGAGTAGTCGACAGTCGATCTTGATAATCACAAGGCACCAGTACCATATCATCAGGAAAGTGATGATCAACATGTATCTGAGCTTGTCGAGGCTGCACCATTGACTAAGCAGACCTCGACTAGTACTATTGTTGATGATGTACCACCAACTGATATATGACATTTATATTATAGTTGTATATTTTTGACATTATACAGTTATATATATATATATATATATATATATATATGGTCCATGTATTTTATGTTCATGTTGCACTTGTACTTAATTTACATGTTGGTGATCATCATGATGTGTATATTATTAGGTCATGTTATATATGTTAATTTAACATGCAACTTGCAGATATATGTGTATGTGATAGAATTCATTTGACATGAGATGTATATTTGATGTTTGTGTTATGATGATGTTATACAATGCTAATTGTGTTTTGTTAGATGATCATGATCACAATGATGTTAGTGAATTTGAATGTGTTTTTTAGTCGAATATGATATTTGTACGATGGTTAGCATGATCGTGATGTTTATTAGTTAATTTAATATTAAATGATCATGATATTTATTATATATTATGTCGTGATTGTAATTGAAATTTTAATTTTAATTGTATGTAAAACTGTAAAAATGTAATTGTATTTCTAATTGCAATTGTATGTAAAATATTTGTAAAATTTTAATTGTAATTGTAATATTTAATTTATTGTGAAATGATTGTGATTGTAATTTTATATGTAAAATTGAAAAAATTTAATTGTAATTGTAATTGTATGCAAAATTCTAAAATTGTAATTGTAATGGTATATATGTAAATTTGTAATTGTATATAAAACTCTAAAATTGTAATTGTAATTGGAATTGTAATAGTAATTGTATGTGAAATTGTAAAATTGTAATTGTAATTGTAATTCTAATTGTATGTAAAATATTTGTAAAAATCTAATTTTATTACTGTGAAATGATTGTAATTGTAATTGTAATTGTATGTTAAATTCTAAAACTTTAATTGTAATTTTAATTGTAATTGTATGTGAAATTGGAAAATTGTAATTGTAATTATAATTCTATATAAAATATTTGTAAAATTTTAATTTTATTAATGGGGAAATTTTAATTGTATTAATGTGAAATGATTTTATTAAAATTTTTAAATTTGTAAATTTGTAAAATTTTAAATAATTGTAAAATAGTAAATCTAGAATAATATGAATTTTTGTAACATAATAAAGTTTAGAAAATAATGAAAATAAATTAATGTACTTTAGAATTATCATTATTTTATTATGATCTTACATACAAAAAAAAGAAATTTATACAGTACGCCATTGTTTTTTAGATCAACATAACTGTAAATTATCAAGTGAAATATTGATTTTAACATTAACACAATGAAAATTACCAATTAATTCAAAATACATATTATAATGTTTCAAAAAACCGATCTTAAAAATTATAAATATTGATGAAATAATACATGTACCATATCACTCTTGGTTCTCATGATCACCCTCATTATCTTCCAGTTCGCATGGCATGATAACACTATTTTTCTCAAAGATATGTTTTGATCTAGTGTCATGTATCAATATGAACCACCAATCCCTATCCAACACATCTAGGTAAAAAAACACTTGGTTGCAGTGCGAGAACATAGGGCTCCTTAGCTTAATCCCACATCTTTCTAGAGTTGATACATATCATCCTACTATCGTGATATTCCTTTACATTATTCCGATCAAAGGTGTCCCACCAGTTGCACCTAAAAATAACACATTGGAAAGAAGAGAAATCCACTTCAATGATCTTTTATATCTTTTTGATGTAGCCTAACGTCCCTCGTACTAGGTTTTGATCATAGTGGCTAGATCAACTAGATTGATCGAACTCGACTTCCACTTCATAGTCTTGTGTGATGTGTCCATCATCGGCATTTTCTGTGAAAAAATGGTGTCCATATGCCCAGATAGATGGGAACAAATGAACCTATGAAAAAATTAAAAAATCATAGTGTCATGTGTCTTATAATAACCCAACAGTTAAAATATGAAATATAGATGTAATTAAATTTTAAAGGTGCATTATTAAGTTTCAAATGTTCATATAAATTAAATATAAATTTTTACCTAGTTGTTGCACCCAATCCCTACGTTTAGCACATCCTCTTTATGATGTGGGTAACAACCAGTTGCACCATATTTCTCTCTGACTTAGTTAGCAACCCAACTGTTGGGGCATATTTTTGGCATATTTTCTTTCAAATGATTGGGACAATGCACACTTCTACCATTCAACCATATTAATTCTTTCCTGTCACTATCCCATTTCATCCTATTTTGTTCATACAATGCAACCCACGGTTGTGTCACTTCGGAATTGTAAAGAACGAATTTATTGATTGCTTCAATTTCTGCATTGGTTGATGAAACCAAACCGACATTATATAGTAGATAGAGATAAAAATATACATTATATAAAAGTTCAACATGAATATTTACTTTGTGTAAATTTGAAAAATTGTAAGTCGCTTATTGTTTATCAAGCGCTTTTTTCCACTCGTTTGGAGCAATTCCCCTTCTCTTTTATTTTCATCCCTTTCATCCTCCCAAATCACCACACCTGGTCTGTTGTTGATCTTCTTGATGTACTCACTAACATAATAGAAAGACTCATATGATATGTACCCCTCTGCCATAAAAGCCTCGGGTTTTTCCCTTCATCGAACAAAACCCACTACAAGAAAAAAGGACATTGGTGAGGGGCGAAAATGGTCACCATAAGCTCATTGGTGAGGGTCAAAAGAGCCTTAGTTACAAAAAAATGAACGTCACCAAAGGTGTTTTTGCCGAAAGTATAGGTGTTGTGGTGACATTCAAGGTCCGTCACCAATAATGATTTATAGTGACGGACAGTGATCGTTACCATTTTATATGAGCAATGGTGATGGACAATAGCCTCCGTCACCAAAAAATTGAACGTCACCAAGGGTGGCATCGCTGAAAGTATGTGTTGTGGTGACATTCAAGGTCCATCACGAATATTGATTATAATTATGGATAGTGACCGTCACCATTTCATATGAACAACAACAATTTTTTGTGATGGACATTTCATGGCCGTCACTATTGGTGCATATATATGGCGATGTTCATTGATCGTCACCATAAACTCATTGGTGACATCAAAAGCCGTCACGAATAATGAATATAATGACAAACAGTGACCCTCACCATTTCATATCAACAACAAAGATTTATGGTGATGGAACTTCAATGGTCGTCACTATTGATGTATATATATGGTGGCATTTGTTGAATTTCACCATTTCATATTTTGGTGAGGGTAGAAAAATGTCACCATAAGCTTATTGGTGATGTTCAAAAGAGTATCCGTCACCAAAAACTGGTCTTCGTCATTCCCTATGAATATCAGGGCACGATGGAATCGAACCACCAACTTCCTGCATGTAAAGTAGGTGCTCTTCGATTTAGCTAGCACCCTTTAAAGAATTAGACTTTAAACTAGAAGGTGAAAAGATACACCAAAGGAATAGAAAATCTAGGAAGATCAAAAGTTTCTAGAAATAATATGTTCAATATACATAATAAAAAGACAATAAGAATAAATTTTTGTATAATTTAACAAAGCATGTACTATGTAGGAGAATAACTGGAAAGCACAACTAGAACTTTGAATCACAACATAACGATATAAAATAACATGCAACAGGAAAGGAACAACTCCATAGTTTGAGAAATATGAACAATCCATGGGCATGTTCGTATATATTGATATAGATAACGAAATAGAAATCTATATTTATGAAATTCAAATATCACACAAGAATTTCTTGAACAAATATCAATATGTAAAATAATATTTTTTTCATTTGGATTTACCTTGCAGAACCTAGAGAAACTTTTTCCACAGAAACAGCCAATAAACATAACAACATGGACCTTAGGAGAAATTGTGCAAGGGATAAAATATGAAGGTAAAGAACTACAGAAGTATTAAAATAAAACGATGAAAAGTGTATCTAGAAAGAACTGAGAACCCTCTGAAGTAAACCACACACATTTATCATAGTGACTAGTACACTATTCCACCAAAAAATAGTGAATTTTTCCACTAAAATAGAGTTTCAAATTAATCACTAGCATGACGCTAACTTCTCTATAAAAATAGGGAAGTTTCAAGACAATGTATAATAGCTTGCATGGAAATCGTGTTGATAAAACCTTCCAAGGAATAAGACCACAACAATGAACAAGAGTGCCATCATACTTAATACTATCAAAGATTGGTCAACAAAAAAAGTGAATTGACGAACCTTCATAACTTTCATTGGTTCCTTATCCTTCATCCAACCCTAAAATTTTAGACCAAGGTTAACAATTTGAAGGAAAATTAAGAAAATTCACATGATCCTGTGAAATAAGAATTTTATCACTACCATTAACTATAATGCAACAAGTTTGCACAAATAAAGCATCATTGTCTAAAGTGAAGTAGTAAGTGATGATTAAGACTAATTGTGGGCTTAGAATTATTTTTCCATTTTTTTTTTGAATTGTTAGAATTACCGTACTTAGTAGTAGAGGCATGCCCACCATGGATTGGGAAGTCCACAACTACTACTTATGTAACTGGGATTGTTGACTATAATAATTTTAACCTTCTCCTTCCTTTTTCTTAGCCACTGAAATATGTGTTGATAACTCTTTGCTTAAGACATCCCTCATTAAAATGGGCAGACCATTAGTGATAATAACAATATTCTCGTAACATTTCCACCATCATTACAATTTATTTTGGGCTAAAATTTAGACTTATGGGTATCTTTGTCATGCCTTGTAAACAAATGAAGATGAAAAGGGGAAAAAGCATAAGAAGAGGGATTAGAAAACATCCACTGAGAGGAGCTTGAATCGTTGTCAATGATGCTCCATCTTTAGGGATCACTTTTGTAACTTTCTTTCAATATTAAAGGCAAGCCAGAAAGCCTTGCTCCAATGAACTCAGTGCATGAAAAGTCCATCTTGTGCTGAATATGAAGGAAGAGACACTTGATAAAATTGAAACATTAATCCCCGATGATGAATTTTTCAATATACTAATGAAGAATCAATACAAGCAATTATCAGAGAGGTAGCCACCACTAAGTAGCTCCTTCCTAAGAGGTTAGGCACATTGTCTAATAACTAGTTTATAGAAGCCATCGAAATCACCCAATAGGAACCACATTGCACACAACATGTTGAGTTGTGGGAGAAAGAATCTTAAAGTAGAATGCACCCTTCTGTGAGAGTAACGACATTTTGGAGAAAAAAAAATTCCTGTGATAAGAGATATACCCACTAGAGGTACAGAAATGGTGCCAGTAGATTAGGAGTTTGGTCCAGACCCCAAGAGATATCTAGGGAAAAACTGCAAACCCGAGTAACTCTGAGGTTATGGAAGAAACATTCAGAAGGAATGTGAAGGAAAAAGTTTTACAATCAGACTAAACTCACAGGATAAATACGAAGAAAGAGTGACAAAGGTCTAGATGGTTCCTTCGTCTAAATTGGCTAGAATCTCATGCAACACTAGAAGGTTATTTTACTGGGCAAAGAGAATGCTATGTGCATCATGCAGATGCAAACTACTCTTGCACGTGATCGGAAAAAGGGCTTGCAAAAATATGCCATGTGTGAAGCATCAACGCACACAACATTCTCTTTTTCCCAATGCACTAAACTTCTAGTTTTGGCCAAATAGCACTTGGGTCACAGTGGCAAGGCTTTCAGTAGCAGGAACTTACCAAATATTACACAATTTGCATTATTGTACCAGAACTAGATATTGAAACTATGCTAAGATGTGAGGTGTTTCCATTACAAGACATCAAGCAACGTCTTTAGCATTCAGAGCTGGCAAACTTGAGAAACACCTTGACTAGGGAGAAACAGTTAGAAAGAAACGAACAAATAAAATAATAATAACTATAGAATATTATAAATAGGAAACCCTGATATCACTGCACTGGAGGTGCATGCCTTCACTTTTTTATTTTTCATTATAATTTGCACAAAATCCCTCCAATCCTAGCCTGTCACATTTTGCATTTAGGAATAGATAAAGCCTTTTTCATTTGGTCACGTATGAATCCCAATGGACAACTAGTATTATATATGCCATAAATAACAATTAGGAAGCCAAAACAAGAAAATGCAATGTTTCAACTATAACTTCTTATCAGGAACTGTTAGTTACAGTAAAAGAAATGGTATGAAAATTGCATAAGCCATATGTATCTCCTGTGGAAAGGCTAATTGTAATCCTCATGTGAGCCAAAATTTCAATAAATAACAACATAAAGAACTAATATGCAGCATAATTGTTGTAGAAACTATTTTATAAATGGGAAAGGTAATGAATTATGGAATAGCATATCATGCTTACTACATATTTAGTTGCTTACCTTGCAATATCATTTTCATTTTCTTTAATATTTGGGTACACTGCTCATTTTATCTAGAATTACAGTGAGATAGTTGTCATATAGTTGGTCATATTACAGTAGGAATGTCATCAATATAGGAAATCTAGTTTTTGACTGAAAATGAGAGCAGGGCATAAGGAAAATCATTGCCACAAGGTAAAACTATGATTGACAGCTTCTTATTGGAATGTATATTATTTGGAGTTAAATACAAACTATGATTATATTTGGTAATTCTATGGATGTTGGAGAATAGACATTCAAGAAAGTATTGTCACTGTAACACGTCTACAATGTAGTTGTAGATCCTTTTTCACCTTGGTTTCTATTTTCTGCAATGGCTTGTAGTGGTAGCATGATGCGTGCATTAGATATTTGCTTCCAGTTTTCTAGTGAACCTGGTATTTTCAAGGGGGTCATAACGTGTTAGGAAATAAATTATTTTTTCATAAGAGGTATTCCTAGAAAAAAATTGGTCAAGAGGCCAATCTACAAGACAAAATTATAATATATATTATGACTTATCCAAATATTGAAACTTATTCACTGGTTGATACTTCACTAATCATTCAATAATGCAGCAGCCTTCAGAAACCAAAACATAGTGGTGACTTGCAGGTCATGTTTGCATTATGCTAGTACAAGCTTAGTCAATTCAGAGGCCTACCATATGCAACAAAAGAGATTTGCAGAGAGTATTGCCATGTTCACTATTGGAATTGTAAGAAAAATGAAATAATTAGTTTATATATCTTCAGCAATTTTGAATTAGGAAATAAGCCCTTAAAATGTACATCCACCATAAGACTAGGCCGAGTTCAATCTAGTCAAGTGTGTTACTGCTTGCACACACCTGTTATTTATTTTTCCCATCTTAGGCCTTAGAAAATTGACATAGTAAATGTATAAGAGTTCCAAAAATAAGTGTCTAAGTGAGATGGAAGACATGTGAGAAAATTCCAACTGGCCTATCCATGCTCACCCATTATTGGGCTTCTTTAGGATTAATAGTTGAGGAAATTTTTTCAACACTGTGGGAGTAAGAAAGTATGCCAAATTGTAAGATTAAATAACATTGCAACACCATGAGGGTAATCTATAATTGTTGAACTGATTCTAACCAGTTTATCATATTAGTAGGAGACAACTTAGCAACATCTTAGTATCATGTTGCATGAAGAATTGAATCGAACCTAAGTTTTTGAGGCAACTGATACACTACCCAATTCATGTCCTTAAGGAGACAAAGTTTTCACATTGAATGTGTGAGAGAGCGAATGGGTATCATGTTCACATGGATTGATACATTAGTCAAATTTATATTTTCTTCTCTTTTCCTAAAGGCTAATATGAGTAGATGCGAACATGAGAGTGGGTGCCCTCACATTTGAAGAGACAAATCTATAGGGATTGTGTTAAAGACCACTTAAGTTCATCATTCTACCCTTATGCTTAATGGAAATAAACATTTCATATGATTCATGTCATATGTGCCCAAGGTTTGAAAACACTAAGGTTTAAACTCCCAGCATGTCCTTTATGAGAGTGGGTGCCATCACATTTGAACAGACAAATCTAGAGAGATTTTTTTAAAGACCATTTAAGTTAATCATTCTACCCTCATGCTTAATGGAAATAAAAATTTCATATGATTCATGTCATATGTTCCTAAGGTTTTAAAAAAATAAATTTTAAACTCCCAGGATCTCATCATGCCCTCTAGTTGAAGGAAGAAGAAATTTGAAAAGGAACATTGATCTCCTATAGTGCCTCGTACCCTTTTTATTTCACCTTTGCACTTGAGAATTTGATGGCTTAGGATTTGAACCTAAAATTAAGTGGTAGATTCAACATATAGTTGAGGTTGTTTGACCTTTTTGGAAACTATGCAACGATGAGTTCTTTCTATATCCAGTATTATAATGATCCATTTTAGATGAATCTCTTAGCTTTCACTGTCTTAAGATTTTTAAATATTGATCTTATTAGAAAATGTAAGTTAAAGGTAATTTTTATTGCAAAATATAGAAACCCTATGGCATCATAGGTATGGGCACCTCAACGTGACCTATCTCTCTCAGTTGGCATGAGAGAAAATAGTAGATGTACTTCTGAACATTCTGTAGAATATCCACAGAGTTTGCAGAGATTGTCAGGCAGGGAAGCTACATTGAATACCATTTTATGAAGAACAAGCTTGGAGAGCATAGAGGGTCCTTCAGTTGGTACTTTTAGACATATGTGGACCAATGAACATGACATCAACCACTGGTGCTAGGTACTTCCTTCTGTTTGTTGATTATTTCAGTAGAAAAATGTGGGTATATTTTCTATAATTAAAATATGATGTTTTTAATGAATTTCAAAAGTTCAAAGCGTTAATAGAGAAATAGTTAGGTTTTCATATTGCCTCTCTTAGATATGATACTGGTGGGGAGTTATACTTCAAATATTTCAATAAATTTTTTGCTAAACATGGGATCCAAAGACAATATAATACACCTTACACTCCACAAAAAATGTATTGGTTGAGAGGCAAAACTGTACTATCACAAAGATGGATAGGTTTAAGTTGCAAAGGAAGTCTATTCCAAATATTTTTTGAGATGAGGCAATGTTCAAAATATTATACCTATTGAATAGATCTCCCATGATGGTGATGAAGTAGAAGGTCACAAAGAACCATGGTTTGGAAGAAATTCCAAGTAAGTCATCTTAATGTTTTTGGTTCTATTGCCTACACTTGGATTCTAGCTAAGAAGGTAACCAAATTAGATCCAAAGAGAAAAGCTAATGATTATAGGGTACAACAAAAATATAAGTTTTATAGATTGATTGATATTGACACTGATAGGGTAAGCTTCAATAGTGAATTTGTTGTTGATGAGGAGGTTGGACCTTTCCAAACTTCTCCTATGTTTTGAATTACTTAGAATATGGAAGGGGTTGAGGATTCAGGTGTCAAGCTTTAGGTACTTGCACTTGAAGGGGGGTGGAAGATTTTGAGCATGATGAGTCTCCTAGACTAGTAATTTATGATCTAGATATAGGTGATCCAGGTCATGGTGACAATACTGACTTGGATGAGGAAGATCACAAGAAGAGACCCAAGTAATGGAACAAAACCATTAGATATGTTTAAGTAATAAAACTGATCAAGGGATAATTATTTGGTGGAAAGAGAAATTAGAGAACATAGTCAACTTTTCTCTCATGGTCAATATTAAGGAAATCTATGATTCAAGATGTTTGAGGAAGCACAAGGGAGACCGAATTGGGAAAGAGACATGGTAGTCGAGTATGAGAGTTTGATGAAAAACCAGACTTGTGGTCTCACATCACTTCCATTAGGGAAGAAACCTATTGGCTGCAAAGGGATGTACAATATCAAGTACAAGGAAAATGGTACATTTGACAAGTACAAAGTATGGTTGGTTGCATAAGGGTTTCTTTAGCAATAGGGCATTGAATATGAGGATACCTTTTCTCCTAAAACAAATATGAGCACCATCCAACTTGTTCTAGCCACGCTAGCACAATTTGGCTAGAAGGTCCATTGTATGGATGTGAAAAGTACCTTTCTTAATGAGGATTTGTGGGAAGAAGTATACATGTATCAACCATATTGTTTTCATGTTTCAGGGAAGGAGCATATAGTCTGCAGATTGAGGAAGGCTCTGCATGGTTTGAAATACACACCTAGGGCATGGTATATTAATATTGATAGGTATTTGGATGAACAAGGGTTCTAGTGGAGTGCTTCAGATTCCAACATGTATGTGAAAATATTTGGTAATGATATCATATTTTTGTTCATACATGTAGATGATATCATTATCATATGTAGTGAGGAAAGTTAAATAACATATCTAATCCAATATGAGAATTTTTTTTGACTTGATAGATCTAGGCCTCCCACACTACTGTCTGGTTGTAGAAGTTTGGAAAATAGGTAACACATTTTTGTCTCGCAAAAAAATATGCTAGGGAGTTTGTTGGAAAAGTTTATAATGACAGATTGCAAAGTCTCGTATACACCTATGGAGAAAGGGTTTGAAATTTTCAACCAAAAATAACTCCAAGGCAATCAATGAGTCAATGTATAGGCAACTAGTTGGTAACTTGATATATATTAGAGTCCCTAGACCTGATTTGAGCTTCGTTGTGAGCTTCATTTCCAAATTCATGATAATGCTAAAGGTAGAGCACTAGACAACAACAAGGTGACTGCAGAGATATGTTAAAGGGACACTTGACTTTGGAATTTTCTACAATAGAAGCAAAGACCCTAGCTTGTGTGGGTATTCAAATTCAGATTGGGAAGGTTCTCTTCATAATAGAAAATCCACTTTTAAATATGTTGTTAGCCTTTTAATAGGTGCAGTCACATGGACTAGCAAGAAGAAACATGCACAAGCAAGGAGCCCTTTTGTCAACAGAAGAAAAATATCGTGGAGTAGAGAAAGAAGCATGCTCATTGCTAGGCAGTTTGGCTCAAGATGATGCATTGAAATGAAACAAACATAACCAACACCCCTGTGATGTGAGAACCAAGGCTTGATGAAACTTTCCAAGCATCTGTTATTTCGCGAGCATACCAAACATGTTGAGGTATATTACCACTTCATCACATAGCTTGCAGAAGATGGGTCTCTCGAATTGTAGTATTTTCCTATAAAGAATCAAACTGTAGACATTCTCACCAAGGGTTTGGGTACTGAAAAATATGTAAAATTCTGATATAAGCTTGGTTTAGTTAGTAGATTGACCATTAAGGGAGGGTATTAAAGTAAATATTAGTTCACTGTTCAATAATGGTCAATTAGGTAGTATATTTAGGCACTAATAAATTCATATGGAATTTAGTTTATTTTATGTGTTTGATTTCTTATTTCACTTATTGTGTATTTTGGTCTATCTCACATTCATAAAGTGGATTGACTCAAATTTATTGTAACCTATATAAGAAATATTTTTCTTTCTCACTATTAACTTAAAGGCACATAACAACAATTAAAAGAGGGTTTTTGTAGTTTCAAGACACAATATTGTTTTTTCAAAGTGGAAGGTACATGAGAAAAAGGCCCTTTATCCATCCTTTCCTCATTTAGAAGAAACCCAAAATATTTTATCACAGTTTTTTTATATTTTTCTCCAACGACCCCAATGACTCACTTCAGTTTACTTAGTTTGAAAACAAAGAGAAACAACCCTTTCCCAACCTTGTGAGAAAGGTATTACTTACAGCAAATGAGATGACCCCAACTCCAAACCCTATGAAAAATCTTCCCCAGTATAAAAATAAAGAATCCTGCAACAATAGCAAGATCAAATAAGAAATTGGCTTCCAATTTAGAATCCAAATGAACCAGAAACTATTTAATTTCTAGACAAGACCCTAATCTAAGGTAGTTTAACTTTCATTTTCAAAAAAAATGACAAGCCACCCAATAATATTTGGAATGGAAACCACTAATAATGCCTTCATACAAACATAGAAGAGATTAATCCTACCAAACTGAATCAAAAGGATAAAATCCGTAGGGAAATTTTTTTAAATCTTATTAAGACCCCATAAATGAGGGGACTACATGGATTGTCCCTATAACAAGCTGATATCTATTTGAAATAAAGATTTATAATATCAAAAGCAAAAAATAGTAATTAAGCTAAATCCAAGTCTTCTTGACCAATGATAAGGTTGGAACTTGATATACATAGTATTAAGGGCACTTACGCCTTTCCGTCCAATATAATCAGCAACCTGCCCATTGACTATTGCACCCAAATTGGCTCCCACGTTTGATAAGGATCCAAATAAAGAGAATTGACACAGAATTCAACATGTTTTAGGTCACAATGGGCCTTTTTGTAGTCTCGTTGGGAAATATTAATCACTTTAACACAATAGGCAACAATTGAAATTTTTTGTGGTAGCATTCAGAACTTATGGACTTGATTGTGTTGGACAATAGTAAATGCACCAAAATAGATATTAAATAGGTCCATGAATTTCTTAAGAGATGTATGATTGTCTGTGTATTTATCCTAAAAGTCTGACTGAAAGAAATGCCCTTAAAAATCATCTAACAGTGAAAACATACATGAGACAAGGTTAAATAAAGATCATCAATGATCGAATTTTGAGTAGGCGATGAATATTCAACCTGTTACAACATTACTTTTCAAGAATCGTAAGAAATTTAATCAACCCTTCCCTGTTTTGAAGGCTAAAAGGTATTCAAGACAAAGGTTGAGAAGAAAACTAAGAAATAAGGAAAAGAACTTACACAGAATCCAAACTCCATAGGTCCCAAGGAAACAATATATGTACAAAGTATTGCAACAAGAGAAATCCCTTGGAAGGAGTGAACATTTGCACTTTTTTCCCCTTTACCACTAGGGCAACTAGATTTTAATCTGTTATGCTGACTGATTTTTTCTGAAAGATGCTTCTTCACATCTCTACTGTCAACCCTGTTTCCTGTCTCCAAATCATTTTTTTATGCCATCTCGCTATCAAGGGTAAAAGTCCCAAAGACAAAATTTCTTGAAAATTTAATGCCAAATTACTAAACTCCTCCTGCACAAATCAGCCCATGAAAACCTTTAACAGTAGCACATGATCATGATAGACGTCAATTCTAGTAGAGAAATCTCATAGCTGGGCAAACAGACAATGATAATTCAACAATACTGTGATGTACATGATTATGGTTTTGAACAATATCATAGCAATCGAGCAACAAATAATCATTCAGGCTAATTCATCAATACATGGAAAAAATGCATTTACAATTTTGTCCAGTAAATGCAAAAATATATTTTCTGGAATGATGTGATTGGAGCCTAGAATAGAAAGAACATCAACAATGATATCATTGAAACCTATATGGAGCATATTGCAAAACTCAATAAGCTAGCTCCCAATAAATTGTTTTTCTTTTGAGAGAAAAAAATTTATTCAGATGCCTACTACACAATGTCCATTTGTTGCAAATGATATTTTTCTGGAACAATTTGAGAGAAGCCTAGAAGAACAAAGATACCAACAACAGTATCATTCCAGAAATGCAACGTATTGCAGAACTCATTCTGTTAGAGCCCAATAAATTATTTGTCCCTTATGAACACAAAAACATACTCAGATGACCACCCTACATAACAATGCAGATCCAATTCCAAATTCACAACCAATGGTATATTTGAAACAAGCCAATGAAACCAAACCCCCAATCTTACAATTTGAAACATGACAATCAAATCAAACCCCCAACGCAATACGATTGTTAGGAAACCACCATTATCATGGAAGGGAGGAATGATCAGTATTCAGTGGGTTCAAAGTTGATTCAAAATAATATACTTATGCACAGGCTGAGGAGCCATATCCATATGCGCTAACAATGACTTGATTCAATGGTAGTGCCATCCATATGCAGAAATAATGGCTGCTCTCAACATTGAATTTTTCCTACAACCATAATCAACTTAGTTTTTAAGATCCATTAGATTCCACTTGAATGAATTCAAAAAAACTTCCAAATAAGATGCAGAGCATAGGTTACAAAGGGTAGATTCAAAGACAAAATAAATCATATTTTGATGACCTCATACAGTAACAAAATGGAAACAGAAACTGACAAAATAAAGAAAACCCAAACAAGAACAAAGAAAGAAGCATAAAAAACAAATGCAATATTGTTGTTACCTCTTCCAATATATACACAAAATGGGTATTCTTCTTATAGAGAAGATATACCCATTTTAGCCAAACTAGAAAACACTATCACGGATGGAGATACAAATTCCACGTTGTGGGATTCTCCTCTGCTAAATATCATAGGCAAATTTAACAGATTTGAATAATTCCCAAAACTCACAATTCTAGTTTGTCTTTCCTTATGACCACAATTTCAGATAACTGAAACTTCAGATAAGGTGAACACATCCTACTAGCAAGGGTGGGGCTGATTATGCTATTGTTTCTCTCATGGAAGACCTTAAAATGGCCAAGAAAAACCCAAGAGCATGCATCCAAACCCTATGTATGCATGAAGTGCTCCTTGTACAAATCCATCATAGTTATAAGGCCCACCAGAGGAGAAGTAATATACTCTATCTATAAATGTCATGTACAGTAGTCCTATTCAATTCATGCTTAGATACTAAGAGGTAATGGAATAGGACAAAGTTCCAATGTCTAGTAATGGAATAATACAACCAAGCCAGCTAGTACAAAGTAAGTTTCAATATTATAAATCATAATATTCAGTTTGTCAAAAAAAAAAGGAATTTGTCAAGAAAGGAATGTGTCTCATAATGGAACTAGGGTTTAAAATGTCCATCAATTATTTCTACTCTGTATCAATTCATTGGTCTATGATTTTTATCCTACAGTTCTTGCAAATAGAAAAATTGTTTTAAAAAATTCTCTTGATATAGACAGATTTGGTGTAGAGATTCTATTTCATTTTTTATAAATCATTGTGGCATGAAACTGATTGAGGTTCGAAGGGTTGAAATCTATATATAAATATTATGGATAAATTATTACTCCCTTTTAATTTACTTCCTGATTTGTTGTTGAGGTTGTACTATTTGTGTACTCAACATTACCACCAAGGATTCTAAATCAAAGTGAAATTGGCTTGGACCACCTAGGCCATAGTGATACCACACATAGCTAAACGTACATAGCTAAGAAACATGGATTTACATTTGAGCCCTTAGCTTTTCCTGCTAAATGTCTAAAAAACACGGGCATGCAAATCTTCTTTGTTGTTTGCAAACTCCTTACAACACAAATAGTTGAATTTTAGGCCTGTCTTTATAGAAACAGTTATAGCTTAATGTTAGACCTAAATATATAATCTTCAAGGGAGATTTCAACCCATTTTTGGTATATATTAACTTCTTGGGATTGAAGTCAGCTAGATAGGCTGGAAATTGATAGTAGAAGAGCATTAGAGCAGAAGCCACTGGCTAGAGGGAGCTATAAGCTATTTCCTAGGATTGTTTGTTGGGCCCGTGTTGTGATGTGTTCACTTGGGGTATTGATTTTGATATTGACCTGTGAATAGTATTCATGGAATTAAATTTTTCTTATTTGCTAAAATATAACTCCTAGCAAAGATAATAGTCAAGAACTTGAACAAATCCATCTTTGAATGTAGGCCTAGAAATGAAATCTGTCACCCTAACATTCTTAAAGATCCATAAGGGACTTTTTGATGCTATAAGTGCAATGTATTTTCTTCACTAACCATCCAGTAATTTTTCTGCTACAAATTTCTTTATGTGCCTATCTCCATGAAAATATTTCAAATCATCAAAAATGACAATTCAGCTGCCTCGAAGAATATAAAAGGGATTAGAACTTGTAGTAAAAAATGTTACCATGCTATCATAATTATTTAATTGATTATTTAATCAGTTTCTTCATTCATCATGGCCCTCTCAATCCCATGCCAATAGAATGGGGTACCTCATGTGATATATCAAGCCTTGCAAATGTGGGCAAATTGTAAATCTTTCCAGTGAAAGTGGTTTAGCAACAAATTTTCTTCAAGCTTATTTCTGGTCAAGGGTTTTCACTCTAATATGCGATGGGGAGGAAGAAATATGTGCCTGCTCCTTATGAAATTTTCTCCATCCCAAGAACTCATTTTTAGAGTTTCAATTCCATTACAAGTTGAAGTGAATATCTCCATAAGTGATTTGTAATTTTTTATTTTTATTATTGTAACAAATAAATGATTGACTGTGTTCATTCTTGGTAGTTCTAAATGTTGTTTCTCATGAAACATAGATTGCATTAACCCTTCTCAGTGCGGAGTCTTCATTATTATCACGAAGAGAGAGTTTTCTGATTTTCGACATAAACATAATTACTGTAGGATGAATAGTAGCTACCTTATATTTCACAACATCAAACTTCTCAGGCCACAAAGGTAGTATTATTATTGTGTTTGGAAGCTCACAACCATACACTTCTTCGAGGTCTTTAATGCTCGGATTTTCATCTATCCACTCTGGAACGATATATCCAATTTTGGTTCCAGGTAGAGGTATCTCATTAAATGTTATCTTATATCCATTGCTGCATATGTAATGTAAGAAAACACTCTTAAACACAATCCATGAACATATAGATAGGTATAACACATCATCTCAATAGCCATGGCCCAAAGCTCTTAAACCTAGTCTCTGCATATCCTGTCTTAAGATGCTGCTACTATCGTTCATAAACTGAATGTTGACTTGACTGATGGCATTGTGGCATAAATTATTGTTTAATAGAAGACTACTTCATCCTCGAGTCATTATTAAACTCATTAATTTGTTGAAGTTGTGGCATTTGCTGTTCGTGAAACTCTACCTATAATTGAACAACTTGTTGCTACTTCTGTTACTGTTGTTGCTAGATTTGTTTTTGTTGTAGTAGTAGGGGGTGTTGAATATGTCGTTGATGCTACATGTTTTCTTGTGTTTGTACTATAGGAAGTGAAGTTTCACCATTTTTCAAACAGTGAAAAAGATGAATAGGAAGAGTCGGCATAGGTAATCTAATTCATGATGCATTAATTCATTGAGTTGTATCTAGGAAGGGGCTTTGAATCTCTTTGTTCTTTGTTGGGATACAACAACTTAGCATCTCAGGAATTGTAATTCTTTATTTTTGCAGCAAATCCTCTATATTACTAGAATTTATGGGGTAACTGATGTGAGTTCTCTAGTGGTGCAATCTAATATCCTCTGTTTTGTTATGAACAAGAGACTTCACTTTCTCTGCCAATTTTGATCCCAACATTTAGCATTCTTTAGGGGTCATTGAAACTCTGGTTTGGTGGAACCATTTGGCATCCCAATGCTCAACATTCTTGAGGATGCGTGGAAAATTTCCATGGATAGTAGCCTCATGACCTTTGCTATATATGGAATCTCTGTTGTTGATGAGTTTATATATGTGATCCAGTAGATGGCATCAATCTAGATTGTGCCAAAGGCCAATAAATATCAGGTACACTCATTTTGGTAGCCTTGAGCATGCTTCATCTTATCAGAGTTTATAACATTGTAATGAATTTCCCATGAATAGTTTTATGTATCAGTAGCTCTAAATTACAGTCATAAATATTCCCTCGATGAATATTGAGTTATTCCACATGAGGGTTCTCTAGTTAGAATTTTGTTCTTTAGTAAATTTGTGAATGCGGTTTACTATGTTCCTATAATGGAAGTAGTTCGTAACCAATTTTTAAGCACAGACATAAAACCTGAATGTTGCTTCATGAAAATAATTTTTTTTGAGTGTCCTTGGAAGATTCCAAATCTCATTTTGGATTGTAATTCTTTCTTTTTGCAACAAATCCTTTATATTACTAGAATTGCTGGGGTAACTGATGCGAGTTCTCTGGTGGTTCAATCTAATGTCCTCTGTTTGGTTATGAACAAGAGACTTCAATTTCTCTGACAATTTTGATCCCAACATTTAGCATTCTTCAGGGGTCATTGAAACTCTGGTTTGGTGGAACCATTTGTCATCCAAATGCTCAACATTCTTGAGGATGCATGGAAAATTTCCATGGATAGCAGCCTCATGACCTTTGATATGTATGTAATCTTTGTTTTTGATGAGTTTATATATGTCATCCAGTAGATGGCATCAATTTAGTTTGTGCCAAAGGCCAATCAATATCAGGTATGCTCCTTTTGGTAGTTTTTAGCATGTAAGTTTGTTCTTTTTGAGAAGATGAATCCAATGTGGTTTCAGACCAAGGGGATTGACAAGAGTTGTACTTGGAAAGCCCCTTTTCATCTTAGAAGAGTTTATAACATTGTAATGAATTTCCCATTAATAGTTTTATGTATCAGTAGCTCTAAATTACAGTTGTAAATATTCCATTGATGAATACTGAGTTATTTCACATGAGGGTTCTCTAGTTAGAATTTTGTTCTTTAGTAAATTTGTGAATGTGGTTTACTATGTTCCTATAATGGAAGTAGTCCATGACCGCTTTTTAAGCATAGACATAAAACCTGAATGTTGTTTCATGAAAATAATTTAAGTTGTCAGGGAAATAAATTTTTTTGAGTGTCCTTGGAGGATTCCAAATCTCCTTATACAAATCAAAAGGTTTCAAAGTGTCATTTTTTTATGTTTATGGAGTTGAAATGAAGACATTCACGAGAAAAAAATCATAAATGAGAGAGCTGCTAGGTGCTGCAGGTTATCAATCAGCAAATCCAAGAGGATATTGAAGAACCAAGAAAGTCAATACGTATGGTGTGGGCTTCAATATATACATATAGTTTTAGATATATCTAGACTGTAATATCAAGTGAAGATCAAGAGACAAAATGCAAATTATTTTGGGGTAACTCTGATATGATAGATACCATAACAAAGAGAAGGAATCATACTAGGTTTCAGAATAGCTTGCTGGTATTGCAACTGATGTTGATAAAGTAGCGGATGTTGTTGGGATGGTGACTGGGAAAATTTTATTGCAAGGTATTAAGAAAAATATTCATTTCCTGTAACGAATGAATGTATTGATCCCAACCCTAAATGTGTAGGGGTAATCGGTAATTTTTTTCAACACTGTATTGACCTCAACCCTAAATGTGCAAGGGTAATCATTAATTTTTTTCAACACAAAGCAAGACCAAGTTGTATTGAATTATTAAATTCTACTGGAACATAACCCCTCCTCTACCAAACATGATTTGAAATTCCTCAATCATACATAGATTTTTATGGATTGACTGGTGGCCTAAACTATCATAATCGATGAATCCAAATGGAAATAGAAACATTCACAATGAAGCGGATAAATAACACAAAAAAAAACAAAAAAAAAAAGGTGTTCAGAGTCGTACATCTATCTTCTGTCTAGAATCCTCTCTTCCTCTAGTTGGTATCCATGGTGCTATCGAGTTGTTGAAAGCCAAAGAGAAGGCAGAAGATCTGCTCTGAAGAGAAAATGAAAAGGGGTGATGGGGGCTGCTTATTATTGTTAATAGCAACGAATGGCCCTGGTCCCAGTATTGAAATACCTGGGAGGGAAGGATATTGAATAGCTAAAATGGCCCTGGTCCTAATAATTTGAGAGCTAAAATCCAATATTAAAAAAAAAAAAAATGACAACAAAAATAAATGATAAATAATAATCTCACATTATGGCGGGAAATGACAAAGTACATGAATTAATTAGTTGTATGAAAAAATGGAATTTTATGTCAAAAATAATTTCAAATTTTAAGATGTTGAACTAAGTTTTTATGAGAATGAAATTTTGTTAATAATGAAAAAAACATTATTTTATATTATTTGTTTTAATTTTTTTTTTTTTAGAGTAAAAATTACTAGTTATGAGAGACATGAAATTTGAATTTGGATCATATATTTATGTAAGCGTTATTGTATCTATTTTGTATTCAATAAATAATTATAGGTTTCTATGAGGCTACCTTAAGTTGGTGAGTAAAAAATTCATTCTCAAGCCTAAAGGACAAAGGTGAGTTTCATCTAGACATGTGTGTGTGTACAAGAGAGGTGTTATGCATGCCATATGCTTGACCATTATATATAAGTGTATCCCCTTGCTACCTTTTTACCACTATATATAAGTGTCTCGACTACCTTTTGACCACTATCTCTAAGTATCTAAGAGGAATTTGTTAAAAAACACATCTTAAAAGTTTAAATTTTCATGACTTTCATGGGGGGTGTTTCAAAAACCACTCCTAAGGGCCTTTTTGTTGTATTATTTGAAACTTTTCCTCACCAGAATCTAGCTCCACCCACCCCATGTTCCCATTCCCAAAAAAACATTGGATGCTATTATGACCTTGATTATGGATGAACTTAAAAAATTTTAAAAAACAATAGAGAGTTTAAATGTTGGTTAAGATTTTTTTGTTTTCCTAATCTTCATCAAATTAAAACTAGAAATAGTGAATCAAGCTTAGTTAAAAATGTAGGCCAAAGGCATGGTATCATATCCTCTTAATTTCTCTACTAATGATTCTTTATTCTTACGTGCTTTAGATCTTGACCTCTGTTTCCATGCATTTTGTTCTTCATCCTACTTTTCTAACCTTTCTCTCTAGTTAAGCAGAGGCCTCAAAACGTTGCCCACATTTTGGAATTTTCTCATACTCTAATCACTAAAGAGGATAATATCATCGAAGAAAGAGAAATTTTTGACTGAAATTTCCTCAAAACATCACAAATCCGTACATGTTCATGACCCAATTGTTTTAAATTATGTCAATGAATATATAGAAACTTGTTTTGACTATAGCTAACATGCCTTGCCACGTCATTTTGAGGATGAAATCCCCTCTAAAAGTACAATTTAGACTCAAGTTGGATATTTATGGGAGTTCTATGACTAGCATAATAAGATTTGAATTTAAAATAGTCCGAAGGTTTTTTTTCATATTCATATTTAAGGAGGCCTCAACCTACATAGTTATTGGGAAGGTACGACCTTGAGCTTTGTCAAAACACTATCGGATTTTTTTCTCACTATATTGAAAATTTTTAGTTGAGAAATGTGTTGAGTTAATTATCTGATCTAGAAGAATTCCCCAGGTTCTCAAGTATAGCTCTGACATTTCCTAGAAAGGATAGCTTACCCCATATGAAAATTTCTCTACCATAGACTTGGAAAAGACATCTTAGTCAAGACCCCATGGCGCATTTCTATGAAAATTAATATGTCAACCCTCAGGAGTAGCTCTAGTTATTGTGACTCATAGTGATAATTCCTAGCCCAAATCAATTTAAATCATGGATAACCTTGCTAAATATGTTTGTAGGCTATTATAGCAGTTTCCTTGGTAGCAACGTTATGTGATCCTTTGTGGCAGTAATGATTGTATGTTCTAGTTACTAATTCCCCCCAGCTGATACTTGGGAAAAAAATATGTTGAATGAAAAATTATCAACATAAAAGTTGAGGATTTAACACTCTAAATACTTGTTTCTACTACTAAATTCTTGATACTACTGCCTTCCAACAGCTAGGAGTGCCTCAGACACCATTGAAACCTAGGCCGCTAGGAGAATAAAGCTCCTCCAACTACCCTACCCCCAATTAACATACATGTAGAACATACCCACCTAAGGGTACAACCCATAGTTTGTAGAGTTCTCATGCTCATTTTAACATAGGTGGGCCAGATAGGCCACCATCACCATTAACCCCAAATTAAGCCTTCTCAAGGGATGTTTGGGATATTTTGGACGCTAATAGAAAAGAAATAGTATATTGATTATGCTAGTTTGTTAATACCCTAGACATAGTCTATCTGTAAGTAAAAGTGATGGGATTTTTGCCCACTTAATTTTGTTTGATACAGTGCCTGGAAGGCATATAGATCTGAGCCTCGAAAGGGAAAAATGCTTTAGCAATGTTGTTGTTAACCAAACTTTCTACCTGTGTTACATATTCAGGCACATATCATATATAAATATTTTCCGATGTTTTGTTACAACTAGATGGACACTGGATATATCTTAGGGGTTTGCAACATCTATGCTCCAATTTAAATCATGGCTAGCCTTGCTCAATATGTTTGTAGGCTATCATATCATTTTCTTTGGCAGCAACGCTATGTGATCCTTTGTGGCAGTAATGATTGTATGTTCTAGTTACTAATTTCCCCCTTGATGCTTGGGAAAAAAATATTTTGAATGAAAAATTATCAAAAGACAAGTTGAGGATTTAAGACTTTGAATACTTGTTTCTACTACTAATGTCATGATACTACTTCCTTCCAACAACTAGGAGTGCCTCAGACACCATCGATACCCAGGTTTCCAGGAGAATAAAGCTCCTCTAACTACCCTGGCCCCAATTAACATACATGTAGAACATACCCACCGAAGGTACAACCCCTATTTTGTATAGTTCTCAAGATCATTTTAACAGAGGCAGGCCGGATAGGCCACCATCACCATTAGCCCCAAATTAAGCCTTATCAAGGAATGTTTGGGATATTTTGGACACTAATAGAAAGGACTTAGTCTATTAATTATGCTAGTTTTTTAATAGCCTAGACATAGTCTCTCTGTAAGTGAAAGTGATTTTGAGATTCAACAAGATGATGGAGCTTAGTGAAAATCAGTCGCCTTCACTAAGTGGGCCTGCAAGCTATTTTTAGGTCTAAGTCTATTTTTAGACTATGTCTATTTTTAGACATGGTGATCATATTTAAGAAGTTCCATGATGCTATTTGTGGATGGATGGTCAATATGGAAAAATATATGAAATTCTATTTTTAGAATATTGGGCAAAGTCTATTTATAGATCGTCGATCTAAAAATAGATGCATGTCGATTATTATTAGCCCTTAATAATAATCCGAAAATAAACATCAACTTGTTCTGTTGGAGCACTTAATTTCAGTATACAAATTTGGTGAATCAGTGGGCTGAAGGGATTACACAATTCGTAGGGTTTACAGGTGGTTCATGCATGGAGGACTCAGTTAGAACTAAAGTGGCAAAATCATGACAGAGTTAGAAGAGTATTCATGGGGTTGTTATTCAGTTTCACTCAGTTGAGCTAGTTGTATCTAGTCTAACTGAATGATACACTAGTGATAGTGGAGTGAATTAATTAGTTAATTAATTCACAAATAATAAATCACTAATCAACTGAACAAATACATCAGTTAACTACAGTGCATTTAAGTTCCAGTGGAGACCCAGTGGAGAGGTCGTGAAAGGGTGAGATGGAATATTCGTTGTGACTATAGTGATGCATTGATTGTATCACACACACATTGGAGTTGCCAAGGAGTATTGCACATTCAAGGCAAGAGTAATTTAAATTCATTTAGAGCTATTCTTTAGTAGGGATTGCAGTGGAGGCAGGCTATCAAGTGGCATAAATCAATGCATGGATTTGTAGATTTCTTCTTGTTAGTGTGTGACGATTGATTGTATTGAGAGCTTAATGTACTAAGCTTTATATTAGATTGTTACATGATCTCCATGATACCTCATATATGATATTTTGGTTTTTTAGCTTCAATATTTCTTGTTAAACAACTATGTTATGTGCAATTGTTTTTATTGCTTCATGTGTTTGCAATTGAGTTTATAATTTCCACAGAAGATTAACAGTGGAAGGATTCTGTATTTAGCAAGAAAATAAATATTGTTAGATCAGGAGAATCTGGATATATAATGCATATGTTATATAATTTCTACATGGTATCAGAGTAGTGTTAATTCTTGAAGATTTCAATTGTGAAGAATTGTTGAGTTTGTGTTGATGGAAAATTCGAATTTGCTGCCAAAATTTCTTGGTGCGACAGTTGAGTATACATTGAAATTCCTTTCAATGGGTTATGATTGGAGTATTCCCTTGAGGGTAGATCGAATTACATAGCTTGGAAGGATACGATGGAGGTAGTGCTAGAGGATAATGGACTAAATTAGTTCATCGATAGCGATGTTCCTATGTCGGGTTCTAGCAATGATGCATTACTTGACACATGGAAAAAGAAGGTAGCAAAGACAAGAAGCATTCTGTTGGAAGGTGTAAAGGACCATATTGTGTCCAACCTTCATGGGAAAGCCACTCCATTTTAAATGTGGAAGGATTTGATATATTTGTTCCAAAGCAGAAGTGGCCAGAGGAATTTGGCGCTTAAAGATAAGCTCAGAAAAATAAAAATGGAGAAGGTCGACAGTATTCCAAAATATCTCACGAAGTTTGTCCATTGTAGGGATGAATTGGGAAGTGTGGGGATTACTGTTGATGATGAAGACTTGGTGAGCTTGGCTATCCTTGGGATTCTAAAGAGTTGGCATAGCTACGAAGACTCTGTCAATGGATAGGAGAAACTGCCAGGATTGGAGTGACTTTGGTCGGATCTTGTGCAGGAGGAGATAAGGCGAAGTACCAGGGATGGCTCTTCATCGAAGAATGAAGATGAAGAGAATTTTGCTTTGGTTTTAAAATCAAGGAAATGGAAGGGGAAGAAATTTCCTTCAAAATCTGAGGCTAAAGGCAAGAAGCAGGATTTTTCAAAGGTGAAGTGTTTTCACTGTCACGAACATGGGAATTTCACCACTAACTTCCCACAGAAGAAGAATAAAAAGAAGGTTGCTGGAGCTGCAGCAGGTGAGGCCTTAGCCTCATAATTTGAACTTGATTTATCTTTGATCGCATGCTTGGTTTCAAGTGCAATGGGATTGGTTTGATATCTTGATAGTGGTGCGTCTTTCCATATGATGGGAGACAAGGATTTTTTTAGTGATATGGAAGAGAAGGACCTCCAAATGCATATAGAGATGGGTGACGATGGTCAATACCGTGCAGCTGACATTGGGAGCATTACCTTTGAGAGGGATTCAGGTAATCCATTTATGTTGAGAGATGTTATGCATGTTCCAGGTCTGAAGAAGAACTTGGTCTCAGTAGCAATGTTGGAAGACAAAGGTTATGACATTTTTTAAAGTGAGGGAAAAGCCTTCCTTTGACATAAAACAATGGGTCAAACCAAGAAGATAGGGATTCGTGTTAAGATCTCTACAAGATGGAGGTAGATGGCTGCACTGCAATGATGGGCAAATCATAAGCAGTGGTGAGCTAGTATGAGGGTGAATTATGGCATAGGATATTGGGCCATCTTCACCATGGAGTTTTGAATATTTTGTAGCAGGTTTCTATTGGACTTCCCAAGGGTACTCTTGCGTAGTCAGATCAGTGCAAGGGATGTACTATTGGTAAGTTTGTGAAGACCACCTTTCATGAGAAGGAGAACCGTGCTTTGGTGATCCTAGAGAGAATTCACACAAACATGTGTGGACCTTTCTCGATTGCCCCAACAACAAAACATAGGTATTATGTTATATTTTTTGATGACTATTCTCATATATGCTATATCTTCTTGGTGCAGAAGAAGAGTGAAACATTCTCAACGTTTTGTGAGTTTAAAGCATCGGTGGAGAAGGAGTCAGGGAAGCAAGTGAAGGCTCGACAGAGCGATAATGGTGGTGAATATATCTCGGGTGAATTCAAAGAGTTTTGTAGCAAGGAAGGAATTCAAAGAGAACTCATAGTGCCTCACAACCCACAGTAGAATGGGGTCATGGAGAGTAAGAAAAGAATGATCATGGGTGTTGCACGAGCTATGTTGCATGACCAGGGCCTACTGATGCACTTGTGGGCGAAAGAATGCAACGCTGCAGTTTATGTGTAAAACTGTTGTCCTCATAGAGTACTTGGAATGAGTACACCTGAAGAAGCTTTTACTGGTAAGAAGCCTGATATTTCTCATTTGAATATTTTTGGCTCATTTGTTTACATTCATGTGACAAAGGACGCGAGGAAGAAGCTGGAGCCAATTGCAGAAGTTGGGATATTTTTGGGGTACACAGAAACACCCCATAATTATCATGTGTATTTTCCAGACAGTCAAATGACAACGGTGCGATGGGATATAAATTTCAATGAGGTGAAAGCCATGAAGTTTTCGCTTGAGAGGGAGCTACAATTGCATGTAGAGGAGGAACTTCCTATTCCCAAATATGAGCCTCTAGATGTGGATCAGCCACAGGAGGAGATTCATGGAGTGGAGGAGTCCACTCATGTAGAACTAAACATCAGACAAGGCAGAAAGCGTACCACAGAAGCTGAGAGACTAAAGCTTGATGCAACCCAAAATATAGGAGTCCCTAAATCAAAGTGCATACAAAGGAAATCACTTGACCGATTTACTGGATAAATGGCTCTTATGAGAAATTTTTTCATGACAGAGCTATCTTCTTTCGAAGAAGCAGTGCAGGAGCCTACATGGGTAGATGCCATGGTGGAGGAGTATGACTCCATTGTCAAAAACAGTGCTTGGGAGATTGTTCCAAGGCCGGTGGGTGAATCAATTGTAGGATCATGATGAATCTACAAGGGAAAGCAAGTTGTTGATGGGAGCGTCAAGAAGTATAAGGAAATATTTTTTGCCTGGGGCTTCTCATAGATCGAAGGGATTGAATATGAAGAAACCTTTTCACCTGTCACACAGTATTCTTCCATATGGACCATCCTTGCTCTTTCAGCACAGGTGGGTTGCCACATTCATTAGATGGATGTGAAGACTGCGTTCCTTAATGGGATCATTGAGGAAGAAGTGTACATTGAGCAGCCTGAAGGATTTGAGATCTTTAGCTGTGAGCCGCATGTTTGCAGGCTGAAAAGAGCACTCTATGGGCTGAAACAAGCACCTCGTGCTTGGTACACACGGATCGACAACTATTTCACTGGACTTGGCTTCACCAAGAGTGAGGTGGATGAAAACCTGTACCAAATTGTGGTGGAGGGTAAGATTTTAATCATTGTCCTTTATGTTCATGATTTAATACTAACGGGTGATGAGCAGTTGATACACTCATGCAAGGCAGATCTTGCAAAGGAGTTCGAGATGAAGTATTTGGGCCTCCTTAATTTTTTCCTTGGATTGGAAATATGGCAGTGGGAAGTTGAAATTTTTGTGTCTCAAGGCAAGTATGCTCGGGAGATACTTGAGAAGTTTCACATGCAAGGCTGCAAGCCTCTCGACATTCCTCTTCAAGAAAATTGGAGGAAAGAGGATGCTACATCGACATAGGTAGTGGATTCCATTATTTACTAATAGTTTGTGGGTTCGCTCGTGTATTTAGTTAATAAAAAACTAGACAAATGCTATGTGGTGAACCAGCTTTCACAAGCGATGGTTAAGCGTACCAAGATCTTTTGGAAGGTAGCTAAGCATGTCCTAAGGTACCTCAGGGGAACATCTGAGTATGGCCTATAATACATATAGACGGCTGAGATGAAGTTGCATGGCTTCACTGATACAGATTGGGAAAGTAGCCCAACAGACAGAAATAACACATCAGGAGGGATTTTTCAGTTTCAGATCTACAACAGTTTCTTGGTATAGCAAGAAACAAAGATCCGTGGCACTCAGTTCAGCGGAAGTAGAATACTTGGAAACAAGTCAAGCTGCATATGAGGATATTTGGATAAGGAAGATCCTGGTTAGTTTGTTTGGTTCACATTTAGATCCTACATTGATACATTGTGATAATCAGAGTTGCATTAAACTCTCGGTTAATCTTGTGTTTCATGATATATCTAAAAATATTGATATCCGGTATCATCATGTTGGAATAGGGCCTCCTAACAAGCTGTGAAACTGGTCCATTTTGAATATTTTTTACTATATTTAGTCTAGCGCAGGGGTTTTGGGGTGGGTCAAAGCCCCAAAAGCATTGTAATAGGTGAAAGGGTAAAATAGGGGTCCGAAAACCATGGGTTGTCGACCATAGGAAAGTGTAGGCTAGATTGCTATAAATAGAGATGCATTTTGTATTGTAAAAGGATAAGGAATGATGAACTATTGATGCAAATAGTGGTTTAAGATATTCGTTTGGGTTTTGGGGAAAGGACTCCTGCTGGCTGTGTGCACGAAGATCCAACTCCAACTATGTGTAGACCCTGCTACTGTGTGCGCAGGTCGGGAAGGGAATTGTAAGGAGGAATTGGTGAATGAATGAATGTAAAATATTGTTAGAGAACTGAATCTGTGAGTACTTTTGTGTGAATTATTGATAACTTCTGTATTGTGCATTTTCTATCTTTAAGCCATGAAATATATGTGTACTGTGTTCTTGGATCTAGATCTGTTTTGTTCTATTTATATATTGTTGTGTTGATGTGATAGAAAGCATATAAATATAGATCTAGCACACGTGGATGTGAATAGAGACTTAATTAACTCTACGCATAACAAGGTAATCTCTGAATCACAGGATCTAGCGCAACTCTTCTTGCCTTACACATCCATTCTCAGGGTGCAGAAACCTAGTTCTAGCACCCACCCATACTACTTCAGGTGAGACTTTGACCTGTGCAAGTAGGTCACTACCGAAAGGGCCAGTAGTATAGGGGTTTGTTGGAAAACCTTGCACACCGAACCTGGGTTAGGACCCCTCAAGGCCAAAAATGGTTCCGTTTCCAGGACCGAAATAAGTGTGAGAGAGGGATCGATAATGACAAGAGAATAGTGGAGATCTAACGTGGAGGTGAATGAGCGCTACTTTGGGCGACAACACAACACGAAGCGGTAAGTATTATCGAACCGGTCAAGTAGAAGATCACTCTACTCGTAGCTCACCGAAGAAAGCACCTGTCCAAGGTCCGTTAGTTACCCTGACGTCGGACCCTGGGAAAGAAAACCAGAGGAAAGTATGGCAGTAGACTTGAAATTACCTACCTTTAAAGGCATAGCCGATGAAGACATGGAGCGGTTTTGGTTCGCAGCTGACTTGGTGTGGATCGCAAAATGGGTGGTAACTGATACTGTGAAAAGGGCGCAATTATCCCTAGCCTTCGAAGGGAGGAATCTGGACTGGTATATATGGTATATATCTCAGAATGGGATTGCATCGCTTCAAGATGTTAAGGATGCCCTAAAACAACAATTTTGAAAGCCGAAATATTACTCTCAGTTGGTAGCAAAAGTAAAAGACTTCAAGCAAGGTGTGTTTGGGTCAGTATGGGAGGACAATTAATGGTTAAAGAAAGTGATTAGGGAAGGGAATTTCAAGTATGACGACAGATAGCACACGGAATGCTTCATCGCTATGTTTCTACCTCACTTACGCATACCGATGGGCCACCAAACCTTCGAATCATAGGAAAAAGCCTTGGAAGCTGCCATGAAACTCGAAGCCGCACCTCAGGACAACACATTGGGGGGAGTGCAGCAAATTCAAGAGCAGCTTGGAGCCATGCACATGGAAATAAAGAGCTTATGGATGGAATGGGGCAAAGGAGTCAGCACGGACCTCTGGTGCATAAGATGTTGGGTGTCTACTCATACCAAGGACCAGTGTCCTCTATTGATAGATTACCTACAGGCAGGGGGGCCCAGTCCACTGTGCCCCGGTTCCAGTGGATCTTTGCTATGGAGCAAAGACTGTCGGGTAGCAGAACTACATGATACAGCCCAGTGCCCTCAGATAAGTATGGGTGAACTGAAGCAACAGTGGTACAGGTTCTGTCAATCGATAGGGCACGATGAGCAGAATTGTCACACATATGACTTGTTGGGAGATCGGGGGAACCTCTATAGGGCACAATCAGATCTTGTGTCACCATGATCTCCCGCGACCTTTGGTGGCTCCCCTGTGAGGGGCAGGGGGGCGGGGAGGAAGCACAGGATGAGGCCAGGGCCAGCTGATCTGCTATAACTGCGAAGAGGTAGGGCACTTCGACAGGGACTGCCTGCATCCCACCAGGAAATCATGTAAATATTGCCGACAGCTGGACCACGAGATCGAAGACTGCCTAGTCTTGATAAAGAAAATGTAGGACAAACAGCCTACCCTGACATAAAATGTGCAAAGATTGAAAACTGAGCTAAGGAATGAGAATTCGAGTGTAAAAGTCATGACACTGGCAGGGTGGTCACCCAAGGAGCAAGGGAGGAACTTGCTTCTCGGAAGGGAACGAATCTTAAGGAACAAGAGCCACTAGAAGCCCTTGAGCAGCTACCAACACACCTCCAAAAATAAGGGGTTGAGCCTTTTCTAAGGGCATGTCTGAAACTACTGCGCAGGCTGCAGGCTGTAGAGAATCTCCAAGAATTACTCCATGACTATGTAGTCCGGCCCAACACAATGGCTGAGATTAAGGAAGTACACAAATTACAAAGCTATAAGAGATGCACCGGGAGGGAAATGATGTTGACCTCATAGATTGGCGACTATGAGATAGATCATGTTATTATCGATCTCGGATCAGATGTGAATGTCTTACCAAAGAAGACATGGAAATGAATGGGAGAACCTAAATTAGACTGGTCCAACATCCAGATGTGCATGGCGAATCAACAGAAGATCATCCCTCTGCGGAGGTTGCCAAAAGTAATGGTAGATATCACAAGAGTAAAGGTAGTAGCTGACTTTGAAGTAATAGAAATCATGGAAGATGCGGATCCTTACCCTGCACTCCTCGGACTAGACAGGACTATAGACGTAGGGGGTGTCATCAATCTAAAAAAATGCAGCATGGTGTTTGAGAAGAACGGCATGTGCGTAATAGTACCGTTAGATCCCACCGAGGGTGTGCGATATACAGAACCAACCTATGCAGAGGAGGAACTAGATCACATCTACAAGGTAATGGCGCAGGACGAGGACCAGGGTAACCCTACAACTGGCAAATTACTTTGTTGGGAGAATGACCAGGAGTACATTTCTGATCCTGATGAAGAACTAAAGAGTTGGAAAACCCGGTTACATGATTCCTCAGCACTACGAGGCCCTAGGGCTGCAAGGATCCTCTACTATATTACTTCAGAGGTAAGGGACCTTCCCCACTTTGATGGGTCTAGTAATGTCCACGAATTCCTAAGGACGTTGGAGGCTAAGGTGCCAAAAGAATGGTGGCTTTGGGCCCTCAATATGGCTCTACGTGGAACACCTGCACGATGGTGGGATACCCACAAGAAATAAATTTTGGATTGGGAAACATGTCAGGATAGGATGGCTCTACAGTTCGCACATCCCATTGACGTGCACACCAAGATATTCTTGGGACTAGGGGATTCCCGCACGCATCTGCTTACTTGGACAACAAAATGGTCGGATCGGACCCTAGAAGAATGGATCCATCTATTTTTGCATGCCTTAGGCCCTATCCCTACTGCTTGGTACTTAGATGCGGAGTTACATCAATGTACCCGCCATTGGGAAGTATTAAAAGAAGATTTTATTGGAACGTTTGGACTAATTGGGGGAACATAGATGCTTGACGAAGCTCTGCAGGACATCGATGAGTTTATCTTTAAAAAGCCTCACACATGCACCACACTAGCCGCCCTGACATGGGAAGCCCAGATGCAAGACATAGTCAACTACCAGAGCTTGGCTATTAAAGAAGAAGAGGATAATTTGCGAAATATCTCTATTTAGGAATCTGAAGGAGAACGTATCGTTATCCGACCACCACTACAGGATATTGATGTAACAAAACCTCTCAGGCTACACGAAGTTAATATTGGGATAGAAGAACACCCTAATCTGGCTAAAATTGGGGACTATTGGGATGAAGGAACCGTAGGAAAAATTGCAGAGCTACTTATGGAGTACCAGGAATTATTTCCAAAAAAGTTTTCTGAGCTCAAAGGAATCACTGGGGACCTCGGCATTATGCACATCAGTCTAAAACCTGAGGTGCGCCCCGTCAAGCAACGGCCTTACAGGCTGAACCCTAAATATAAGAAAAAGGTCAAAGAAGATTTGGAAAAAATGCTAACCGCAGGTATTATTGAACAAGTGGAACTGTCAGATTGGGTAAGACCAATGGTCATCCAGGAGAAAAAGAAAAAGGGGGAAATACGCATCTGCGTGGATCTACGAAAGCTAAACGATGCCTACTCCATGATCCCTTCCCTATGCCCTTCTCTGATGAAATCCTTGATAACGTGGGTGGCCAAGGGGCCTATTCCTTCACCGATGGGTTCTCCAGATACCACCAGATCAGAATTTCACCTGAAAATTGTAGTAAGACTACCTTTTCCACCTAATGGGGTTCCCTCTAGTATACGGTCATGCCCTTTGGTCTCAAGAATGCACCTGCTATCTTTTCAAGGGTCATGGTGGCTGTGTTCAAGGAGTTTATTCACAAATTCATGGAGGTTTACTTCGATGATTGGACGGTCTTTGGCTTGGTCAAAGAGCATTTCTCAAACCTACGATTAATGTTTGATGCATGCCGAAAGCACCAGATCTCCCTGAATATCAAAAAGTGCATCTTTTGTGTGCCATTCAGAATCTTGCTTGGACACATCATCTGTCGGCAAGGATTGATGGTTGATCCTGCGAAGATAGCCGTGATTATCAACCTTGCATCCCCCACAACATAAAAAAAATTGTGTTTTATTCTCGGCCACACAGGCTATTACAGGAAATTCATCCAGGGATACGCTTTAATCACAGCACCGTTGGAACAACTACTAAAAAAATATGTCTCTTTTTTTTGGAATGAAAAATGTTAGAAGAGCTTCGAACTGCCAAAGGAGAAGATCTCTACACCCATACTGATATTTCCTGACTAGTCAAAACAATTTCAGGTATGATGTGTCAAGCATCGCCCTAGGCGTGGTTCTCACTCAACCTAGAGATAGATATATTGACCACTCGGTTGCCTTTGCAAGCCGAAAACTCTCGAGCAGAGAAAGGAATTACTCTACCACTGAGCGTGAAGGATTGGCCATGGTATACACATTACAAAAATATCGACACTACCTGTTGGGTGGACACTTTATGATGTTCACTGATCATTCGGCTTTGAAATATCTGGTCAACAAGCCTGTGTTAGGGGGGAATATTTGCTGCTGGCTGTTGCTATTATAGGAATATGATTTTGAGGTCATCGTTAAACTTGGGAGGTTGAATGAGGCCTGGATTATCTGTCTCGCATCGACACAGGGAAAGAACCTACTAACTTAGATGAGGGCTTACTCGATGCACAACTGTTTACCATTAAGGTGGTTGATGCTCACTTTTCTGATATCATTGAGTTCCTTACTACGGGCGTGGCCCCTGCAGCATATTCAGTGCAACAGAAGAAGGAGTTGGTTACCCGGGCTGTAGACTTTACTATCATCACCAGACAGTTATATAAGCTAGGCACATATGAAATACTATGAAGGTATGTATTGGAACATGAACATCCCACCATTTTAGCAGAATCATGCGATGGAGTTGTAGGAGGCCACTATGCAGGAAGAGCTACAATGCAAAATATTTTTAGGGCTGGATTATGGTGGCCTACCCTGCATCAGGATTCGTACACCTATTGTAGATCGTGTGATACATGCCAGCAAACTATCCGACCCTCGCGACGATATGACATGCCATTACAGCCTCAAGTGGCCCTACAAGCTTTTGAAAAATGGGCTATTGACTTTATAAGACCCATCAATCTGCCAAGCAAGAAAATAGGTGTGCGCTATATTATCACTGCCACTAACTACGTCACTCGATGGGCTGAGGCACAAGCAGTAAAGGATTGTACTATGGATACTGCTGCGCACTTCATATTTGAGAAGATTCTGACCAGGTTCGTTTTCCCAAAGATCCTAATGAGCAAGAGAGGTACGCACTGTGTTAACCAAACGATTCAAGCCTTGAATGAGGAATTTTGAATCCACCATGCGAAGAGTACACCCTATCATCCCTAGGAAAATGGGGTGGTTGAAGCTTTTAACAAAATTTTGGAACAGGCATTAACTAAGGTTTGCAATGCTGATCGAAGTGACTGGGATGTGCGCATCCCCTCGGTTTTGTGGGCATACCGAACAACCTGTAAGAAGCTAATGGGAAGGACCCGCTTCCGAATGGTCTATGGAAAGGAGGCCATTATGCCCGTAGAATACATTGTTCCTAGCCTACGCATCACTACGTTCACAAATATGGTGGACTCAGATATCATAGAGGAACATTTGGTGAAATTGGTGGCTTTGTAGGAAGATAAAATTATTGCTAATTTTCACTAGCAGGTTTAGAAGGCTCAGGATAAAGCCTATCATGATCGACATATTTGTCGAAAGAAATTCATCGAAGGTGATCTCGTCCTGATATACAATAGTGAATTTGTGAAACATCTAGGGAAATTTTGGCAGCATTGGCTTGGTCCCTACATAGTTAAGGAGATTACGAATGGTGGAGCAGTCCAACTAGCTACCCTGTGTAGTGACCTCATTCCTGGCTTTGTTAATGGAAGTCGACTCAAGCCATATCAGGCTAAGGACTATGTGGCCGCACCACTGCAATGACTCAAGATGAGTCAAAAGATTGTGTTGGGGGACTGTTGGAATGGTGTCTCATAGCAAGTTGTGAAATTGGTCAATTTTGAATTTTTTTGACTATATTTAGTCTAGCGCAGGGGTTTTGGGGTGGGTCAAAGTCCAATGAGCATTGTAATGGATGAAAGGGTAAACTAGGGGTCTGAAAACCATGGCTTGCGGACCATAGGAAAGTCTAGGCTATATTGTTATAAATAGAGATCCATTTTGTATTGCATAAGGATAAGGAATGATGAGCTATTGATGTGAATAGTGGTTTAAGATATATGTTTGGGTTTTGGGGAAAGGACTCATGCTGGTTGTGTGCATAGAGATCTAAGTCCAGCTGTGTGCAGACCCTGCTGCTGTGTGTGCAGGTTGGGAAGGGAATTGTAAGGAAGAATTGATGAATGAATGAATGCGAAATATTGTTAGAGAACTAAATCTGTGAGTACTTTTGTGTGAATTACTGATAATTTCTGTATTGTGCATTTTTTTTCTTTCAGCCGCAAAAGATCTATGTACTGCGTTCTTGGATCTAGATCTTTTAGGTTCTCTTTGTATATTGCTGTGTTGATGTGATAACAAGCACATAACTATAGATCTAGTGCACGTGGATGCGAATAGAGACTTAATTAACTCTTCACAGAACAAGGTAATCTGGGAATTACAGTATCTAGCAGAGCTTTGTTTTCCTTACCCATCCTTTCTCAGGGTGCGGAAGCCTGGTTTCAGCACCCACGCATACTACTTCGGGTGAGACTTTGACCTGCGCAAGCAGGTCACTGCCGAAAGAGCCAGTAGTATAGGGGTTTCTGGAAAACCTTGCACATTGAACCTGGGTCAGGACCCCTCAAGCCAACACATCATATCATATATTGTGTGCAGTGGAAGATCATGTTGCTTCAGTACATTCCTACGGAAGATCAGGATGCAGATATTATGACGAAGGCACTCACCAGGAGAAAATTTGAATACCATAGAGGTAGGATCAAGGTGAAGGATAATCCCTATCTTGTTGAGAGGGAGTGTTGAGATTCAACAAGATTATGGAGCTTAGTGAAAACCAGTCACCTTCACTAAGTGGGCCCGAAGGCTATTTTTAGGTGCAAGTCTATTTTTAGACTATGTCTATTTTTAGACATGGTGATCATATTTCAGAAGTTGCAGGATGTTATTTGTGGATGGTTCGTCAAGTTGGAGAAATAGATGAAATTCTATTTTTAGAATATTGGACAAAGTCTATTTATAGATCGTCGATCTAAAAATAGATGCATGTCGATTATTATTATCCCTTAATAATAATCCGACAATAATCATCAACTTATTATCTTAGAGAACTTAATTTCAGTATACAGATTTGCAAAATCAGTGGGTTGAAGGAATTACACAATTCCTAGGGTTTACTAGTGGTTCATGCATGGAGAAATTAGTTAGAACTGAAGTGGAAAAGTTATGATAGAGTTGGAAGAGTAGTTCATGGAGTTGTTAGTTAGTTTAACTCAGTTATTGGAGTTAAACTCAGTTGAGCTAGTTGTATCTAGTCTAACTGAATGATGCACTAGTGAGCGTGGAGTGAATTAATTAATTAATTAATTCACAAATAATAACTCACTAATCAACTGAAAAAATACAACAGTTAACTATAGTACATGTTAGTTCCAGTGGAGACCTAGTGGAGAGGTAGGTGAAAGGGTGAGATGGACTATCCGTTGTGACTATGGTGATGCATTGATTTCATCACACACACATTGGAGTTGCCAATGAGGATTGCATAGTCAAGGCAAGAGTAATTCGAATTCATTCAGAGCTATTCCTTAGTAGGGATTACGCAGTGGAGGCAGGCTATCAAGTGGCAAAAATCAGTGCATGGATTTGCAGATCTCTTCCTGTTAGTGTGTGACGATTGATTGTACTGAGAGCTTGATGTACTAAGCTTTGTATGAGACTGTTACATGATCTCCATCATACATAAATATGATATTTGGGGTTTTTATCTTCAGGCTTTCCCGTTAAACAACTGTGTTATGTGCAATTGGTTTTATTTATTCATGTGTTTGAAATTGAGTTTATAATTTCTGCAAAAGATTAATAGTGGAAGGATTTTGTATTTAGCAAGAAGATAAATATTGTTAGATTAGGAGAGTATGGATATATAATGAACATGTTATATAATTTCTACAAGTGACAGGATTTTTTCCTACTTAATTATGTTTGATACAGTGCTTGGAAGGCATATATATCTGAGCCTGGGAAAGGAAAAATGCTTTAGCAATGTTGTTGTTAACCACACTTTCTGCCTGTGTTACATATTCAGGCACATATCATATATACATATTTTCCAATTTTTTGTTACAACTATATGGACATTGGATATATGTTAGGGTTTTCCAACATCTATGCTTCAAATGATGATTTCGAATGTGCAATTTTTTTCCACTGAATAATTGAAAAGATATTAGAGGCCAACTAGTTGATTTGCAGGGACTTAAACATGGTTGAACCAAAATGACAAGAAATTATTATTTTCCTCACCGTTAGAGCCCCAGAGATATAAAGGCTTAGTTTAATCTGTGGTCTAGCTTAAGTATATACAACTGTAATGTTTATAGAAGGAATGATCTTAATTTTAGAAAGAGAGAATTAAAGCAGTTTAATTGGGGCCATGCTCTAGAATCAAAATGTCTTCATAATTGACTATCAATGCTACATACTTGTTTATTTGTTGACCAAATTAGCTACTTTTTATGACTACTAACATTTATTTTTGCATCTCTTAAGCTAGTTGTAAGTCGTGCATGCCATTGTCAAGCTATCTTCTTAATGCATCTCTCTTTGAGAACTCTAGTTGCCTACGATGGTATCCATCTACTTGTTTATCAACCCTGCTTTAATATTTTACTTTGAATCCATCTCGGAAATTAGCTTCTGCCCCTCTAGCTCAGTGATCTACCCTAATGATTTCTACCCTATCCTTTTTTTTGAGATGCTCATTGTGTATATTTTATCAATGAAAATTCAAATATGTCTAACAAAAAAATAAAATAATAGACCTATAATTTTGGCTGCTAAAGCCATAAACCCACAGAAACCATTGCAAAAAAAGTTGATTCAACCAGTAATGTTTTAATAAAAATCCCCAAATTATTGTTTTTCAACATTTAATTCAGTGGCACTAAACATATCGTATCCATGCAAGCCATCCCAATTTTTGTTGTAGCTTACTGACATATGTGAATTCAATTGTAATAAAGACGTAAATTGAATTTCATGATTTAATTAATACATGATCTAACACCAAAATCCTTGTATCCAACCACTTTCTAGGTTTTGAACATGACCCACCAGATGTCATCATTACCCACAAACACATGCCCTCATAACCAGTACCTAATTATCTAAGCATCAAACGTTTCTAATATGCTCAATTAGAGATGAAGGATTATCCTAGGAGGTCAATTTTCTCATTTGGGGTGTTGTTTTCGGCCTTGGATACTTAGTGGTTAAGGGCTTCAAGGGTCAAGGGTTAAGGGCCAAGGGATTTAGGGTCATAGGATTTAGCATTTAAGGACTTATAATTTAGGGGATTTAGGTGTTAGTGGTTAAGGGGTTAGTAGTTAAGGTGTTTATGGCTTATGAGGTTCATGAATTATATGTTAGGGGTTAATATATTAATACTTAATGAGTCAAGGGGTCTATGGGTTATGAGTTATGAGTGTAGGGATTAAGGGATTATGAATTGGGGCTTAAGGGGATAGGGAATTTAGTGGTTATGGGTTAAAGGCTTATGTTTTTTGATAATTGGACTCCTAATCCCCTTATCACTACGATTGGGGGTTCCACTATCAATTTCTCTCACTGCCTTCCCTCTAGGTCCCCTAGGTCCTAATCCCCCTTCTCATTCTCTAATGCTACGATTATATAGCTTAGTAAACCATGCTTTCACCTTTGACTTCGACCCATACAGGCTACCCTTTTGTCCCCTTTTCCTGCTCAATACACCATAATATACCCCCCCACAACCTTTTTGGTTATGTAATTCCACTTTTCATAATGTTATGAACCCCCAAATTTGGTCTCAATGCCCCTACAAGTACACCCTTGGGCCCCCTTGGCTAAGGGAGTAAACACATTAGGGGCTATGGATAATTGTGATAAGGGAGCCCCTAATCCCCTTATCACAACTAGAAATAGTCTTATGAACACCATAAATATCTATTGTAGGTGTTGTGGTGAAAGAAATAATGAATGCAAAGTTGTGGTCAATAAGACAGGGATCATCAAGATGTTGAACCATACAATGTAAATATGGTTTTAAATGCTTGTGATCTAGTCACATAAAAGAGTACCCCATAATTTTTTTCTTTGGGGCATCCCTATGATTCAATAATTAATCTAAAGTGAGAGGATTTGTTACTAAGGTGACAATTGAAACAACCTTGAGTTCATGCAAAATTACACTGTGTGGGCCTTACATAACTAGGGTGTCAGTTTCATCATCATGAGTCTTATTATTCTTCCTTAACCCCTTAATCCCCCTCCTCTCTCCCTAGAAGATCAATTCCCTTGCTTTAAAGGCAAGAAAGTCCCACTCTTTACTATATCTTAGGGAAAGGGTTTCTAGGGTCACTTCCCACCTATTCGTTGACCTACACTCTACAATCAATCTGCCCAACCATCAATCTTCCCAACCACAGTCAATTATTTTTACTGATTTAGGAACCACAATATTGTCTTCATCTACGACTCTTCAAATCTTCCACCTAATAGTGGTTTGAGTCCCCTAAAAATCATTGTTCTTGTGTATCAACAATTTGATATTTTTTGTCCAATCTATGAACAAATATGAACTAATCCTCTTATCATCCTTAAAAATATGTAGATGAATGAACTAGGCTAACAAATCATCCACTAACAGTCCATTGAATTTTTATAGGTTGCTTCAAATATCTGTCTAAAACTATATGGTCAATCCACCAAAATCAACTCCTATGCATGCTAATCCATTCTTCATATGGAACATTTCTTCTGCATACTCAATATTCTTCTCATGTTCCACCCTCGTTTGGATCTGCTATCTCCACACATACTGAATCTATAAACCATCTTCCAGATTTGCGGTCTATATTGCAGAAATAAACCTCGCTTTAAGGGTCACAACTTCTCTTCTTCTACGAAAATTTATCACAGTATTAAGGGCATACCTTACGAAATAAACATGCTAGGAATTTTTCCTAACCAGGGAATTATACTTATGTACTTCTAATTTTTTTAGAACAAACCCTATCCACCCATAGAAAAAACCACGACTGTTGCCTCCATAAGAGACTCGACCTAGCTCATATGGAATCATAGATTCTGGGAATTTCTTTGACTGAATCTTGACATGAACTTCAGATCTCAATGTCTTCCCTCAAACTAGGGTTACCTCAGTTAATATTATGCCTACATCTACTTCTGTTATGAATCTAAATTATAGTGTAAGCCCTCCTCCATTTATATTCGTCTCTATCACAGACCTTGTGGCCTACTAACCACCACAAGACAAGATGGTATCAACCATATCTTCTATTTCATGTATAAAATCTAACCAAAAGGATTCAATATGATCTTGTAATGTACTAAAACAAGATATTGAATCCTTCCTACAATTTGCGGAAAGAAAACACGATCACACAATCACATATAAGTAAGATAAATAAATTATCAATCACACAACACAAGATGTATCTAGGGAAAACAACTGCTCAAAACCCCTCTATCTCTATTTTTTAATAAGTCAAATAATCATAAAACAATACAATTCATAATGTCTCATGAAATTCTCCAGCACTATGCCAATTATCTCCTGCTGATCTAGGCAAAATCGGTCTAGTACTTAGCCAATTCTCAACCTTCCTTCAGCCTGCCTTACTCACACAATTCCTAAGGAATTAGCTCCCTATTAATTAGGAAAATCATCCTTCCTTGATTGTGTAATCCATCATGTCATCCCAATGAATTTATAATTTCACATGGTCAATTTTGTATAAATACAACAGATAGTTATGTTCCATTTAACCTTTGTCTCAACTGGGTCTTCCTCGGAATTGACATGCATGCAGTTATTAATAGAGAATTATTAGTTATCTGATTGATCACTCATTGTGAATTAAATCTAATTTAATTCACTGGACTTCTCACTAGCTCATCACTCAGTTAGAACAAGTTAAAATGATTTTATCTCAATTAATTGAGTTAACTAATTCACTCCTACATCCCACTAATGCATCAACTGCAACTGGAACCCAAAAATATTAGAATCCCTCTACATGCCTCATATTATACCCTCATGATGTGAAAATATGCAGGAACACAATAAATACATAAATAAACATAAATGCGGAGATGCGGCAGGAATAACACTTCATTTCATTAATATCAAAATAATGAAAAATTCTTATAGAAAGAATGGAAACCAAACTAGCTCGGGCGATGGTAGCTTATCTCTAAGAAGAGATGTGGTATCTACATGCCTCTGAATTGTGTTACAATAAGGCTCATGGGCCCTTGTATTATTGAAAAATAAAATATTACCCTAACTCGAGGAGATGTAACACCAAGAGTTTGTGGGCCCCATTGTGGTTAGTTAGGAAACCAACTTCATGGGGTCGTAACTTGGTCATATGATCTCTATTTGATGCACATGATACCTCGTTAGAAATATATCTTAGAGGAATACAACTGCTAATGTGATTTATATGAAATCCCCAAACCTTTCATGCCCAAAAAACGTCTTTTGGAGCCTCAAAACGGCTCTAGGATTTTGGGACCCAAAAAACAGACAAAAATAGTAAATTGTGATATAATTAAGGTAACTGAAAAGCTAAAAGAGATAATGGAGAGGGCCCAAGTGGAATAGGAGGGTGGCCACCAATAGCCACCTCGATCACCTCAACTCAAATTTCTTGAGGTAACTCAATCATCATGACTTAGTTAATTGATAGAAGTTATTTTGAGATGAAATTACAACTTATTGTCCAATTTATTTAAGGGAAGAATAAATTAGACGCCTCACATTCCTCACGCCATGTACATCAAAAATTTTCACTAGTGTGGGTGCATTTTTTTTTTTGGTCCTTTTTTGTTGCTAATTTCATTATTTATTGTTGCAAACTTCAACGCTCCCTCTCAACAAGAAAGGAATTCAATATATCTTGATATGGTACCTTCGGAATTCTGCGTGCAACACTTCTATAGTGTTGTTTTCACCTGAAAATCGTGAAACTTAATAGCCTCCAAACAACGAAATTTGTATAATGCATATTTCATCAGAGTCTTATGACTGCTGCTAGCTATTGCACCTATCTACTGAACTTTCTGCGTTGTTGCTGGCATCTGCATCCGTGCCCTTTGCACCTTTTCCAACTCTTATCTATGCTCTAGTATCTGACATCTGTCACTCTAATTTATATTTTCCCTACATATGACTGCATCAATCTAACTAATCCTTCCCACTATTGTTGTATTGTGGACTCCTCGTAGCCAGGTTCGATCCATGAGACACACCATCTTAAGGGACCTTGCCCAAATTTATTATTTTGGGATTTTGTCTACACATCACCCCACCTTTCACCTGGAGGTATGGATTCATGGGCTGTGTTTCACAAGGAATCCAAATATGCTATTTTTTTTTAAAACTTTTACACCAAAATATTCATATATTATCTGCAAACTCACCACCCAAAAAATTCCTGCTCTGATACCATGTATAAAACATAACCAACGAGATTCAATATGATCTTGTAATTTGCTAAAAAAAGATATTAAATCCTTCCTACGTTTTGTGAAAACAAAACACAATCACACAATCACATATAAGTAAGAGAAATAAATTATCAATCACGCACCACAAGATGTATTAGGGGAAAGAAACTGCTCAAAACCCCTCTATCTCTATTTTATATTAAGTCAAGGAATCATGAAACAATACAATGCTTAATCTCTCATGAGATTATCGAGCACTCTGCCAACTGTCTCTCGTTGATCTAAGAAAAATTAGTATATTACTTAGCCAATTATAAACCTTCCTTCACCCTACCTTGTTGAGGAAATTCCTAGGGAATTAGCTCCCTATTAATTAAGAAAACGAGTCTTCCTTGATTGTGCAATCCATCATGGCATCCTAATGACTTTATAATTGCACATGGGAAATTTTGTATAAATGCAATTGATAGTCATGTTCCCTTTAACCTCTCCCTAACCTGGGTCTTCCTCGTAACTGACATGCATGCAACTATTAATAGAGAATTATCAGTTATTTTATTGATCACTCATTGTGAGTTAAATCTAATTTAATTCACTAGTTGACCTCTCACTAGCTCATCACTCAATTAAAACTAGTTAAACTGATTTTATATCATTTAATTGAGTTAACTAATTCACACCTGCACCCCACTAATGCATCAACTGCAACTGGACCCCAAAAATATTAGAATCCCTCTACATGCCTCATCTTAGACCCTCAACTCGAATTTCTTAAGCTAACTCAGTCATCATGACTTAGTTAACTAACACAAGTTGTTATGAGATGAAATTACAATTTATTGTCCAATTTATTTAAGGGAAAAACAAATTAGACGCCCCACATTCCTCACTCCTCGTGCATCAAAATTCCTCACCAGTGTGGGTGAATTTTTTTTTTTATCCTTTTTTGTTTCCAATTTCACTGTTTCTTGTTGAAAATTTCAACATTTTTATAATTTGATGCGGATTTCACACAAAGACATCATTGAAATAACATGCCCAAATTCTCATGAGCAACCCCTCTTAATCTCGATCTGCCAGAAGAGAAACAACAATATGCCATCCTACTTCCTAGCTCGAACCGACCATTAAGGTATGCAACATTCTTGTGAACCCTCACATGATGATCTTTCTCTTTGAGGATGATCATGGCCTCCCTTTAGCAACCCTTACTTGGCCCTCTTGCTCGACCTACTTTAGGACTACGTCTCTCTTCGCCCCCTTGATCGAATGATATCCTTATCACTTGATGGTATTTCCTTCATCCTAAGGCCTCCTTAAATAGTTTTTTCTATGCCTCTTAGGAATGCTCTAGAACTTATGGATTTTATGTAGTTAGACCTTGGGAAATATTAATTTTCCTTTTAAATTTTATTTTAGATTTTAAACCCTATCTTGGGTCCAAAATCCATTTTCTTGGCTTCTTTTCCCACAAATCCTTTTGTGACCAAATTCACACAAACCCATCTCACTAGGCGTGTGGAGTACCTCCCAAGCTACAAAATTCAACAACATAGTCTAGTTTTAGTAATCGTAACTTGGTCAAGCTCTTGTAGTCAAGTGAGGGCTTGGTCGAGTTCCCAAGTTGCAAATTAAGTAAGGGTAGTTGTGAGGGCATGATAGCTAGGGAGAGTCATGTCATGCAAATTAGGAAATAAAAGGCATGCTAACTCATGTTGCACAATGTCAATGCATGTGGAAGAGTGTTAGGGACTAGTGTTGGGGCATATCAAGGGATAACTAAGTCAAAATGCATGGAAAGGAACGAATAAGAGTATGTGCCAGGGAGTGTCAGCAAATTCAAGTGTGCTAAGGATGAAGTGCATTAGGAGAAGTTCAAAATGGGATTTACCAGAGGCAAGCCTATGATTGTTATATGGGGCTCGACATAGCCATTTTAGACAAACGAAGATCACTTTGTGCTAGGCACAACATTGTTTTTCCTTTAGCTATTTTTTTTATAGGAGATGTGACATAGTTTGGCTACATGCTCATGTTTTCAAATATTCCATATAATTTCATATTGTACATTGTTGTGTATAATTTTTAGGGAAGTTGGCTTGTGTCAGATTATATATTGTGTGCCTTGTGCATCTTGTGGTTCTTGCAAAATCTCAGTTAATGTTCTACTCTTTATATGAACTAAACATACATGTGAAATATTTCCTATGTAAGGTATGTTTCTTAGTTGTTTTATGGACATGGAAAGATCATGTGATCCTTGTCTTGGTAACATGTTAAGTGGGGAAAGTTGATCTTGGACATGGGTGGAATAAGATGAGTTATAGAAAGTTCTTATTTGGTCAAGTTGTTGCGGTTGAAGCAGGCCAATATTGTCACATGAATTGTAGTGGCCAAGGATTTGATTAGGTTCCAAAGTCGAGAAAAAATGTAAAGGATAGCAGTGAGGACATGAGTGCGAAGGCATGCTATGGAATGCTAAGATGTGCTATATAGTGCGAAGGCATGTCAAACATGCCAAGATGTGCCAAGTGATAAGGCATGAAAAGATGTGAAAGGGTGTGTCAATGCGTTCTAGCGACTGTCAAGGAAAAAAAGGGATAAAAAGTTAAAATACAAGGAAATTAAGACATAAGAGGGTTAATAAGTCATCAATTTACATTTTCCGAAAGGGCCATGCTAAGAACAACAACACTAGGTGCCAATAGGTGCCAATTGCAAAGTCTTAGTGCATTCTAAGTGCCAAGTCTTCATTTCTTTCTTCTCATCCACTTTCCAATAGTCAATCTCAAATAAATTTAATATTAAACCATGTCAAATCATACCAAGGCATCTCAATGTATTCCATACATGCTAAGACTTTCCAAGCGCCAACACGTGCCAAGTGCCAATATGTGTAAGGGATTGTTATGAATGCTATGAAGTGGAAGGGCATATTGAAGAGTGCTAAGGTGTGCTAGAGAGTGCTAATGCATGTTGAGGAGTATTAGGGAGTACTAGTATAGGAAAATACATTAAGGGAGCACTAGGTCAAAATTCATGGAAGTTAATTAATATGAGGAACATGTGCCAGGGTCTAGTGTTAATGAGTGCTAGTTGTCATGCTAAGGAGGGAGTGACAAGGTGTGATAAGCATTGGTAAGGCATGCTAGCGAATATCAAGGAATGTCAAGAATTAATAAATTTTTCTTGGGAGTTCCAAGTTGTGTTAATTATATGTGCCAAATAGTTCCAAGATATGCCAACACATGCTAGGTGCTAAGGATGTGCGGGGTGCTAGGGTATGTCAATATGTGTCAAGAAGTGTCAAGGAAATAAAAGGAAGAACTAATAAGAGGGTTAATAAGTTGAGACTTATCTTTTTCAAAAGGGGCATGCTAGGAACAGTAATAATAGCTCCCAATACATGCCAAGTGGCATTGTCAGCGAAGTGCTAATGTATGTCAATGCATTAAACCAAGGTGTTTTAGGGCATGTTAGCGACTACATGCATGCCAACACATGCTAGTAGAGTTCTATGTTGTGTTAGCTCATGCCACCATGTGCTTGAGCGTTAGTGTCATGACAAGATGTTCTAGGTACAAATATGTTTGTGAGGTGCTAAGAAATGTTAGTGTGTGACGAAGCATTAATTTAAGGTGTGCCCAAATTGTTGAGGAGTGTTAGGTCTTTCTCATTAATATAATTTAAAAATATTTATTATGTATTAAATAATATATTATCTACACACACTAGTGGAACTTTATCTAAAGGGAATTTTCTAGATAATAAACTTAATAGATATGAATCATGTGTTGACTCATAGGAAAACTCTATTTGACTAGCCATTAATTGAGGGAAATGGTACACACTAATTACTTCTTAAAAAATTGACTGACTCTAACCATTATAGCCTTGGACATATTATAAAAAAGACTCCACAATAATGGTATTAAATTGTTATATTTTGAAAAAAAAGTATATTAACAGGCACATAGCATCATCAAAAACTCATTGGAATGATCAATGATGACGAATATTTTTTGATCGTCACCAAAAGTAACAAAAAGAGCATTGGTGAGGGTCATTAAAAGTTCATCACTAGAAGTGTCACCAAAGAGAGAATTAGTGATGGGCCTTTAATGACCCTCACCAAAAGTGCCATTGAAAATGACTTTGGTGACTGACCTTAAAGGACCATCACTATATACACTTACAATGATGCTTTTTTAAGGACCATCACCATATGTGACATTGGTGAGAGACCTTAAAGGTCCGTCACAAGCATGACCCTCACCAATGTACTTTTTTCTTGCAGTGACCTTTAAATTTCTTCATGTACCTCTCTAAGAAGAACATCCAATGACAAGAAACCACCCAAACTAGTTCAACGTCATCTACTAGGTGGATTAGAAGATGAACCTACAAGTTCATGAAACTCGTCGGTAGTTCATTCTCAAACATACAAACAATCTCAACTATCTCTTGACACCACTGTGGAATTCTAGCAACATGAATCTCCTTTGACGTGATTCAACATACAAATGCATATAATATAGATATGGCACATCCTAGGTCTTGAGGGAATTGATGTTTCACACACCCATGCACGAACAAAGGATAATGACACTGCAAAGTTATAAACACGTGCAATAATATACAAAATTAGTTACGTTTTATGATCCCTCCATGGGATAAAATTTATTAATATAACAAATAATAAAATCATGCTTTTGACATTATACATACTCTTAGAAGATTCAAATGGTAATGTGATTTCAACCCTGACAAATGCTCATCCACGGTGAAGCACCACCTTAGTGAATACCCATATGAAGATGGCATCCTCCCACCCATTATAACTTCATTTGCCAAAGAAAGATTGTATTTTTTTAAAATACATGGGACATCACCTTCTTTGAAATACCATGAATTAGAGGGACCAACGCCTGCCTCTGATCCTATACTTTCTAATCATCTTGGCCAATGTTTCTTTTTAGTTTTTGAAGTAATAAGATCTTTCCTAACAACCAATGTGTCACTTTGTTTCGATGATATGGTCCTCCATAAAGAAGATGAAATTTTTTTAAATATATGCATGGGATCTAGTAAGTGGGTAATCTTAAGATGCTCCTAATATGGGAGGTGATAAAATATATATTTCCTTTCCATCCCAATGGGAAATTTCTCAACATAGGTGTCGAATAATTCTATATCATCGAACATAGGCTTCCCATTTGAATCAAACATTTCTATGAACTCCTCCTTCTCTCTCTCATAAGCTCTAAGGCATTCAACTAGTGTCGTTAATGGAGGCCTTTGGGTCCTCTCTTGTCTACCATTGAAAGAAGATGCTACTCTTCTATAAGGGTGTTTTATGGGATGAATACCCTCGAGAAATCATACACTAGCTTTCGTAGCTCCTTGGACCATCTATCTTTCAGAGAAGGTCCACAACATTTACATCCAAAATACTGTTTTGTTACAAGACTTGCAAGATTATTGTCCAAAATTTATATGCATGGCACATTAAATAATATCATGAATATTATAACAATTAAAACAAATTAAATAAGTAATATGTTAAAGAATATTGTTATGTATATAAAAAAATCAATGAACATGTAATTTACTACAACAAACTCCTAATCCTTGATAATCATGTGTCGTGTGAGCACATATGCCTTACAACATAAAACTCCTCTCTACTGCGATGGGTTTTGATACATCATATACACTTATCCCATCCCATAATTCCTTCAATTCATCTACGAGTGGTTATGTAGACATCCATATTCTTCACTTCTCTTCTACTAGGGACTATGGGAGCCAGCATAAAGTGTTCATTATTCACAGAAAACGATGGGGGGATATTGTTATTAATCACTACTGTAGGCCAAATAGAATAGTTGGTGTTCTAGAGGGAATATGGGTTGACGCCATCCATGGCTATGCTAAGTCGTAGACTTCATACTTGATCCTTGAATTTTTTGGGCCATGTATCCTCTATATGCTTCATGGATATTAAATCAGTTGGGATTCACATAACTTGCAACTCACTTATGTGTGAGGCATGCCATCCCCACAACATAGCTAATTCTTTGAAATGAAAGAGCCTTTGAATCCTTGAGACTATAGGCATGTGCCTCAATATCTTAAAAGGAGGACCACGTGATTTACCCTTCTTTTTTTATTATTTATCTTACCAACCATGCCCACATTTTGGACATATATATTTGTGTGAATATCTCCTCTATATAGAATGCAATCATTTGGACATGAATGATATGATATTTACTCAACACCCGACATTTTAAAAAATTTCTTTGCCTCTTTGCAGCTACCGGGCAAGGCATTATCACTCGGATGAACTTTATCTTTGAATAACCTGTAGTTGGTGATCATGGAAAATATTAATAAATGTAAATTAATGTCGACATAATTACTAACGTTCATGAAATTTACCATTTGTAATGTTCAATGTGTACTGATTATATTTCTCAAATTTATATAAGGGACAAATTTATGGTAACTTACCTCAAAATTTCTGAGAAACTTGCATTCGATAAGCAAAAATTTTCTTTCAAGTTGTACAGTAACATTGTTGTCCCCAATTGGGTAGACTTTAAGTGACCACTAGGTCCAAAAAGAGGGGTGGTGGAAGAAAATTTAAGGCTTTCGAAAAAGGTGTTAGCGATATGAGCATCATCCCCTAGTTGATCATCGTTTTGGAATGCATCTAACAACATTTTCTCTATGGTAGTCGTATCCCTTATGTAATCATCCATACCAAACTCTATTTGATTGCCTCCATTACCAACTTCTGAATACTACTATCGCTGTAGTCACTCCTAATTGGTGAATCTGGACATAGTGCAAATTAAATTAGTGGTTGATTCAACCATTCTTGGTATCATTCCTCTCCGATTTATTCTCTTAATTTTGTCTTCTCTCGATTTGATGGGGTGCAAAGGAAGATGGTAGGTAGGTCACTCATCATCACTAGAATCCGAAAAATTAAAAAAAAAATATTTGAACATGATAAGTAAAAAATATATGATATCAATTAGTAAGCACGTTGACAACATTGCATGATTAATTGGTTTGACGTTGAAATAATTACATTAATCAATATACCAAAAAATTATAATTATTACCATCATTGTCCTAGGATTGTGGCTAGAAGATGCAATATTGTTACAATTGGCAGGGTGAAGCAGTTTTCAATTTTCATCTACCAAATGCGCCTTCCGGTATGATCCTCCTAAAAAGAGCTTCAGACATTTTGGAGTTGTTTGAATATTTTGTGCATCTGAACTCAATTCTGAATCTACATGAACCTAAAAATTTGTATACGTTATAAATTTAATTAAGATGTGCATGATTGACATGGATAAAAATCATAAATTCTATTAGATAATGAAAATATAAATAAAATATGAAGTAAATGTTATGTCTTGAGATGGATAGGGAGAAATCTGTGATGGATTGAGAAATATTATGGAATGATCTAGATTTTGAAGAATTTTCCATTCAAGATAAATGATATTTTATCCCTGCATTTAAGCAAAATCAACAATAAATTTTGGTGTACACACGTGAAAGTAATTTCGGTGCCTTAAAAATGGACTTCTTGTTATCAGTGCTAATGTACATATAACCACACTGGTGCATTTTAGTTACTTTGCACCGATGCCATGTTACCAACGGATGCACTGGTGATGAATAACCACAAATAAAAAAATCACAACTCTATTTTTTTTAAGTGAAAAAAAGGTCGTAAATTGAAAAATGGTCGGTAAAATATTTTCGAAAATCTAATTTCATAAAACAATTATTTAAATACTAAACATTTTTCATTATTTCACTATTTTTACAAAAAAATTCAGCCAGATATTTGCAAGAGACATACCTGGAGCAAGAGAGCATGAGAGCACTGTGGAGCCATGAAATACGTTCGAACACAAGTATTGAGACAATCATAATTCCAAACCTCTGGTGATTTAAACCCTGTAGCATAGAATTTCAAACGATCTTGTAATTAAATTTTATTTTTTTCTTTTTAATTTTTTTTGTACTTTGTTTCACACAGTAAGTAAAAAATTTCAATTTGTTGTTCATTTTCAGAAATTAAAAAAAAAAAAAAAATCCATTTTTACCCTAAGCCCTTCATTCTTTTTGTTTCTGCCCTTTATTCTCCCTGTTTATGTGATTTTAGAATTAAGGCTTTTCGTTTTAGATTTATAGGGTTTCTATTGCTATATATAGGCCTATGACATCCAACCCATTGGAAAACTTGCATAGTCAGATCCCAACCCATGCCGGCCCTTGCGTGAATTAAAAAAAAAACAGAATTTTTTTAATTAGTGTGCCCTGCGTAACCTAGAGCATCGGTGCACTGGATTATCCCAGCGCACCACAAACGTAATGTTTGATATTTTTTTTATTTTTTAAAATCCATACACCATATGTAAAATAGGGCACCAATGTGCTATTTCATTATGGCGCACCGCACAAGTACTGTTTCACAAAAAAAAATTATTGTGTTAATCAGTGCTCCATGTAACATATAATTCACCACACCAAGTCTCCTAGTTGATAGAGAGCACCGTACGATGGTTCTTTGTTTGCGTGGGACATTTATAAGAATATTCTGCACCACCCCCTCCATGACACCACATGCTACAAAAACTAACACTAGACGATTTTTATTACTTTTTTGGTGTTAATCGGTGTGGTGGTTGACATGTAATGCACTGGTGCTCCTTGTAGCAATAAATAACCTTACAACTTTTTACATTGTTTGGGCATTTCATTTATAAGATCATTGCGCACCTACGTCGGTGCGTGCACCATGAAAAGCGCACCGGTTTCTTGATATATTTTTTTTAACCTGAAATGTTGAAAATTTATTTATAAAACATATTAATGAATGATATGGTACAGGTTTCATATTGATAAAAGGATGGCTGACAAGGGATCAAGTAAAAAAAATACTGATAACAAATCAAGAAAAGAAAAAAAGGAAAGTTATTTGTAAATTATTCACAAAAAATGTTAATTTTGAACTATATGTAAGTTTAACTAATATGTATTTTTTACTGTGTATCATGCAGAGTCACAAAATGACGAAGCTAGATAACATTATTTCTGATCTAGGACCAGAAGAGCATAAAATTTTGATGGAAAAATTGAAAAAGGATGAATTAGGCGAATGAAAAATACTATCGATCCAATATGAGTTTCTTTTTTTAATTTTCATTAATAATCAACTTAAAATTATTAGATAACATGTTTCAAAAAATCTATTATTTCACATCTATTTAATGTTCTACAGGGACCAAAAACTCAGAAAATGAATTTTTTTCTAAGAAAATAAAAAAAATAGAACATGAAAATGAAAATGAAAATGAATTGCTCCTTAGCTCATTTGGAGTGGTGTTGGAGGTTAACAAAAGGGGGAAAAAATTTTACAAAATTTTGAGGGATCTAGTGCAACGAATCCATAGTCGTTCTTTCCACTTACAATAAAAAAAAAATGCAATGATTCCAAGAACCAAATTTTATCTAAACTACAATAAGAGTTTCCAGAGAATTTTGAATGAGACATGTCAGACTTTTAATAGCAAAAACATACAAAAAAAAAAAAAAAAGGAATGAAAAAGTGATATTCCTTTAATTTTTTTCTAGAATCTTTTATAAATGTCATTTATAAATGTCACTTTTGTTATATTTAATTTTCATATATCAATATAAAAATTAAATAGTTTATTGTCATGTTACATTTTTAGGAAGATTATGAAAATCTCAAAAGACGAATGAGCTGAGATCAGAAATATTCCAGTAGGAATGTCCAAAAAGGTGTACAAGGAGATGGTCAAGAAATGGACAAAATTGCATCGTAGGAGGAGCCATCTCAACAAAAAATTTCTTCAAATGTAATATGTAATCATTGAATTTTTCGATCATTAGGTACAATAAATACACAATTTAGCATTAACTATTAATTTTAAAGTATTTTCTTGTAGAAAAGAAAAGAAAATGGATCCCATTCAACACATAAAACAAGAGGAAAAGGAAGAAAAGTGTTGATATCAAAGTTCATGAGTAATTGTTACTTCCTTATTACAACTTAACTAGATTTCATTTTTGTATATTTAAAGTTTTTTTACAAAAATCATCATTGAATGTCTTCAAACAGGTGCTAACATACAAAGAAGAACCATCAGATGAATTGATTGACATTGGGTTAAATATGGGTTGTGAGTATATGTTGGCATATCATAAATTAATTGTGGAATTTGTAAGCATCTATCGGTCTTGTTTTACTTAGCTCCATCTATAATTAATAGAACAAATAAATCTTTTATATTAAATATATTATTTGTTATGGGGTATAAAACTTGCAAGAAAAAAAGTATGGAACTACGCCAACAGATGAAATCCTGAAAGATGGCATAGTACATGGTTTTTAAAGAATGTGAATAGTTTATGAGTCAATTGCTACTATGGTATGCCATTTATTTTCGATTTAAATTGATGTATATTATTTAATATTTCAATTTTCATTATTCTCACCAATGTATATACACTCACTACAGTTTATTTTTATGTTTGTAGATGGAAGGTGAAGAAGAAGAAAACAATCAACACCGTGAAAAAAACATTCCTGAAAGTAACGCAAGTCATGGAAGTAGATCGAGTGGTGACAACAGTTAAAGCGAAGAATGATGATCATTATGTTTGGATATAAAAGCAAGGTGTTGTATTTTTTGAAATATTTTTGTATGAAATCAGACATTCTGTTTAATGTAATGGACATAGTATCCCAATTGAAAGACAAAGGGATACCAATAATTGTCCCATTTTGTATGACAAATACTATCTTATATATATATATATATATATATATATATATATATATATATATATATATATATATATATATATGTTTTAATTTATTCTATTGCATTCTCCATTATCGTTGTGAAATGTAACACCACTGATTAAATTTATGGATGATTAAATATTATAATGAAGAGATGTGAAATCTTATGATATGATATAATGAATTAATCGAAACATCACATTTAAAAGTACTAATAAAAATTTAATTGATATAAACACTGTTATAAGATATGTGTCGTCTTTTGATGAATAATGAATTTTAAAAAGTTACAATAACTATGATATGATATAAAAAATTAATCCAAACATCACATTCAATTTCATTAATGAAAATTTAATTAATATGAATATTGTTATATTATGTGTCAACTTTTAATGAATAATGAATAAAAAAAATTCACAATAATTGCACTGTCACAGGTCGATGTTTCTAAAAAATAAAAAATGAACACTCGTGCGTGTCAGTTACTATACATCGATGCGTTTGTATGATAGAGCGCACCAGTGCATTTGTACGACCTATGGGCATCGCACAAATACCAATACCAATTATAAATATCAGTGCATTTCTGCGATACTTTGCACCGGTGCATTTTTGGAGATCGGTGTGTTTTTCTGATAATGTGCACTGGTGCATTTATATAAGACTACATACTGGTGCGTTGATACGACCTATGAGAACCACACAAATCCCAATACCAATTAGAATGACCTAGTGCATTGTATCACTAACAGTGTGCTCGGTGCGGTCTAAAATGTCTTGGACAATCATTCCGAGGTGTTTGAAACTCCCAAAGGTCTCCCACCTATTCGTGATCATGATCATGTTATTCATTTGATTCTAGGAAGTGTTCCTCCAAACATCGGGCCTTATAGATATCCTTATATCCAAAAAAGTGAAATTAAACGTATAATTGTAGAAATGTTAGAGGCTGGTATAATTCAACTTAGTCAAAGTTATTTCTTTGCTACAGTAGTAATGGTGCACAAGAAAGCTAGATCATGGTGCATGTGTCCAGATTATAGGGAGCTCAATAATCTCACTATTAAAGATAAATTTCCCATTCATGTGATTGATGAATTACTGGATTAATTACATGAAAAAAATTATTTTACCATGTTGGGTCTTTGTTTGAGATATCATCAAATTAGAATGAAGACTGAAGATATTCCAAAAACAACTTTTCGAAATAATGAGGGTCATTATGAATTTTTGGTCATTCATTTTGGCCTTACCAATGTGCCTTCCACATTTCAAGGGTTGATGAATTCCATTTTAAAACCCTTCCTTAGAAAATTTGTATTAGTATTTTTTGATGATATACTAATATACAACAGGTCTTGGAAGGATCATGTTCAACATGTTGATAGGGTTGTCAAACTATTGGAGGAGAAACAATTATATGAAAAAAACGTCCAAATGTTTCTTTGGAGTATAAGAGGTGGAATATCTGGGTCATAGTGTATCTCAGGAGGGTGTTAAGGTAGAGCCTAACAAAATTAAATCCATTCAAGAATGGAAAGTCCCCACAATCATAAAGCAATTGCAAGGATTTCTCGAGTTAACGGGGTATTATCACAAGTTTGTGAAGAATTATGGGAGAATAGTAGCACCTATAACAACACTATTGAAGAAAGATGGATTTTCATGGACTTTTGAAGGAACCAAAGCCTTTGAACATATTAAAGAAGTGATGTGCCAAGCACTAGTCTTAGCTACGCCAAACTTCACAAAAACCTTTATTGTGGAATGTGATGCCTCATGAAATGGAATTGGTGTTGTTTTAATACAAAAAGGAAGACCCATTTCTTTTGAAATCCATCAAATCAAAGGAAAGTATTTACAGAAAGGTATTTATGAGAATGAAATGTTGGAAATACTACATGCACTAAAGAAATGGTGAACTTACCTAATGGGAAGACACTTCAAGGTAAATACTGATCATGATAGTATTAAATACTTTTTGGAACAAAGAAAATATTCAGAAGAGAAACGAAAATCCGTCACAAAGATGTTGGGTTATGAATTTGAAATCATCTACAAAAAATGGAAGCTAAGTGTTGTTACAGATGCACTCTCAAGGAAGGATGAGGAGGTGGAAGCAATTCTTTGTGCCATTTCTATTATCCAACCTGATTGGATAACCGAAGCAACGGAGGAATGGAAGCATGCTAAAGAAGTGTGGACACTCATTCAAAAGTTGCAGCAAGATCCTAGTACATTGATACATTTAGAAGGAAAATTGATTCCTTATGGTACAAAGGTCTTTTATATCTTTGTAATAATTCCTAACTAAAACAAAATATTCTTTTTAAATTGCACACCTCTCCCCTAGGATGACACTTAGGATTTTTAAAAACTTACCACAGGGTCAAGAAATAATTTTTTTGGGATGGCCTTAAATCTAATATTCATATGTTCGTGGTGGAATGTTTTGTTTTCCAGTGAAATAAAGTTGAGATAATTAAGAACCCATGTCTTCTACGACCTTTATCCATTCCAAGTCAATGTTGGGAGGAGTTTTCAATGGATTTTATCACATGTTTATCTAAGTCTGAAGGAAAGAGTGTCATCATGGTGGTAGTTGATAGAATTACAAAGTATGCACACTTTTGTGCATTATCTCATCCATTTAAAGAAATTACATTTGCTACTGCATTTATGGAAACAATTCAAAAGATACATGGAAACCCAAAGCCTTTATTGTAAGCGAAAAAGATCCCATTTTCACTAGAAATTTTTGGACATAATTATTTTCTTGTTTGGGTACTCAACTAGTGCATAGTTCATCTTATCATCCTCAATCTGATGGGAAAACTGAGATAGTGAAATTTTTTTGGAGGGATATCTTCATTTTTTTTTATCTGATAAAAAAACACAATGGGTCAATTGGTTACCTCTGACTAAATGGTGGTATAACACTTCCTTCCATATTGCATCAGAAATGACCCTATTTATGGCACTTTATGGATATCATCCACCATCCATCACATCATCTTTAAGATAAAATTCTAAGGTTCAAGTAGTGGAAGATCACATCAAGCATCAACAATAAGTTCTACAACTCCTAATGAAAAACCTGAATTTGGCACAAAATCAAATGAAACAACATGCATATCAACATCACAGCGAGAGAAGTTTTGATGTAGGAGACTGGGGATTTTTATGGCTACAACCATACAAAAAATGTCCCTCAAGCAATCTAATAAGGATAATAAATTATCGCCAAAGTACTATTGTCCTTTCAAGGTGTTGCAAAATATCGGTATTGTGGCATACAAATTGGAGATTCCTACTTCTTCCCGAGTACACCCAGTTTTCCATGTTTCATGCTTAAAGAAGGTTATAGGTGACAAACTCCCAGTTCAAAAAATATTGCCAGACCTTGACAAGGAAGGAAAAATAATATTGGAACCTGAAGCAGTCACAGAAACAAGAACACAAAAACTAAAAAATCGATCAATTTCAGAGTATCTCATCAAGTGGAAGAGCTTACCCATTGAATATTCCACATGGGAGGATGATAATTTTATACAGAAGCATCCTGAACTACTGAAGCATTGAGGAAAACAATTTTTTGAAGGAGAGGGGCATCTCAGGTCCCTATATTACTAGTGTAGTCCTTTTTTGTTGTTAGTGTAGCCCCCTTATTGTTATTTTTGTACCCATGTAGTCCCCATATTGTTATTATTGTGCCCCATAAAAGACCATTATTGTTATTTTTGTGCCTTTACATTTTTATTATTAGGTCGGCTAGGATTATATTGTTACCCCCATGGAATACTATATATATAAAGGAGGTTTTTTCATTTGAATAATCCAAGATTTGTTGATTTATGTAATGTAAAGGAGGTTTCCCCCTCGAATTGATGGATTTATAAGGTGTTGATCTCTATTTTCTTCTATTTTGGGAGTTTGTTACATAACATGTAAGACCGATAGGTTTTTTACTGGTGTTAAGCATACCCACCATACATGCAACCTAGAGGTGAGCATCGATGGTTTAAAAGAGAGGTTTTTTCAAGCACATGATGTGATGTAGGGATATGGCATGATGGCATACAGATAGTCCCACCTCTTTCCCATTGGTGTGATCAACCCCACTTCAAAGGGAAACTCGACAGATAGCCCCTTGAACAATTTCAAGTGAAAAAGGGAGAAGAGTCAGGGTAACGTGGCCAGGACAAAAAGAATATTGGAAACAAATAATGACCATCACATTGGTAAAAGATAAACACAAAAACACACACATATGCATATGCTTTTCATTAATAATATGTAAGTGGAACCCATGAATGGGCCAACAACCAATTAATGAAAGCAAAGTGGAATTGGGAGGTTGGCTAGGTGGGCATCACAATGTGGGTTACACGTGGTATGGTTGACGATGTGGCACCCTCTCATTTTTTGGAAATTCAAGGATCCTAACTTCTGATCCAAGCATCGGATTAACGTAAAATTTTATGTCACCAGAAGCGTATTACGTAGATGAACACATTGGTGATACTTATTTTTAGTTTCTAAGACAAAATAAAATCCATTATCCCTTATCTCTAACTGTTATAAGATAGACAAAATTTGAAAGTGAACATTTTTCACTAAGGTTAAGGTGGGGGGTTTTTACACCTTGGTGCCTTGGGACCACTTCCAGTGCATTCAGGTAGGCGTGTTCGTTCCATCCTCTACACCTTGAACCACTTCAGAAGTGATCATGTCAACTTGAGTACCATTGTGCAGGCATCTTTTGGGCCAACTCGAATGCCTTTTGTGTCACCATATCAACTAAGCAATAAGGGACAAATTCCCTAGGTGCTTTGTTGAGATGGCGTGTGTGTTGGTGCCTACAGGCGTTACACCCATGTTATTCATATAACTATATAAAAAGGATATTAGACATAGTTTTAATCATGCTAACATTATGAAGATGATACAAATTATATATCAATAAAAATAATACATTTGTTATGGACTCATTCTTAACTATACAAATTCATAGTTTATTAAAATGATTTACATTATCATTCTATTAGAAACAAATCTTTAGGCATAATTCAATAGCAATGTTAATTGAACTTAAATTTTTATTAATCTATATCTATAATACGAACAAAGTTATTTGATCTAAATTTTCATACAACGAAAAGCTTACCATGTTTGTTAACTCAAAAGTTTGTTTTGTAACTTGAGAGCATATAAAAAACTGGATGTTCATTGAGGAAATAGATTTTACATTGCATTCACAGTTCGAAATGATTTTTCCCCATAATTTATGATTTCATCTCGGTTAAATTAAACTACTCATTTAATTTATATATGAAATTAGGAAAAATTTAATTATATAAACATTTGGATACTATAGATGTTGAAGTTAAGAAATGCCAAGATTGCATTAATTTTAATTTTAAATCTCTACTATGTTTTTAGAATGGAAAACAAAACATGAAAGTAAAATTAGAAGCAATCTAGCTTGTAAAAATGGAAAAATATTGTATACATTGATTTAAATTTAGTGTTTATTGTTTGTAGGTTGTTCTAGAATAGACAGTGATGGGGTGCACTGTCATGGGTGCACTCTGAGGGAAAAAATCCATCCATGTTTGAGGGTTAGTATAGCTTAGGACTGACATGATCCTCAAGTAATTTCTTTAGTTTATAAACCTCTTGGTGGTAGTTTCTCAAGCCAAAAATTAAATGTTCATTAACCTCAAAACTCATAAAGAACACTCATACAACTTAGCAAACAAAAAAATCATCATTCATTATTCTAAAATCTTATTTCATATATATATATATATATATATATATGATTCAAATTCAATAAATAATTCCAAAACATAGAAATGGTAAAATATTGTATAGATTGATTTACATTCATCATTCAATATTCTAAAAACTTAGTAGTACTAGGAAAATTAGTATATACTAAATTGTGAAGATTAAAATAGTGAATTGGAATTACTCAAACTTAAAGATAGTAAAAAGAAAAAATTCAAAGGTACACTGGTTCTTAGATAGATAATTATATATTGGACATGATAAAAATGTAGTCCTACCAAACCTACAAAAAAAAATAAAAACAACAAGTCAAAGACTTATTTAAGGCCATCAAGACTCAAAAGTATACATTGGACAAGATAAATACATAGTCCTTACAAACTTAAAAAGAAGAAGAAGAAGGCAACAAGTCAAAGACTATTTGGAATTGGAATTGCTCTCACTGAGTCATTTTGTAATGAGGGGGGCTCTGACTTTGATAAATTTTCTTTTATTTGGGGTTATGAGGGGTTTCATGTCAGTATCCCTCCGGGGAAGTGGGTTGAAAAGCCTGTCTCCAGGGGTGTCTTAACCAGGTTTAGGCCAGCTAGTAGAGGGCTCATTTATGATCTTAAGGGTTGTATTTCTACTATAACAGGCCTCTAGTTTACTATGCTGAAGTTTTTCTCTACCTTGTCAAAGTTTTGGTTCATTGGGGGTTTCACTATTGGTGGGTCTCTTACCCTTGGGTGCTGAGGAATTTCAATATTTATATTGGAAGTCTCTAGCCCCGAAATGTTAAAATGCAGAAGGAAAAGGGTATACATATTTCCATGGATTTCCGGTCCTGCGAGAATAAGATTTTTAATCTTGCCACCCTTTTATATAGTTTTCTGCTGAGAAGGAGGAATATTGATGTAGATTTCTCTGCTACTTACGAGGATGTCACTCTCAACATTTTGGGTCTTTTTCACTCTTTTTTCTATAAAACAATTATTGACATTATGCTGCAATATACACGTATCTCTAATTTCTATACAGGTTTGAATCTAGCATTGGTCACGGACTTGCAATATCACTATTAGTTAATTCAATGGTGTGTACTGCTGCATGCAAGTATGGTTAAGGGAAAAAAAACGAAAAAGGAGTCCAAAGAAAAAGGGAAATAGAAATAAATAAAGCCTACAGTGGGCCCTAACAAGAGAGGGAGGACATCAGGAAAATAAGTAATGGAAAACCTCTTTGATGCCTATTCTACTGGTATTCTACCACAAGTCCAAACATTTATCTCTAGATGGGAGCAAGACTATAATACCAAGGAGGAAGGTGAAAACAGGAGGAGGCAATGAAATTTTAAAAGGACCCTAGTAACACAAGAAGCTCAATGTCCATGTTCCACCAGTCTATCTATAGATACTGGATGCTTAAATGTGTTATGGCCAAGGCAATTATGAGCATCCAAGAAATTGGAGGAGACCCAAAAGTTACCTCAATTTTAATTGAGATAAGGAGATAGATCTAAGAAATTTGCCTTGCACAACATCATGATAATGTTCATCTAGTCCGCATAGATCGAAAACTACAAACCATGCACTAGGTGCACATGCCTAGTTCTAGTGTAAAGGACTCGACACCTATTAAGTAATCATATGATTGAGATTTTCTTTTCTCTGTTTTTTTCTCACGTGTACTGTGGATAACATTTACTTTTTAAAGTTATTATATGTAGGAGATAGAAAATTGGACAAAGCTGATAGTCGAAGGTTTAAAAATTTTCAGTATTGTTTGGCCTACAACTCTTTAAGGTGGCCAATAGACATGGTTTCCTGTGGGCAGGATGAGGCCATCACGTTTTGTTATATGTAAACTACTGTTATTTTTTATTAATAAGAAAAAGAAAGGATCTCCTAAACTTACAAAAAAAAACTACTAACTTATTATATTAGGTCATCAAGAGTCAACAGTTAAAACTAAAAATGAACGATGGATAATGAACCAATTTTATCAGAGCCGAAATTATCCAATGAACCAATTTTATGAGAAGTAGAGGATTACTGACGAACCAATTTTATGAGAACTGGAGGATTATCCAACTGGATGACCAAAAACCTTGAATTGGAAAAAAAATAAAGTTAAAAAATTGACTATGGATAATGAACCAATTTTATACGGGGATTATTCAATGAACCAATTTTATGAGAACTAGAGGATTATCCAATTAGCCGACCCCCAAAACCTTGAATTGGAAAAAAAAGTAAAGTTAAAAAATGGACTATGGATAATGAAACAATTTTATACCAGGATTATCCAATGAATAAATTTGATCAAAACTAGATGATTATCTAACCCGTTGGACCCAAAAACCTTGAATTGCAAAAAAAAAAAAAAAATTAATATAAAAAGGCCAAAAACAGGTTGATCAGGTATCCATAAATATTCAAATTTTGATTTTTTTTTTACAAAAATATCTATATTCATCCATATGAATAAAGACCATTATAAAAAGTTATATATATATATATATATATATATATATATATATATATATATATATATATATATATATTCAAAATCATTTCCTATTTTAAAATCTGCATCATTAATATGACCCTTCTATATTTTGTTTGAGTGATAGTTATATTTTTTCTATGATGAGGATAAAAGAGTCAACAATCAATGTTACATTGAAAGCTTCGTGCTTTTGATCAAATCTTGGATACATATCCTCATACATTATACAATAATGTTGCACTCCCCTAATCCCAAAATGATGAAAAGTATATAAAATTTGAAATTCAATGAGATTGGAACTGCTTTCAAGCTCATAAAATTTAAATAAAAAGAAACACTAGATAATATTTAAACTTATTCAAAATGAAAGACGAAGAAAATTGTTAAATTTTTTTAAGAATTTGACATTATTATTAATTATACAGTATTAAGAGCGGAATATTAAACATTCTCACTCATAAATTATTATTTTTATAAAATATTTTATTAAAGAAGATTTCTACCTAAAGTATTTTATTTTTATTAAATTTAATAAAATTTTAAATAAATATGAAATATTTATTATCTCTTAGAATTAATGTTTTGATTATTATTTTTATTTCATTAATTTAATAAAATTTTGTTTATAGTTAAAGAAAATATAAGTGAAGCTTTTTGGTTAGAGGTGATAATTTTACCAGATAATTTTTTTTATTTTTCAAATATGATTATGATAATGTTTGAATCACTTTTTCTAAAGTGGAAATTGATTTATCGTCATTAGAAACCTAAAACACCTAATCTTGAAGCTTTGTAGCTGTATTGGATCATGTTTTATTTATTTTTTGTAAGTTAGGTAGTACTTTTTCTATTTTCTATTTATAAATGCAGGATAGGCTACATTAAAATATATATACTTGGCCTCAACCTGCCCGTAGGAAATCAGGCCTGTTGGCCTTCTTAGTGCTTTGTACGCTTGCCAAAATTGATATTGTCTCCTTATCCTATATAACGCATTCACTAGCTCTCCTACTACTCCACCATGTTCAAATAGATAACAGAAAATAAGTTCAGGCATATAACATAACATGAGTTGCCATACTTCCAAAAAGACAAGATCCTATGAAAACTATAAAAACTATCCATCAGAAGATGAAATTGGGGCTGGATCCTTGGCATGCGATCCGGGCATGTCCACCTGTTGCATCTGTTGAAGCAGTTTCTCCATACGTTCCATCCTATCTTCCATTCTCTGAATGCGATCAGTTACTTGATATTGAGTAATTTTGATGTGCTGCAGGTGGCTTTCAATCTTCTCCAACAAATCTTTAAGGAAGGATTCTGTCTTTGGTTGCACTTTAAACTCTGGAGGATGTGCACTTTGGATTGCTTTAGCAAGGAGGCATTTCACTAACCAGTATGTATGAATGGTTTGGTTGAATAAACTGAGGCGACCTCGGGTGTTACCAGGATCATGAATAAAATCTAGAATGTCAGCTTCAGCCTCAGTGTCTTCCATGTCTCTCTGCAGGTCTCTTTCCCAGCCACGGATTTGCATTCGGGTTGGAGAGGAATTGCCCAGAATGTAGTTCACTACGAGATTTTCCAAATGCTCTTGATTTGTTTTCCTTCCTCGTTTCTTTGGCTCCGGATCCTGCTGCACATGTTTCCCCTTAGCTGTTTCTGAGCGGAGGCCGTGTTTCCCCATGGTGCCTTGGTCCCTATTCAGGAGAACATACATACAAATAATAACCAGAGAAATAACAAGAGTACAGTTGGTCCCTCTGTTTCCATTAATTCCAGTTTTAAAGTGCAGCTGCAAGCAATTCGTAGAGCAATTCTGCCATAAAACATTGCAGACAGAGCATGAACAGTATAGAATTTTACAAACCCAAACAGTGGAGCGTAGAACCTTAGGGAAGATGGTAAACCTGAGTGCATGCGTAGGGATTGCTTGAAAACATAAATGGGTGCTACAGACCAGAAGGCTGGAGAGAAAAGAAAAAGAAAAGGGCGCGAACTCACAAACCATGTAAACCCAATAAAACCCAAGATGTATCAAACCCGACAACCATAAAGTTGCGTCGTTTGCATGCCTGTTAAAAGGAAAGAAATGAACAGGATAATCCGGAAGACCAGGGTAGAACAAACCCTGAATAGCTTGAGGCCGCTTCGCCCAGGTAATGTGATTTCTGAAACCCAAACAAAGGCCCCAAGGACATAGAAGGGGAAAACCTATACAAACAGTATAACGCTTCTGAAAAAGAGAATTTATGAATCTGTGACCGGAATTGGATAACACTATACCGAAACCGAGACAAGAAAATGAGGGGGGGTCCCGAAAACAGGGACGGACAGGGATTTTTGGAGGAGTAAGAACTGTTAGCACCCTCACAAGAATTCGAACAATCCAACAGTAACCCGGGCAAATTTTACTATGAATTATAAGCTCCATGAAGATGAGGCTGAAGGTTAATACATACCAGACTGCGGTTGCAGAATTGACAGGGTGGTCGCGCCTCCTATTCACCTTCCAAGCTCTTGCATGCGGCAAGCTTTGCATGAGCGTTTTGGAGGAAGGAGAGGGAAAGCTTACCTTAATCAAACCATCCGATCCGGGCGCTTACAGCCTATTATGACAGGTTCTCGGCATCATAAAACTCGCACAAGTGATCACCTCTACCATTGATGAGTCTTGGCGGTGGACCATCATGATTATTAACTATCAGGGGGGTGGCGTGCCGTCAACCGGCCACGAACTGTCCTGCTTGCCAACTGTTCACCCCGATCGGGGGATCATGTTTTATTAAAATCATGCTGAAATTCCATTATTTTTTGAGACAAAACTTCAGCAGTTAAAAAATAAAATAAAAAATAAAGAATTCAAACATTGTGAAAAGAAAATGGGACCGACGATTTGTATAGATTAAAGAAATCATACTTGCCATTTTAAGAAAATTTAGAAAATTTCAAACAAAAGCTACCAAAAAAATCATGCTGTTTATTCGTTTGACCTGAATCGATTCGGCCTACCCTTCCCACTAAGGAGGACAATTATGGCGCTAGCAAATAATTGTAAAGATTGCTTCGAATCATGTTTCTTATGGTTTTTAAGATTTTTCATTAAACTCTACTTAAGGGTGGGATTTTATTATTAACATATTTTAAGAGTCTAAATTTTAGGTTTTCTTAATTAAACTAAAAGCTTTTATTCTAGCTAAGATTACAACCTTTGATTACTTAAAATGCATCCTTGAATCACATCAATATAATTCTGGGTGATATTATAATTAATTTTTTTTTTTTTTTAAATAAATTTAATTTCTAAAAAGCCTTTTCAACATAAATTCATAAATTCATAAATCCTTTTCAACATAAATTCAAAAATTCAAATTTATAATCTGAATTATTGATTCAAATCTATCTTAAAAGAAATTCAAAACATACATTTTTTTTAATAAAAGCACTAATTTATTTTTATACTAAAAATATAATTCCTATAACATAAAATTACAATTTCAACCATTATTAATCCAATTCTAATGAGATTTAAAAAAGTTCGCGTTATTGACAGAACCCTTAAACTGGTGCGAAAATATACTGTATTATTTCACGATTAGGTTTTTTTGAAATTTTAATTGGAATAATAAATTTTTTTTGAACTTTTCATTTTTTTTTTTATTTAAAGTGAGTTGTTGATTATATATATATATATATATATATATTGAGCATTTTAAAAATTTTAATAGCATTTTAACAGTGGAGAATTAACAATTCAAACTTGTTATTTTAATTACCACTTAATTATGGTTATTTTAATCAGAAAAATGTCTAACGACTTTTTAAAAAGTTTAACAAACAACTCGGAGAACTTAAATTTTCATGAAGATACAACCGTTATAGATCTGAAATTAAAGTAAATTGTGCTTTTGGCTGATAAATATTTTCTGAGCTATATTTTATTAAATATTGTTAGACATATACTGGCCACTCTTAAATTTAAATAAATTTTAATTTTACAGTGAACAGTCTATGTCCAATCACATTTAATAACCTATAACCCAAAACTTTTCATGTTACAACACTCAAACAAAGAAAGGCTAGACTTGTTTCTATCAAAGCAGCTTTTCTCTCTGGCCATGTGAACCCAGGGAATGACCTGTCGCAAATCCTAAGATGCTCAGATATGAATCACGTACATGAGAGAGTACACATTCCATGTGCATCCATATGGGTGACATTGAAAGGGTGTTGTTTAGCTAATAGCATTATAAAAAAAAATTGGGAAGTTAAAATTAAAATTTGGGTAGTTAAAATTTGAAAGTTGTACATCTATAATTCATAATTTTTTTTTATTATAAAAATTTACTAAAAATCAACCAGAAATTCCCCTATTTTAAACAAAGTATTTACCTATCATACTCATTACTTAGTGATTTACACAATATTCCTTTCAATAATCTTGTCGTAACGTGCACCTTGCAATGACAAATTTGATTTAGAAAGATGAGTCGCCTTCATGGATTGTACTTTACCATCCCATCCAAACTTTATAAGCGCACATTTTATTTGCCATATCTTCACCATTCCATGCCTTCTCCACCCCACGAGGGATTGTGGGCTTGTGTTATCGATGTTATTTTGAAGCTAATTTGTTTGCTGACAGAGTATATGTTAATTAAATACAATTTAAAAAAAAAATATCAAAATTTTTTAATTATTAAAATGTCTGTTAAAATTGTCAAAACCATTAAATGCCAAGAGCTCTTTACTTCTGAAATTCTAACATGGAGCGTGGCACTTAATAAAGGGAGGGAGGTTGTACTTTGCACAATTATCTTGTTATCACATTTGTGTGAAGTGACAAAGGGTGAGGTAGGTGCAAATATCAGAAGTAAATCTATTGCAATCATGAAAAGCCATCAATTTATTAAAAGCATATTTGTGTAAGAGAAAAATAATTTATTTCTAGGTTTTGGAGAAGTGTAAAGTGTATATTATAATTTCATAAGAAGGGTTGTAGTTCAAATTGCTTACCACTTGTATATATGGGTTAGTTCAAATTGCTTATCACTTGTATGTAGGGTTAACGACAAACACATTCAGGTTTTTTCTTTTATTAGAAAAAAATAATTTTAAATTTTATTAATCAAAATAAAAGTAAATATGCTTGCAATATTGACAAAACTTATGTCCATGTAACTCTATGTTCGAGATAAGTTTCAGAAATAAAGAAGATTATATAGCTTTTTTTCTTAATCACTATGTATCTACTTAGATATAGTTTTTCTTCTTAACCACTACGTATCTACTTGCTACTCTAAAGGTCTATGATATCATCTCATATTTCTTACTGCTATTAAGTTTCCTTTTTAGAATCATTGTTCTATAATTTTCCAAACATTCTTAAAATGAGTTTAGAAAATAAACAAAAGAAAACTTGAACATACATATGAAGATTGTTTTCATAGAACATATAGTGATTTCCTTAATAATTAGAACTCCATGTGCAATGCCAAAAGCTTTGAAGAAGATCTTTCCTGGCTCTTGTAGACGACCCTTCTTTGAGAAAAGGTTTGCCTCTTGGCTCTGCTCTTTGAGTACATGATTGAAAGTCACATTTGGGAAATGTCTCATTAGTGATTTGTTGCATAGCATCCAAAAGATAAGGGAAGGTTTCCCAAAATAGGATCTATGTTGTACCTAGTCCATAATAACTTTAATTTCCCCAAAAACTACTAACTCCTCTATGGCTAGCCAATTAGGAGTGTCCCCCAAAGAGCTAATAACTCTGCTCTATTATTAGTTCGTGTACCACTATTTCGACATAATTTATAATAGTTGTCTGGATTTAGTACTATATAAACCCCACTACCACAAAACCTCTCAAAAGAATCTCCATCAAAAAAGGCAATTGCATTTTGTGAATGAATCTCTTTATATTGGATTTGTCTCAACCTAACCTTTTTTTTATTGGCCCTATTTCCATATAATATGCAGATATTTTTGAACATGTGGCTCTTGTTTTTGGAGTAGTTTCTTCAAATATCTTTCCATTTCTATTTCTCCATATGCCCCATATAATATAGTGGTGAATGCGTGAATATGGGTTACACTTTTGGGCAAAATATGGCAATGAAAATCCAAAATTTCCCTCTTTTATCAAATTGAAGCCCTTGAAATTCATATAAGCATTGTAAATTTTGATTCAAAGTAAAAAGACAACATGTGGATAACTATGTTGTTTTCCTAATGATATTTTTAGCAAAAAAAATAGCTTCTTATAATCTCTCAATTTTCCATTAAATGCAATACTTGTACCTGCAATTTTTCACACATCTTAAGAGTTATGTGTGTGTTATCATAGCATAACATAGAATAAAATATGTAATTTTAAAAAATTCTATGTCTGAGAATGATTGAAATAGAGAGAACTAAGTTTTCATATTAAAAATTTAATTTTCAATGCAAAATCATATTTTTTTATTATTTTTCGAAGTTGGTGAAGTCATATTTCAATTGCATTTTGTAGACACATGTGTCCAAGTAATATTTTTTTCAACTATTTAAATAAATTGAAAAACCAAGGGTACCCATTTGAAGAGGACTTATAAACAAAAATAGTGGTATTTTTTGAAATTTTTTCTTTTTGTATATTTTATGTTATTGATTTTTTATTCAACCCCATTTAAAGTGTCTAAACAAATTTCAATAATTATGTTTAAAATAAATTACATGAAAAATATCAAATTAATTCGAAAGTGTCAAACTAATATGTCATTGGGTAGAGGATTATTTCATGAATTCAACATGATCAAATCCGCTACTTAAGGAAAAAATTTTCCTTAAATCCACTAGGATACAAAATGGGGTTGCAGAGAAATCTGCAGAAGGGGTGATAAAATTGTGATTTTTAGGACCTTTAGAGCTCAATTGAGTGCTTAAAATGATCGATCGAGCGTTTGAGTTCGAAATTAAAATAGCTCGACCGAGTGTTAAAGAAATTGTTAATCGACCCTTGAAGATGGTTGGTCAACAACTCGATCAAGCCATTAAAAAGCTAACCACCCACGAACCGCTTATCAAATTTTATTAATGTCATTGATGTAAAATGAAATGTGTTAACAGCTTGATCAATCTTAAAGCTCAATGGAGCATATATTGTCAACCAATAAAAAAATAAAAGAGTCTAAATTTTAATGCATAAAATTTGGATGGAAGCACAACAAAGGACCTTTGGGAGCCTATCCCTACTTGCATTTTTAGAGAGCATATCCATAACATAGTTCGACAATATTTTGAGAAACATTTAGTTGTTGCACAAGCTTAGATAATACATGTGTTGATAAAAAATAAGAAACTAAAACATGCCATAAATATTTTGGATATCCAAGATTATAAAAGCAATAAGACATGTATGAATGTCACTAAAATATATCAAAGGCATTCACTATGTTTGGAAAATCAAGAAAACTTAAAGTTCGAGTTGCACAGAGGGAAATTACAATTTTTATTGTTCAACCAAGTACATCAAGACAACAAAAGTTGGCAACAATGTCAAAATTGCTTCATGTCTCAAGAAAAATGTAGCACAAGTATACCAAATTTGGGGTTCGAGTAAATGAAAATGTGTTGGGCTCTTATCACTAGGAAACTTTACCAAGATAGGATTAGAACAAGAATCGAAGCACTTGTGGTAGAGTTTTGGGAGAGGCATTCGCGTGTTATTCCAAATAGAAAGCATGTCGTATGACATCAAATATTTAAAGCTGAGTATGTGGATCATGCTAAGCACGTTCGATGAATGACAAAAGTTGTGATGTTCAAGGAATTTTAGGAAAGAAATTGCCATGTGAAGATATCCATAATGATGTTTTAGAAATTGAAACCATGGTTTATTAAGCCTAATACAATTGGTGACACATGTTATTTTCGATATCATGTTTAATTTTAACACCATTATGACACATTCTAGGAATTTCACAAGAAGAAATATCATGAGGAACCTCCTCCTACAAGGCACGGTTTTGTTTCATCAATATTGTGTATAAGGGAGATAAAAAAGTTGTTTCACAAGAAAATATGTATAGGTGGGAGAATATGCACAGAATTTGGTGATTTGGCATTGTTCTATAGGAATATTCTTATTGATATCAACCAATCTGGGATGTCATATGTCACCATCGCATGGAAGCGAAATGAGTATGTAGTGGGAAATCAACCCTCTTCTTCAACTTTGGCACCTAGGAGGCTCAACTATGTTTATTATTAAATTCCTATTTCACACTTCATGGGGATGTTTCGAAACCAGATTTATAAATATATCAAACACTCACACATGTGTAGGTGTAAAGCTTATGAATTTAAGCATTCTCTCTAGTAGTATTCCAATTAGGCACAATCTTATTAGTGGTATAATTTGTTCAGAATTACACATTTTATCCTCAGACAAAGATCAAGTGTGAGTACTATCACTCAGACCAAGTGTCCATATTCTTGCATGTTTTTTACAAACATGCACAATTGAATATTGATGGTAGGGATATCACTGATGAATGAGGTGATGCGATTAAGGAGTATTAATTTTACATTAGTGATGATCGTGAGAATGACACATTGTTCATGAAACATTATTTGACCTGATTTATGAATGATTCAAAAATATGACAAATCATTAATAAAACGTTGGATATGGTCAGATGTTTGTGCATGGTAGTTCAAGTCAGCACACAATTTTTATTGGTTGAGATGAGTACAAAGGAAGACAAAAATTTAGCATACTTGGAGCTATTTTGAAAAATACATGGAAATGGCGAGCATGATACTACATGTACTTGTGTGAAGCCAACATTTAGGAGGTACCGAATGGTTCATGATGCAGATCGATTTTAATCATCACTGGAGGAGGCCAATTGGTGCAAATCCCATTTAGGACATTAAGGTCACAAATCTATTAGGCCTCTATGTAGATTATTATGGAATGATAAACTTGGAGATGTGAATATATACATTCCCTGGTATTGTAATATTGTATAAGGAATGAGGAAATTAGAATCAATGTGGAGAAAAGACACGGGGGAAATACTTTCCATTGATACAAGAAAACTCATATGTGTTTCCGATTTCTGCATTGGTGTTGATGGATGTATACATGATCACTATGAAAAACATGGGTACGTGAAAGGATGGGAATATGTCCCTATTAATCCAAAGGTACATCATCCAATTCCAACATGGTAAGAGATGCATGATGAAGAGGTCGTCATCTAATTTGATCAGGATTGAGTCTTTGATCTTGTAAGGCAAGGTATGTGGCTCGTCTATCATTAAAGGTTTCATCTATAAATTGAAATCTTGAATGTATTTACAAATACATATTTTTTATTTTGGTTCTAGGTGATGCTTTTTCTATCACTTCCCCTTTAGGAAATGAAGGGAACATGGTAAACTATTTGATGTGATGAACACAGGGGAAAATTAGGTTAGTGAGACTATATGATGATGGAAAATTCACATACCAAATTGGTGACATGGTTGTGGTGGGCCATTTTCTTGAAAAGGTTAAAAATAGGTTGATAACATCATTTATAGAGATTTTATGCCTGAGTATATATCTGACTAATACAATCATCTAGTCATAGCAGCTTGGATCAATCTCATGGAAATCAAAACAAAGAAAGGTGAACCAAGGAGATGGAAGATGACAAAATCAAACCATGAAGATATTATGGATACTTGAATTCCCATGAGCCATCGGCTAGATGAGTAGATGATGCAAATGGAAAGCCATGAAGCTGAGTCTATAATAGTCAAGTGTAATCTAATCTAGTGTAAGAGATCAACATATGAATTTCGTAATTTATAAATGTGGCGGTTGAATACTCTTGTAATTTTATAATTTTGAATAGAGAAATGTTTCCCTCTAGTCTAATATGGATTCATAATTGTGTACATTTGTTTTATGTAAGCTTTAGTTTCCTTAAGGTGCTTAAGTTTCTAAAGTTTTCCAAATTTCAGGGAGGTTTTAATTTTAGGGATAGGATTCTTATGTGAACCCCATAGTTCTAAAAGTTAATTAAAATTTAGAATCAATAGGGATTTAGATTTAGATTTAATTTAAAAAAATGATATTGTTGTTTTCTTAAATTTCATGTAGAGTATTCAGGTTGAGAATGGAAGAAATATTATAGATCTATACAGATTCCATACATTTTATTTATGGAAAATCCATTTAAGTGTCTAACAACCAAGTTGATATAATATTATTTTACTTAAAATGGAAATTCAACTATCTAGGATATGAACAACATTGAATTTTTATGTTATTTATAATAAATGGCATGTGTAAGTTTGATTTAAAACATGGAAATAGTTACACACATGCTGCGTATTGGATTGTAAAAAGTGCAACACACACACACACACACTGATATATATTTGGAGGAATGAGGATTGGAGGGTTGAGGTAGAAAGGATAGACTTATAGAAAGTGTCTTTTAGTGCACAGTCAATGTATGTTAAATTACCATGATTTTAAAAGATGTCAAGATGTAAAATACAAATAAATTTTATTCAATTTTATTTCTTTTGAGGTTATCTAAACGATACATACATACATACATACATAGAGAGAGAGAGAGAGAGAGAGATATCATTAATTCTTTAAATTAACATACATTGATTGCACTCGAAGACACTTTCTACAAGTTCAATATTAAATTAATGTACATGATATATTTTAGTTCATTTTAAGTATCAAAGTGACTTGCATCATAATCAAATTGTAATTATTTCCTTAGTCTATGAAACTAGAATTCAAAATTCTTATTTTATAAATTTTTTCTTCTTGAATATTCTTAATTGAATGTCTTAAGATATAAAGAATTGATTGAAATACCTAGATAGGCAAGTAAATTGTGGAAAGTTCTTAAAATTATTGAAACATATCATTAATTATTTAAATTAACATACATTGATTGCACTAAAAGACACTTTTTACAAGTTCAATATCAAATTGATGTACATGACCATATTTTAGTTCATTTTAAGTATCAAATTAACATTCATAATAGTAAGATCAAGTATTTATTTCCATAGTATATGAAACTAGAAATTGAAATTGTTATTTTGTAAAATTTTACTTCTTGAATGTTCTTAATTAAAGATCTTAAAATAAGGAATTGATTGAAATATTTGGATAGACAAGTAAATTTAGGAAAGTTCATAAAATTATATAAAATTATCTAAAAAGGTATCATTAATTTTTTGGTACATTAAATTCCAATACATATGACTTACATCATGTTATGACTAATCTCTTGTTCATGACCTCAAAATAAATAAAATTTAATAAAACCTATTTGTTGTTTACTAGTTGAAGATACATTAAAATTGAATTTAAAACCTATTTCAATATTATTTGTGTTTTTTTATTTATTTTTTCCATGGAAAAATAAGCAATTTTCTATTAACAAACAAAAAGTTACATTGAGTAGATGCACAAAGTGATTTCAAGAATTGTCCCAAAGGACCAATGAAAGTGCATTCAGTACTAGAAGTAGAAAATCTACCAAAAAAATAAAAAATAAAATTACAATTGGCGAGATAAATTGGTTTTCTCTTTTTTTCCTTTTTTCTTTTGGACATTTTTCCAAACCCCAAGAGATGGAGTAGCTGTAACTATTTCCATCTCACTATGTCGTAGAAATTCTAGGACTTATTTATCACAATCTCAGCTCTCCGAAACATGAGATCGCTTAGTTCCACCTATTCCTTGATTGTTGCTCTTTTCCTCGTGTTGGTTCTCAAGGGTTGAAATCGCTGCTGAGTTGTTGGCAATCTCTTCCTGATTATTCTTATCCTTTTTATTTTCTTCTTCCCCCTTTTGAGAACCTTGTTTATTTGGTGTCTCTGGATGTTGTTGGGTCTCATCCATTTCTTCATCCTCATCATTTGAAGATGTAGGTTCTGGGAGTTTCCATGCTTTTTTATATGGCGTGATTTTCTTTGTCCTTTTCTTTTCTTCTTTGCATGTGTTTTGGAAGGGGCCTGTTGGATGACAAATCCAACATCTGAAAGCGGCATTTTCAAAATCTAACAAATGTGTCCACTTCAAAACTTGATGCATTAGATGAATACAATTAGGAATTCCTTTGATTAAATCCATCTCCATAGAAATGCATGGAAAAGTGAAGATACCTTTGTCCATTCTTTCATGATCAATCTTTAGGAACCTTCCCAAAGAGTTCTCGATGCCTTTTAGGACTTGATGGTGCATGATAGGGAAGCATAAGGTTATGTAGACTTACTGAGACTGAAATTTTTGTAACCACCATTATGTTAGCATCAAAACCTAGAAACCATGGGGTTACAAAGAGACCCACCCTTCCCCAAAACAATGGTCCTTCATTTGTGACATAACCAAAGTCTTTTTGTTTATCAAAATGAATCACAAAAAATCTTTGCACAAAGATAAATGTCACATTATCTGGTCCAATTGAAGTAGATCCATTCATTTAGATCAAGTTTATATTTGGGCCAGTAACCATTAAATCGACATATTATAGCTTTTTCTTGTAAAACATTGAAAATACCACTAACTTCTGGCATTTCTATGGACATATCTGGGGCTTTATTCATGTTCTCTATAATGTATGACCTTGGTATTTTCATATTTGGGTTTTTTTGTCATGTGTGGTAGCATTCCCTTTCAGTGCATCCTTGAATGAGGGTGAACCATTTCCAGCCAAAGATGATCTAGGTGGAAATGTCACTCCTGGGGCACCACCCTACAATCTTAAATTCAGGATAATTGTCGCGTTTATTTGGATCCCATAGTATTCTAAATGGATCCAATCCTATATCAATTTTCCTGAAAAATAAAAATTTGTACAGAAGCAGAAATACCAGTAATATTTTGGACACTTGTTTCAGATCTATCGTTAGATCTGTTCCTCAGACAATTAGCACGTTCGATTTCCCGGTAATTGTTTTGATAAAAACCTGAATCAATTACTTTCGATCTTCACCCTCTGATCTCCCTTATCCTTTTATTTTGTTTGGATCTGAACGTGAGCTTTAGATATGTGTTTTTTTAGGAGAGGGGGATCTCCTCCATTCAATATGATTTTTATCCTTGATGCATGTAAGACTCATGCAAGAAATCACTGAATATAGAGGAAGCACTTCAAATGATTCTTTTGGAGCTTCTTGATCGTTTTCCTCTTGAATTTATTTAGCAACATTGCCAGTAGAAGGAAGAATTGAGTGTTTTCTCTTGAAAACTGAATAATTCCACTTAACGACATCCTAAGTGGTCAAACAAGAGGCCAGAACGATGATCCTTGAGATGTCACTCCTTCTTTTATAAGAATCAGTTGTTGTTTCCCTAAAAGTGTTGGTGCATGACATATAGTCTATGGATGGTGATATGTGGTATTTCTTTTGTAGGCTGAGTGATAGGAGCGACGATTTCTACCTGCGCCATCACCTTTCGGTCATCACTCCTCCTCCTTCACCATATTCCCACATCAAATGTGTCTTGTGGAAGATCCATAAGCACTAGATAGAAACCCACTGAGTCGTCATTTCAAAGCACATGTGAGGCGATTTCAAGAGATTTCTGCAACAAACACTATTTTTTCAGCCACTTCTAAATCCTTGAATGTTATTATCAGTTATCCAAATATTTCTTTAAAAATACTTAGCTTAGTTAGGATTCCTTCGTCATCTTATTTATTTTTTGTAATTGATCCATGTTATATTTAAGTTCAATTTAAGTTTCAAAGTGACTTCATAGTCTAAAATTGTACTTATTTTCTAAGTTTATTTCCTGAGAAGTTAGAATTGTTATATATTTTAATAAAAGTTATACTACATAATTTTTTTAAAACTAGTGAAATAATTAAGAAATCCGTAATCTTAATTTTAAATAAAATCTAGAAACAGGATTAAGGAACATATATAAATTAAAAAAATTAATGTATGATAATAAATTGTCCATATGAAAAAATATATGAATTACATTGTACATTAACATTCATAAATTGAAATAATATGCACTCATAAACTAAAATAATGTTCATGCATCCATAAACTATCTATGTATGAAAATATATAAAGCTTTTATCACATGTGGATGTGCCATATGAAACGGGCATGAAAATATACAAGCTATCCATGATCCCTTCTAGAAAGTATCACTTCTAGAACTCTTATGTGTGTTCCTTTACACATAGTGAGCATCCATAACCATGTACTACAATATAACACATTCAAATTGAAATTAATTAGAAAATTATTTTTGCAAAATAAGAAATCTAGAAATAAATGATTTTGAATTGTCAATTTTCTTAGTCCCAAACCTATGGCTCAGTCGAGTGCAAATGGAAGTTAGGTGGGATGGAGGTGCGATTAATATGGGTTTGGTGCTCACCTACCTATGGATCAATGCCTCTATACCTAGCATCCCACTCATGCGTCAACATAACTACAACATCAACACCACTTTGCACTTAGACATGCATACATAACGACAAAGACAAATTACAATTATTCTACTAAATAATTAACATGCATACATGTAACATAAAAAAGAAAATGTTGAAATATTAGGAATAAATTTTTTTCCTCAACTATTGGTCCATGTGGTTGTACATAATGACTCTCCTACACATGAGTGTTATGAGGTGGAGGCTTAGGTTGAGGTGGACGAGGTTGTGCCATGGAAACGTGCACTAGAGAAAGTTTCTCTAGTTAGTCAACTACCCACTTAGACGACCTCAAAAGATTAGCTATGTATTTGGGTTGGGTATGCATGTTATGATGAAATTATTAATATAAATTCAATATGATATGAGCTTATTAATATAAATAATGTATAATTTTAAGATAAGAGTCAAAAATTTTGTATATATGTACTTTTTTTGTGTCACATGCATCATGACCCCTCCAAGTTTCATGGAAGGTATCGCGACACATATGTGCATATGAAAAAAAAAATTCACACCATAGAGTCTTGATATATGAATCATCATGTAACGGAATTGGAGGGTGATGAGAAAATGAATGTGGTTTTCTTATCTCTTCACGTAATGTGACATGTGTGATGGCCAATGTCCTTTGCATGATATCTCCATTGGTATGTTCAGTATTTGTGTCGAGCTACAATGATTTCTCTAGATTCGTTGCCAATACCATGCTCCGGCATGGTCGTGGAAATAATATCAAAGGTGGTGCAAACATGATCATAGCAATGTCCCAAGGCACGTCCATAAAACTTATATGATGTGCTAGTGTAGTTACACCTCATATGTAGTATTAAATACACATATATATGCTTTGCAAAGTAAATGGGGACTTGGTCATGGTGGGGGAACTTGCCCCAATATCCAATGTATCAATCATAAATAGAAAGGTTTGCATCAAAATTCTTAAAATATTTTAGCAGAATTAGACTAACATGTCTAACACGCTAATCCAGAGGGATATCAAACAACTCCCCATGAACATCAATGTTCTTGGTGGATCCTTTCACCACCTTCCAAGTATGTGGGCCTCTAACCTGTAGCCTCCTAATCCTATGTATGAAATATAGGAGGTGGCTCTATGGACCCACCCTCTGGTATGCCTCGGTCAACCTATTGATGCTACATACCAAAAATTCAAAATTACATAATCCACAAATGATGTGGAAAATGATGACTCATGTATCCTCTTGACATGACACCTTGACAAGAAATGACATGATATTGTTGACATGGAATTTATGATGATATGAACATGTAAATCCATTCTTTCTGTATCTATTTTCATGTCTTCTTTAAATATAGTACACACTCTTATTCCTCCTCCTCCATAAGGCTTGAAGGTAGGCAACCTTCACTATGATCTTGATCTCTAGTTCTTGTCACAATCTGGTGTCCCTTCTTCTTGTTATTCAATGGTCAAATTTTGTCTTGTAGCTACAAAGGTGTCTTCTGACAGGGTCTCCTTCTACATATCCTTTATCATCATCCTGTCATAACGAGATATAATACCTGCAACTGAAAGCTACTCACGACAAGATGCCATCAGTATGAAAACTTCTAATGTATCACGCTTCAAGAAAACCACTAACTAAGTTGGAACTAGGTGTTGAACTGAGATTCTGGATCAAGGATTGTACAATTGTGCAGCTCAAGTGGTCAAGGGCTAGGACTCAGACTAGAGACAACACAATGTGTAGTTCAGAAAGGATAGGATATAGTGATTGCACATTTGAAGGGTTCAAGTAGGTAGACTTGAGGCTTGAGGCTTGAGGTTTTCCACTGCACAGTTTAAGAGGGAAAGAGGCCTAGGGATTGTTTAGTTTTGATAATGAAGGTTTCAAGATGGAAGCTTTAGGTTTGATACTACGCAGTGCGTAGAAGGAGTTGTCTAGGAGGCAAGGTTGCATAGCTATGGAGCTCAAGGGGCTGACATTGAGCACTGATACAACTCAGTCCACAGTTCTGGGATGAAATAACTACGTATTGCATAGTTGCAAGAGGAAACGGTTGATATTTATAGTTAATATTGTGTAGTGCCCAGTTCTAGAGGGCTGAGTGATGTCAAGTTGCTGAGGAAATAACTTTTCAGAAATTGGCTAAGTGTGGGATCAATTGGGTCAAAGTGAACAAGGAAAAAACCTAAACATCATCACACTCTCTATAGTTGAAATAACAACATTTATTACTGAGAAGACAAAAACAATAGGATTCCCTCAATGTGATAACAATACAATAAATTCCGCCAAGTGAAACAATAAAGGTACACTTTGTGACGAAACTTGTGAGACAATGCATAAAAATTTGGAATTAGTATGATACATTCCTATATGGTAATTATGATTCATTAACACCAAAATTAACCCTTAAAAAAAACCATAACCCCACTTGTGTGATGCACGAAACTTTCTATTCCCAAAAGATGACACTTGTGACAATATGAGGAAAGTGCAAAAGATGCTTGCAAAATGTGGACGACGTTGAAAGAGAGACATGCTAGATCAAAGATAGCATCAAAGCAACACTTATTAAAGTGAAAACAAGGAAAATCAATAGTCATAAACATGAATGTGACACTTTAAAAAGAGAAGGTGTTCAAATGTGATATTTGGAAAAACTCACCAAAATAGAAGAACAATCGCAACAAAAAGTGAGAGGTTCTCAATGAAAGTGTGCACTTACTGTTGACATAGGTTCAACATTACACAAACACTGCCTTGATGGAACTATGTTGTGCATTTTCAAGCTTTCATAAAATAGTGTGCTCGTGAACTTGTTGCAAACTAAGCATGTGTGAGCAAGTGACTTTGAGACTTACAAACTAAGAAAAGGGCTAGAATACTTAACAAAGAATCGATTTACCATAAAGTGAATATGTAATGAATGATAAAAATATCCGTAGTAGGCTCCAAAATTCAAGTGTAGACCAAATTTTGGAGGCTGTTTTTTGTGGCAACAATAATGCCTAAGTATCTCGATCAAGTGCTTAAAAATTACTTGATCGGGTGTTTAAATTTTCTTGCTTGAGCATTCTTTTTCCACCAAAACCCATCCTCTCTTTACCAAAAGGTGTAACCCAACTCCATGCGCTCATCCATAGTAAGATGATGTAAGAAATGTATTTTTCTCCTACATCCACTGAGAAATGATTCTCTCTATGGAGCTTAATTCCGTGCTATTTGATTATTAACAGAGTGTAATACCCCTCTCCAAACCGATACCTAAAATGGGCATGTCAGAAATATATGATCCAATTCTTAAGGATTTTATTTGCATAAAACACATACGTTATGACCCTCGAAGCCTATTTTAAGAAGATTATACCATGTAAGTATCTTGTTATGGGTCACTAACCACATAAAGCATTTAAATTTAATTGCAATATTCCATTTACAAGATTCATGAAGCCATGGGGAATTATCTATCAGGTTGCAACCCATTGTTATGATTTTATATATTTTTTCTTTAACAAATATGTTCTCTTTTATAATATTTATAGGCCATATCATCTTATCTTCTTTCTAAGATAAAAATATGTCGGCATGTCATAAATGAGAAGTGTACAAGGACCATTCCATTGCTAGAGCCACTAGCATTCTAATGTTGAGAGTGTTGATCCATAGACCTATAATAGTAGAAGAGCCTTTATCAACACATAGTTTCTTTATATAGAAAAATCCTTTTTCATTTACAATTTCATGGAGAGAAACGAATAGAGGATGTATGTTCTCCATTAATTTTATGACATCCAAACCTATTTTAATCTTATTCCCCCTCCCGACCTCCCATCTGAAATTCCCTAGAATCTGTATTATGTTTATTTCTCAACATACTTCTCCAAATGTATGGTTCTCACTTTTTTTTTGTAGGACACTTCCCCTCCATTTCTCAACTCTTTTAATTTTCACATATTTTTCTTTAATGACTTGTTTCCAAATGCCTTTTTCTAGTAATGTTATGCATAAATGATTGATAATTAAAGCCTTATCGAAGCTCTTTGTGTATTTTATTCCCTATTCATCATTATTTTCATACATGGAGAGGGCATCTAGACTGAATAAATGGAACTTTTTATGGAGACCAGGTCCGTCCCATAGGAACCTAGAAAATATTGAGTCAATTGTCTTTAAAATGTCCTCTGGAAAGTAGTATAAGTGCATCCATTATATATAAATATTATGTACGACCAATTTTAACATGACCAACCTCCCACCCATTGTAAGCCTTTTATTCGACCATATAAACATCTTATGTTGAAATATTCTTATAAGGAATTCCCAATCATTAATTGCATAATTATTTGTTTTCAATTTTAAACCCAAGTATTTAAAGCCTTGCTCCATATAAATCTAAGCCACCTCAAATATGTGTTATATTTCTTTAATAATCCCCTCATCCTTCTTCGATGAAATGAGAAAACATTTACCTTTATTCATATAAAGGAACGTGTTAGTTTTGAAACATGTATGAATCTAATGAAATGATTTCCAAACCTGGATAAATATCTTCCCAATAAAAAGAACATCATCAAAAAACATTATATGGGTAATTTGATTATTCTTGGAGATCCTACAACAAATATTGGTACCATTTGTTCTAGCTTCATTTATACCTCTATGAAGACCATATATAAGCAAAATAAATAACAAGGGAGATAATTCTCATCCCTTTCTTAGCCCTATATATAATTTAAAGAAATAAATCGATATCCCAGTAATAATGATAATGTAATTCATTGATGTAATGCATGTCATAATCTAGACTATCATATTTACTCTGAATCCAATTTGTGAAGAATCATCCGCAATAATTCCTAGTTCATGTCGGCATATGCTTTTAGTAGTTCTACCCTCATAAGATACACCTTGTGTTGACAATTTTTGATATAATGTAGACATTTTTTGAGTAATTTCCACTATGTCTTGAATACATCTATTGTCCAAGAAACCAAATTTATCTATAGTGACATGTTTGGAAAATTTTTCTTTGATCTAGTTGGAAATGATTTTAGAAATCAATTTATACAATGTATTACATAATGAATTTGGTTCATAATTTTCAAAGGTGGATGGATGTGACACTTTGGAAATGAGAGTAATGAACATGGCATTTATGGATCATGAGATGAGGCAAAAAATATTCAAGTAAGTTTTGAAGCTAGGGTTATAGTAACAAACATAATGAGTATGAGTATTTTATCTTTGCTTCTTTGATTTGTACATATACCATAGTAAAATCATATTCAATAGGACTCCACTTAATCAATATTTGTCACTATGTTTGTGGGATATTAAATAATACTTCTAATCTACTAGATATTGATAAAAATTTCCAAAATAATTTTTTTGAAACCCTCCCCTTCCTCAATACATACTTCTAATAAAAAAACCCCTATTTATAATATAGATTAGTTATTTTTTAATTTTTAAATAAGTATTTTTATGAGTATTGTTATGCTTTGCAAATTTTAGGGTTTTTTCTACATAGTTGTCTATGCTTAGCTCTGTGAGAGAGGGCTATACACCCTCCTTTAGTCAAATAATTTTATAAGTTTATAAATATTTTGTATCTACTGGTATTCCTATTCAATATCCTCATATTTTACATCCTTTTCATCGAACATCTGGGTGAAGTGGGGTTTCTGGTTTCGCAACAAAATGTCTATTGGGTGCATCATGGAATGCTAGAAACCAAGGCATCACATGATAATAGAAATGCAATATCCAAAATATGAGGTTAAATCTCACAAGAACAAAGAATTATCAAATATATGTAGGATCACCCTTTGATATGAAAATTCATTAGATTATGGCCATATAAAAATTATTTTATTAGGTGGATCCAAGATAAATGGAAACTCCAAGGTCAAATAGAAGTAGAGTTAGGGGAAAATGGATTCTTCACATTTATTTTCTCTAGCTTGGAATATAGAGAAAGGGTTTTTAAAGGAGAACCATATCTTTTCAACAATGTAGAGCTCTTCATGCAATTTTGGAAAGAGTAGTATAATCTAGAGAAGGAATATTTCATTGTTGCCCGAGTGTGGGTTCATATCTTTTCTCTTCCCAAAGAATATTATGAGGGGGAAACACTTGAAGGCGTCAACAATGCCATCACAAAAATTTTCAAAGTATCAGAGGATACTAAGAGAGGGAGGTAAAAATCATATGATTAGATATATGTTTACATTAATATCTCCCAACCTCTTCCATCTTATGTAGATATTTATTATCAGGATAGTGTTTTGAAGAAATATTTAGATTATGAGCATGTCCCCTTTAGATTAAAAAATGTCATTAATATGAGCATATTATTAGGGACTATCGATGAATACCGAAGAATTTCCTGAAGAATGCCCTTCTCGGAAAGAGCAAGTTATTTGAGAAAAGTCGCTCAAAGAAGAATAAATTTGAGTCCTTAGGGTACCTCAAAGCTTGAATAGATCCTATGATTTCGAAATATGGTCAAGTCTCTCTCCTCTTTAAAGCAGTCTCTAAATAAATAAAACATTATATCAATCATGCAATTAGTAGAAGCAAAATACCATAACCCTCTGTTGAATTCTACATAACTGGTGCAAGTCTCTTGATGAACACAAGAAAAATCCATCAACACAAAAAATGGTGATGGATCTACGAGAAGGTATGGATCTAGATGACCCATGACTAATTTCTGTTACAGAAGAATGGCATGGAAAATATATGAAATAAATAACAGATCATTAGGATAGATTATGTATAACACATATCTTCAAAACAAGGAATGAAACCATTTTGGCTTGAGTTCTTTGCATACTATTCTTAGGGTTCAAATGAAGGATTTCATTTTGGTCTCTAGGAAAGACAAAGAAGTCAAAGAAAAAGGCCACAATAGTAATAAGGAACTAATCCAAGAAGATGTTGAACAATTAGTTAACTCAAGGAAAATCATGCCAATGTCAAAGAAATTTCCCCTTTTGAAATATTAAATCTTCAAGGATTTTTCTAGGTAGTCTTGATTATCATAGTCATTTATGTTTGTCTGTTGTTGATAGGCAACTTTCTAGTCTCAAGAATCTCGTGGATTTTAGTACTCTTATGGAAATCCAAGCTATATGTTACCTTTTCTTATTAGTGAAAGGTTCCATTTACCCAACAATTTTATTTTATTGAACTACCCTTTCTATGCCCCACACACACCTATAATCCTTGGTACGTCACATCCCTCCCAATACTTAGAATATATTGACTTTATTTTTCACAATTTTAAAACCTCCTTTATGAATGAATGTGGTACTATTTTGGAAAATTAGGTGAAGTCCCCACATGTATAATAAATAATTCAACATTGGTAGTGGCATATATTATAACCATACATTGCACATACGACGATATGTAGAAATATCTATACACATGAAGTCATATTCCAAATTGAAGCAGTAGATGAACCAACACATTATTTTGAAGTTATGTTTAATTAGTTTCAAGTCACAGTTAAACTTTCAGTTTTCTATCTATACAAGTTTCCAAAGGTAGTAGGGGTTGAGGAGAGTCAAAGATGCCACATGGTGTGAATCTACCTGTAAAATATTCCAACTGTGGTTTTAGTGGTTTCACATGAAAAATTTAGTTTACAATTAAGTGTGTCCATCGTAGGGACTAGGATGGGGCAGTGTAGTTTTAAAATGTGGATATTTAGAACTAGCATAATATTGTGGGTTTAAATATGGCTCTCCAAACCAGCTGAATGAATTTCTTTGGTACTAATCCCTACTACGAAGACACTAGAGCCAATTGGAAGAAAAAAACGAAATATTTGGTGTGGCCTTGATTACTGCATGGTATCTTTGTGGTAATTATAAGATGAGATTGATGAAGCCCAACCTTCCTATAGGTTGTTGTGCCTGACATATGTAAGGTAAAGGTCAAACTCACAACTCTAGATTCACTACTACGATGAGTAAACCAAATAAGAAATTTGTGTGAATAATTTTCCTATTTTTCATATATGCTATATCCAATATATGACATTAAAATATTAACAAATCTTTGTGTTCTTGAACTAGGTTGTTATAATATAAGGTCATTCTACTAGCTGAGTTATCCTGGAAAAATAGTAAGAGTTTATATGTACTAGTTGCAATGATCATAAAAACGGACATAAACCAACATCCACCATAGTAGTGGAGAAGAAGTACATAAATTGTTGTATGTAGCAACAATAACAACAATACCATTGTGAATTTTCATTTTAATTGTGTTTGTATGTGTTTGAGAATTCAAATTTGTTGTAGAATATTATTTAATTTCTTTCTCTCTCATTGTATTGGCCAAAGATTTTTCATGTGAGATCATTTTCTTTGTATTTTGTGTTTTAATAGTGGTATTGGAGTAGTGTATTTTAGGTATTTTAGGTGAGTTAGGTAATTTTGTGTTGAAATTATGTGGTGGTTTGATCACTGATTTAACTTGGGATTTGAAAATAAATAGAAACTTATGATATGGAACTATAAGAATTTATTTATAAATTTAATTGAAAATATACTAGCAATTTCGCTTGAAGGTGCAAAGGCACATGGAAGAAATAGAAGATTTGGGAAGATCATCTTGAAAAATTAAATAGAATAAATCAAATTTTTAAAAAATAATGATAAAATTTGTTTATTGCATTTAAAAAATAATGGTAAAAGTTGTTTATTGCATTTAAAATTAAGATGACATGGTATACTTTGATCATTGTCGCTGATTTGCTTTATTCTTTAGTTTCACAGAAGCAAATGTCAAGGATATATAAATCCTTTTTGAAGTTATTTAATCTTTTCGTTATTTATTTATTGATGTAATGATAAATAAATAACAAATTATATTATTTTGTAAATTGCAAAGATAAATACAAATTATAAAACATTAAATTATACTAATTTAGAAAATGTATGGAAATTACTTTCCCAATCTTCAGTTCTCATGACAATAAGTTTCAGTCATAACAAAGTCACATTGCAACAGCCTTTTTCGTTGTCAAATTAAAGAGAAGCAGCTTTTGATAGGTTACTTTCCCTTCACAAGAAAAAGAGGAAAAGAACCTAAGCATCACCTATGAAATGTTTAGCTTAGCTTTAGTTAATTGTGATTCAATGTCTTTATCCTTAAATATGGATTTTGGACATAAAAAAATATGACGGAAAAGAATCATAGAAGGAGAAGAAGAATAAAAAGGCGAGGATGAAAGAACTATATCGCCTTAATGGCGGCTCACTTTCACCTATTTTTGTGAATGAATTAGACCGATCCATCGTACCAAAACCCCGTACTCAGAGCCTAAAGTGTTGAGTTCCTCCTCCACCCGGAATGGCTCATAAAAGCAGCAAATGAAACAACACCTCGAGTTGATTGCACCAGTTCACCACCAAACCCCCTTCGGTTTCTTCCATAAAATCTGTCAGAAAAAATTCCCCGATGTCTTCATGGCCTGGAGGAGGGAGAATGACCCATAAGAAATTTTGACCATTGCACTGAATCCCCAACGCTAATTCATAGCTTTATTGTACTCTTACAGTTTGAAAATAGTGTGGTTGATGTTTGAATGGAGAGTATAGTCTTGAGGAAGTACGTGAAAAATGCTCTAGAATTGTATGGGGATATTAAGTAACGAACGTGTCGAGAAAACCTGTGGAGACAATGTTCTTGGAGAATTGCAACACTGGATTAGTATAGCCAGTTGTTGGGTATGACAATACCAGTACTCGAGCCTTAATATAATCATTCATTATCTCCATGATTGAACTACAAGAGTTGCAGAGAGCCTCAATGGAAATTATAGCAGTTCCTCTGCCACCACAGTATGTATGGAGAATGTGCTCAACACGACGTCTGAAGAAGATCTTGTCGCCATGGTGATATGTCAAACCAGAAAATCGCAGATTACTCCGTCATGTTGTTCACATGTCCATGATGCTAAAGAGGTTTCTTGCAATGAACACTCTGAGCTGCACAATCAGAGTGCCACGTGGTAAAAGGCGTGGTAAAAGGTGAAGGTGATTCGGTGGAGATGAAAAAATTGAAGAATCTTATTGAAAATTATTTTATTTAAAACATTTTTTAAAGTTTTTAATTTTGTGAAGTATTTAATTAGTTAAATGTTATTAATTTAAATTTAATTTTTTATAATATTTTTATCATGAAAATATTACATAATCCTATATAATTTTAACTGAAATTAAGATGAACCTTTCAAATTCGATTACTACACTATCATATAGTGATACAAAGTATACCTTTTGATAAAGTGATACTTAATATGGAGGTGATCATGAAGGTAAATGTATAAATATAAGTGTGAGACGGGATGGAATGGGTTGGATATATAAAGTTAATATAACGAAGGGGTGGGCAAATTTGCATACTTCACTTACTTTCATGAACATCTTCATATCATATACATAACGTAAGCTAAAAATAAAATTAATTATTTTTGAACTAACTTTACTCCATAGTTATCGATATTTGTGAGATTTAATTGCTTCCCAAATTGAATAAGGAACAATTCCATCATCTTGAACATCCACACTTATTCACTATAGGTATGTCATATTTTTATTGTAGGATAAATGTTGACATCTAATTATTTATATAGATGCACTTTTTCCATTATTTTGTATGACTAATAATATTTAAAATTTTATATTATTATTATTTAATTTTAAGGTTACGGTCAGGTGAGACACTAAATTGGTGTATGTGACCTTTTGTCTATCTGTCTTTGGTTTTGAATCTGTGACATCTTACGAACATATGCTCTTAACCATTAGGCCCAGTTAAACTGTATAAATTTATACTAGCGTAGTTATAAAAATTAATTGTTTAGCAAATTAAGATAGACATCAATCCATAATGAGTATCACAACACTACATCATATATCTCAAGTTAAAAATATATATATGAAATAACTAAATTATATATATATATATATATATATATATATATATATATATATTCTTAAACATGGATATTCAAGTGCACTTTTTCTTGGAGATTATTAATTTGTAAATAGGCTTTCTTACACTACCATAGTTTATTACTACCACAAATCAAAAATGTCATAGCTTACTCATATGAACTTGTTTATACTACATTTTTTTTAATTAATAAATTTAATTGAAAGGGCAAAAAAACATAATTATGTATACTACTAAAATATTCTAGAATTTTTTTAGAGATTAAACCCCTACCATCCGCATAATAATTATTCATAAATAAATTAAAATTTTGGAAGTCCTATTTAAAAATAGATACTTGTATGGAATAATTATAAATATGTATTAAATTCATCACTAATGAATTTAGTTTGACAAAATTCATTGTGAATTCAAATCATGAATTTGTCTAGAAACTAGGGATAAGGTGGAGACCAAAATGAAAATAATGATGAGGAAAAACTAATGTACATACTTTCCACGGTAAGATTGTTTTTCCAAATCTTGTAGATGATTGAGGGTAATCAAGATAAAGGAAAGGAGAGCTAGAGATTAATGGTTTTTCATGTTCATTTAGAGATTGCTTTCAACAACCATTCCTTTTGGATTGAAAGAAGGAAAGAAAGCACATCTTTTACTTTCATAGGTAGGAATTTAAAATTTAAAAAACCTATTAAATTTGATATTTTGACACATTGGCTCGTTGTATTTGATAGGAAAATCTTGTATTTGATAGAAAAATCACCCAGTGATGCATAACTAGCTTTTCAAATTCCATCCTTGTACCCCTCTATTAGAAACTCAACGTAGCTCAGTCACATTGTCACACGCAAATCTTGGGAGTCGTTTCACACAGTTTCACTACACTCTAGGTTGGTATGAACTACAAAATTTCCAAAATAGCATATTTTTTTATCAGTATCCGAATAAGAAGACAACAAAATTAAAGTATAACCAAACAGATCCATGGATATGGCATTCATAAGGCAATTCTTGGTTTGCACACAATCGTGATAGAATTATGCAGCCTGTAGTTAACCATTTTCTGGAATGCCCTTATGCATTTGAATAAAATTGGCATAAAGACTTCCATCCTTCCATAAAATCTCCTTATTCAATAGAACAATATCATATTATTTAAAAAAAAATTGCATTCAAGCTCAAAATGGAAGAAAAATCCACTCCCTTCAAGATGAATTTTCCAATGAAAGAACCCATTAATTCTAAAAGCGATATTTGTGAAGAGCCATCGTTAACACTTTAGAATGATGAAAAATAACTAATTCCTTTGATGCAATTATATACCTGGTTTCTTGTAGCAAATAAATTCCAATCGAAGGTAACTTATCTCTCCTATTAGCCATTTAGCAGAGTGTTGTTCTAGAAGCCTAGTTTTAGAGAATAAATGAATGCTTTGAGCTCAACGAAAAATACGTAGGTATAATTTGTGTCTCAAAGGAAAATAACAAATCCAATTGAATGTTAGTATACCATAGCCCTTCCTCCCAAACCCGATTTAAAATTTCTTGATGATAACAACCCCAAAATGTTGTCCACTAGCCTTTTTTAAAACACATCTCTCTATCTGTGTAGTAAAAATCAAATACCTCGACATATGGAGATGAAATTTGATTTCATTTGAGAACACGCAATTCATATCATTTAAAAGTTTAATGGACAGGCTCATATCGATTAAATATGTTGTCATTCCAAAGGCACCACACAAACTCGATCACAAGTCAACCATAGATAGCAATCAAGTGAACATGATGGTCGATTGTAGGGTCTGATAAAATTGAACCCTTACTGGTTCACATCTTAAACTTGTGGTTTATGGGTGCACTAAATTTGACAGTAATGGGCTCAGACCCCCCAACCCCAGCCCATGCTTCTAATGTTCCCAACATTGTCTAAAACAACACATAGGATCATTGCTCCTCTGGAACTCGATCACCTCAACTTCTATACCGGTCTAAAGACATCGCTTTCCTTCTGTTCCAACCCTTAAAATAGGGTTAACTTATGTGCTCGATAACTTGAGACTTGGAGTTCCCGCTTTTCATCTAACAACCATGATCACACGAAGAAACCCTTGTTCAAACACGCACGAGTCCCTCGTCACGTGAGCCCTCTCAAATCGATAGCCTTGATCAAACATGTGAATCCATGACTAAGGTGGATTGCAAGGAGGCTCCCCTTCTATGTCAGTCGAGGAGGGGGGCCATTTTCACTCCCAATTCGCTTCAATTTTCCATTCTCTCAATCATACAATGGATATTTCTTTGAGGAATCTAACTATATACATGGTGGGTACCCTCATGATATAAGTAGGGGGGCCTGCAATCATTTTTCTTTCCTCCTTTCGTGTTTTTCTTCCCCCTTATTTGCGAACTGGTATATCAACCTCCCTCCTAGAATCTTCAGAACCTTGGATTTCTTAGATTTCATTGCATAGTTATGGCACTGATGATATGCTAGCCTCTGTGCCATCTCTCCCTCTCTTTTTTCAACCATATCTTGCAAAGGAATCTCACCTCCCATGGATTAGGGTTCATTCAATTGAAAACAAAAGCTTGCAAACACAACATGGTAAATAGGAAAATTGGACAATGTTTGTATGCATAAAATAAACATTGGCAGTTCAAAAATGCACGAGATACATATATTCAAAATAAAATTTGTTACATACTATGCCTCTCAGGGCCTCTCTTCCCTCTAAGCCTAATCTACATTGTATTGGCCCCCTATTTATTAGACACATTCACAAGTTGTATATAAGTACCTGAAAAAGAACAAACCCTATCATTTTACAAAATAAAAGGGAATCACACCCTCTTTCTGCGACACGCCTTATAGTTTCTTGCATATATTATTTATAGTTTACATAATTTGAGGAAATCGTTTCCTCTAGCCATGATGCACCTTCTAAAGGCTTTTGAATATAATATATAATTTGGGGGGTTTATGCTGTTGCATCAACTCCTATAAAATATTTGTGATCTTATGATCATTTTTTGTCATTGTTGCACCTCGTTCATATTCAGTCTTGGTATTATTTCTTGTCATGTATCACTAAGCTTCTTCTCATACCCAATAGTGGGTTGCAACCAAGCCTGCGCAAGACACCTTATCAAATTTCTCCCCTATGGTCTCATATTTTTGGTATCATAGGTTCACCTCTCTGGAACCTCTCAAGCTTCCTCTTCTTCTCTCGTTTGTTACACTTTTCTCACTTCTCTCTTGATAAATTATCGTATTCTAAAATTCTCCAACCAACAATAAATCTTTCCCTTCTCTGACATGACTTGATGAAGACCAATTCTAAGGTTCAATAAAATTGAACCTTGGTGGTCCTATTCTTGAACTTATGGGTTATGAGCCCACGAAATTTGATAACAATGGGCTCACAAACCCCCCAAAACCCCATGCTTCTAAAATTACAAAAAATTTCCAAAATAGCACATAGAAAAATCGCTCCCTCAAAGCCTAACTGCCTCAACTTCTATATCGACAAAAATACCCTGCTCTCCTTCTATTCCAAACCTAATGTAGGTTTAACTTATTAGAACAAAATCTCATGAGTAAGCGCTCTTGCTTCACATCTATTGGTCATGATCACACCAATCAAACCATGTTTAAATAGTAAGTCCCCTATTACATCAACCCTCTGAAATCAATAACCTTGATCAAGCATGTGAATTAACAACTGAGGTGGATTACATGGTATCTATCACTATAAAATCATTCGGGGGTGGCGAGCGGGGGGCGGTGTGGGGTTCCACACACCCAATTCCATTCAGGGTTTCATTCTCTTAATCTAACGATGGAGGGTTCTCAGTGGAATCCAATGACTTGCAGGGGGTAACCCCATGTAAGTAAGGGTGTCCACAAACATGGTTCTGCCTTCCTTTGGCATGGTTATAGCCTCTTGTTTGTGGTATGGTAGATAAGCCTCCAACCTGGAGTATTCATAACCATGGCTCGATTACACAAGAATATAGCCAAACCTAAATGTATCTTAAATAAGAAAAACATTAAAAAATAATTAATTAATAATTAGGGGCATTAATCTCCAATTATTCAAACTCATCATCCCATTGGAAATCTTTCTTGGATACATGATTTACAATGTCGGGTTAACTGGTGTGGTTTTCATGTATAATGATGTTAAGTTAACTAAAAATTTTGAATTTTTGTTTAGTGGGTTATTTTTCTAGTCATTTCAACTTACTAGAGTTAGTCGTTAGTCTTCCCAGCTCTTGTCCTACTTTCGCGACATCCCTCACAATATCCCTAGTTGAATTTAAGACTCCAATCTAGATCAAACCATATAGGATGTGATTCCAGACCGAACTAGAAGGGATTTCAAAATATGGAAGTCATTAGTAAGAGATTTAAATTTAATTGTAGAATTATGTTTTTTAGTTTTATATCTGCTTCTCTTTCGGAATCTTGTGACCTTTATCAAAGTTTGTTAAAGAAAACCAGTAGAAGATATTTGTTAAATTTCTATTTTAATTTACATTGTGCACTTTTTTCTAACTAGGCTAGCTATATTTTATGGAGAAATATTTTAGGAATCAAAACAATTTATCAAACAATATCAGATTCTCTAGGTCGTATGCCTTACTTGAGCTCCTATGAAAAACCTAGGCTAGAAACTAATCTAATATTGGGTGTGATTCTAGATCAAACCAAAAGGGATTGCAAGATGATGGTAGTCACTCGTAAGAGACATTTAAATATATTTGTAGAATGCTGATTTTTGTTTTATGCTTTTATTCAGTATTTTGTGACCTTTATCCAAATTTGTTTAAGAAAACCACTCAAAAATATATTTTATATATATATATATATATATATATATATATATATATATATATATATATATATAATTTACATTGTTCTATTTTTTTAAACCACGATGGCTATATTTTATTGCAAAAGTCTTTTAAGACTTAATTTATTTTATGTAGAAATTGTATCTGACGCAAAGATAAATGAAATAAAATATTATATTAAGGGTTAGTGTAGCATTTATATCATGCATAAATAAATTTATTGCTTTACCCTCTGTTGGTTTCCAATTCAGAGATCTCATGTGTAATATGTGTAGCCCATTTGGGAATATTTTCATTACCACAAACTACATAATTTTATAGAATCAATCATGTTCAGTATAAACTCTAATCCATTTCGACATAAAGAACAAAATTTGTTGCCCCCAGAAGTTATGGAAGAAGCATTTTGAGTATTTTTTGAAGAAGATGTTAGATGTGGAAAATAAAGAGAAATGAAGCAATAATTATCCCTACAATGATAAAAGTCACAAATTTTATCTAAAATTTCTAAAAATTATTCTTGGAGTGATGATGATGTCGATTCCAATGGTAATGATGTCCAGACCAAATTAATAATACATGAAAAACTTATGAACTTCGATGTCACTCATCTCTGTGGTATGTTAGGGGCAAGGCTCTAACGTTTAATACAATTTCTCTTCTCAAAGGATAAAAATATTTAGAAGAGATCATTATTTGCAAATTTATTAATGAGTCTCATACAATAAATGTAAATTTGACATGTCGATATCCTTGTGTTAAATTATGATCGAATTCTTTACATTTTTGGTACCAGTGGCACATGGAAATGTAGTATGAGTGGTTTTATTCCTATTCAAATGGTGTATGCATCATCCTTCATTTTTTGAAACAAAATGACAATTATCTTTGAGTGGGTCAGATGAATACCACACAAAAAAATTCACTACAGTCATCAAGCAAGGATATTTGATGGGATCTATTTTAGATGTGATTACTTATTGAGATATGGTCATTTGATCAAGAATGGAAAAATAAATTCAATTGAATGGATTAAATTATGGTATGAAACAAAAATTCATTTTATTTTACCATAAAGGCTGATATGTACGTCAATATTTCTTATGGAAATTTTTCTAGTATATTTGAAGAGGAGTCATTGAAAAATCCATATCTTGTGCAAGTTTTGAATTGTTTAGTATATGTGAATACTGGTGGAACTTTACATTGGGTAAGAATAATTGAAAATCATGTGGATGTTATTGATAGAGACCATCATATTTCTGAAGGTGTGAACTTGCATCCACGTGAGGTGTTCCATACAACACAATGATTATTGATGGCAACATAAATCATTGATGGTAATAATACATATGTATCTATTTAATTCACATTTTCATTTCATATCAGGAAAGTCTCTTTATAGTATATGTTAGTCCTTGAGTGGGATTAAACCAAAATTGTAGCTTTTCACTTCATAAAAATGCTCAAAACTTTCATACATGGTCTAGGAAAAAGATTTTGGAATTACAATAAGAAATATTAAACTTTATATTACAATATCTAATCTTTATATTAAAATATTTTATATAGAAAATTAGCTTTGTTATAAAATTTTAGAAATTATCTTGACTTAGATCTATCAAGATATATCCAAATGGTTTAACTCTATTTTAACAATGTATAAATTTATCTTTATTCTTATTTTAGGTATTGTTGATGTTTTCATTATTATGAGCTATATTAGAAGGTGGGGCACTGGTACCCGAAATGGAGAATATTTATTTTGTCAATTTACTTCTATGAAAGATGATAATCACACAAATTTCCAACTTCTTGCAACAAAGGTGATGATGAACTTGTGATTGCTAGATTAGTTGCCTCTGTAGAATATTGAAATTACAATGCATTACCATCATATATTGGAGTATTATAACCATATTGAACCCATCAACATAACATTCATATTCTTTCCTACAAATTTTTCAACCACATAAGATCTCACAACGTGACACACAATGAATGGTATGTGGAAAATTCTTGTTCATTTCACTAGTACATTTGCTCAAAATTCTGACACTTTAGTTCCAACACTTTTGTCGTATTGTTGGAAATTTCCCCAATTTTTATCAATTTTTCAAATCCCGCCAACAACTATCTTTATACCGACGTTTAGGGACATCGTTGCTTTTGCGACATTTATGAATGTCATCGAAAATGTGACGTTCTAAACTATGCGTCGGTATTACGACATTTTTGGGACACAACATCGGAAATGCGATGTTTATAAAATATGTGTTGGTATTGTGACAATTTGGAGAAAATGTCAGAATTGCGACGTTTCTAAAATATGCATCGTTATTGCAACGTTTTGCTCCAAACAGTCGTAATACCGATGCATATTTCATAAACGTCGCAATTTTGACATTTCTAAAATATGCGTCGGTATTGCGACGGTTTGGAGCAAATGTCGTTAATGCATTAATATTTCGTTCAAAATTTTTTGTATATAGTTTTAAATTGTTTCTATGTAAAAATATATATAACAAATTATGTATCTAAAAATACTCCATATTTTTTAAACTATAATTCAAACACATACATGTAATTAGCTCAAATTTTAATTTAAAATGTAAATTATATTAATATAAATTCACATTTAAATATATTTTTTCTCATTAATATATAAATATAAATTTATTTTTACATATAATGTTATAATATAATTTCAAAATAAACATCACATTAATAATTTCACATTCAAATATATTTTTTAAATAGAGTTTTAACTTACTTATATATATAAATATAAAATAGAATAAAATTTTTGAAAAATAAATATCTAATATTATTATAGAATTAACATTGCATTTCAAATATATTAACAATTATATTTTAAATATATTTTTTTATATAGTTTTGAAATAAGTTATTATATTGGTGAATAAAATTAATTACATTTGAATTTTGTCTAATTTCTTTTTTGGTAAATTAATTTCATGAGGTTCACAAATCTCAAGTCAAATTTAAACCAACTAAACAACATCTCTAATGATATCATGAAAATCATCTAAAAAATTATTGAAATATCAAACTTGATAGTAGACCAATATGGGTTAAGTTAGTTTTATGAGGATCATGTTGGAAGTTATGTTGTTAATTTACATAGAACACCACTTTTTCTTAATAATATTTTTAGTTTCTATTTTTTGATCTTTATCTTCACGATTCTAATATGTTAAGTTCTTTTTATACCAAATACATTTAAATTATATAAATTTATACATTTATAAAGAGTTATAATAGAAGCATAATAGTTCAATAAAATATAAAAGTTAAATAGTTGGGGTGGCGAGAGGGGGAGGGGGAGATATTCTCCTAAATCTCGATGGAATATAAAAAATAAAGTAGTTATGGGGGCTAGTCCAAAGAATGAACAATATCACATAAATGTATGGGCTTCTTCCAGGTCTCCAATTGGCTAATGATCGAGATGTCTATAAGTTAGTGATCTTGGGGGATTCCCTTATCACTATTCAACACCTTCGAAAAGATTTTCTCCTGTAGAACAAAAATTTATCCCTCCTCCTTAGAAAAATAAATAGTACCCTAAAATAATTCTCCCAAAAGGCTTATTACCACATTTTAAGAAGCCAAAACAAAGAGGCGGATACACAAATGAATGAAGCCTTTCTTCTTGAAGGAAGCGGGTTAGTATGAGATCAATGACATGTTAGGTTGGAAAGATATTCCATGAATAATTACTCTCAATATAATTGTCCCTCTCTCTTGTTTTGCTAGTTGGATATATGCACCATGAGAATTATCTTTTGAATATTTCCGAAGCCCTCCTTTCTATGCCCCCCTGTCTCCTCCTATATATGCACATATTCGCATCACGCATAACATTTAGCGTCGGGATCTTGTCATTAAGGTTGAGGTGGTGGTTTTTGGGGGTGTTGGCCATGCGCCCATTTACCCCTCACGTGTGGAGTCTTATGAAGTTTGAAAACCCTTAATTCCCTCCATTTCCTTTGTACCAAGTTCATTAATGGATACATGGTGGGGAGAGTTAATGAATTTCATGGTTGATTCGATCCCTCGGGCATGGGAGTTCACTATTCTAAAGGTGTAATTCATGGTTGGTGTTAATATGATAAGGTAGAAAGTATCAGTTCAAGGGTGTGCCCTTGAGAGTCAAGACAACCCTTCTGCTAGTTGGTGGGCTCTCCACATCTTTGTAAACTCCATCGATGCTAAGAATTCTTTAAATCCTATGTGTGTCTTGCTCGGTGTTGTGAATGTTGTCTCAGTCATCTCATTCAAAGCGAAAACATGGGGAATTATCTTGTATTTTCTTAGCTCAGTTTCCTCCTATGGTGTAATAAGTTGGGAATATTTCCCCTCCAGGTTGTCAATGGATTTTCGTAAATCTCAAGAAGTCAAGTTGGAAGTTTTTCCAGTGGGTGTTGAGTTTCTCATCTTCGAATTTCAAGCTTCTTCACCACCCTGTGCACATCCTGCAACCTTTTCCATGGAAATAGGTGTTACTGTGTTGAGGGCACCATCACTGGTGTAGCTTCATGCATCCCAAGCCTTGCACAATTTTCATACGCACAATTTCCCCTGCATAAATACTAACTTCGTTGGTACCCTTATTTATATTCTGCTTTTTTTTCTTAGTTGTACAACTCCCTCCCTTTCTTCCAACTTGTCTCTTCCCATGTTCTGATAAATTTTTGGTCTCTTCCTTGTGTAGGCAGCTCCCCTAGCTCAAACCTCTCCCCCTCTATTTCCAAGTTCTTTTGGCTCCCTAGTTGTGGTATCAAATCACACTTTGTATCTAATTTTGTGTTTCAACACTCGATTTCTGTCCCTTATGGGGAACAAAGACTATTATTCTTCTACCTCAAGTTGCACAAGACAATACAATTTTATGTCCACATCCCCACTATTTCCATTTAGACCAATATTAATGCATAACTTTTCAATCATAATTTAATATTAAATTTCGTTATTACTTTTCAAACACTCCTTAAGTACCTCTTGTCCACATCAAAATGGCATAGGTAAGAAAAAGGTCTGAAATAAATTATACTCGACATAATAAAAAAAATATGCAAAAACTATAGTTATAGCTTACATACCCTTTCTCGGGGCAACATTATATAACTCTACTTTACAAGGATGAACATTAAGTAAGGATTCACGTATGCATCCACCAAATCTGTCACATCAATGTAGTCCCTAATAGATGTACCTTCAAGAGTATTATGACTGCACGGGTGCCCTATGCACGTTCCTGCAGCTCGTTTGTCAGTTTGTCCCTTGTGCCTTCGTTTGGTCGTGCGCGTCGTGTCGCGCTGTGTGAGGGCGCCTGCCCAAACGCGTTCAGGTTCGGTTGTTTCGTTTGAGGATGGTCGTAACAAATTTACTAAGTTTTGACCACAGGGGTGCCTTATGCACATTCGTGAGGCTCGTTTTCCATTTTCTCCCTTGTGCCTTCATTCAGTTGGGCGCATCGTGTGAGGGCGCCCATCCAAGTGCATTCCGGTTGGGTCAGTTCGTTTCGTTTGAGAGTGACCATATCAAATTTGCTAAGTTGTGACCACACTGGTGCATTTTGCACATTCGTGTGGCCCGTTTGCCATTTTCTCCCTTGTGCCTTCGTTCAGTCGTGCACGCCATGTCACGCCGTGTGAGGGTGCCAGCCCAAACGTGTTTGGGTCAGGTCATTTCATTTGAGGGCCACTGTATCAAATTTTCTAAGCTGTGACCACACGGGTTCCTTATGCACGTTCGTACGGCCCGTTTGCCATTTTATCCATTGTACCTTCATTCCGTCGAGCACACTACGTCATTTCGTTTGAGGGCGCCCATCCAAACATGTTTGGGTTAGGTCGTTTCGGTTGAGGGAGCCCGCCCAAACGCGTTCAGGTCGGGTCATTTCAGTTGAGGGTGCCCGCCCAAACACGTTTTGGTAGGGTTGTTGTGGTTAAGGGCACCCGTATCAAATTTGCTAAGTTGGGACCGCACGGTTGCCCTGTGCACATTCGTGCAGCCTGTTTTCCGGTTGCTCCCATGTGCCTTCGTTTGGTCGTGTGCACCGTGTCGTGCTGTGTGAGGGTGGCAGTATAAAATTTTCTAAGTTGTGACCACAGGAGTGCCTTGTGCACGTTCGTGTGGCTCGTTCACCACTTTCCCCCTTTTGCCTTCATTCGTTCGGGTGCGCCATGTGAGGGCACCCACCCAAACACATTCGGGTCGGGTCAGGTTGTTTCGTTTGAGGGCGGTCGTATCAAATTTGATAAGTTGTGACTGCACAGGTGCCTTTTGCACATTCATGTGGCCCGTTTTCCATTTTATCCCTTGTGCCTTCATTTTTTCATGCGCACCGTGTGAGGGCGCCCACCCAAACGCGTTGGGGTTAGGTCATTTCATTTGCGGGTGGTCGTATAAAATTTTCTAGGTTGTGACTGCATGGGTGCCTTGTGCACATTCGTGTGGCCTGTTTTATTTTTTCTCTCTTGTACCTTTGTTCAATCGGATGCACCATGTGAGGGTGCCCACCCAAACGCATTCAGGTTGGGTCAGGTCATTTTGTTTGAGGGTGGCCATATCAAATTTGATAAGTTGTGATCATACAGGTTCCTTTTGTGTGTTTTTACGGCCCGTTTTCCGTTTACTCCCTTGCGCCTTCATTCAATCGTGCATGTCATGTGAGGGCGCTCACCCAAAAGCATTCAGGTTGGGTCGTTTTGTTTGAGGGCGGGCATATCAAATTTGCTAAGTTGTGACCACACGGGTACATTGTGCACGCTCGTGTGGCCCGTTTGTTGTTTTCTCCCTTATGCCTTCATTCGGTCGGGCGCACTGTGTCATTTCATTTGAGGGCACCCACCCAAACTCATTCGGGTCGGGTCGTTTCGGTTGAGTGTGCCCACCCGAACGCGTTCAGGTAGGGCCCCCTAAGCTCGCAATCCCTAATACCTTAACTACTAACTCATTATTCGAACCCTATCCCATAAATGCACCTAAATCCCATAACCCCTAACCCCCAATCCCCTAAGTCCTCCAAATTCGAATTAGCTTTGAAGAAATAATTATTTTCTGCAATATGGTTTGTATGTTATTTAAATAGAGGTATCTTCTCTAGAGTTATTTTTTAGATCCACAGTTTCATTTACTAATTTTTGAACAAGGCGTATGACACTCTTCATGTCTATGGGATTTTTGTCTTGAAGCTCATTATCTATACGAGGAATTTTGTGTAGAAAAAAGAGTTTCGTAGGAGAAAAAATAGCTTATTAATTTCCTAGGTCCCCCACCAAACTCATCATCCATTTTCCGCATTTTTTGATACTCCAAAATTATCTGCCACTGTATTCTCTCCATATCTTATAGTAAAAATGGGGGTATAAGATTACAAACTAGTATTATAATATTCAACTATCACCTCTTCAACTAGGATATAATTTTTTAAGTATTTATTTAAGATACTAGTGAAATAAACATTCATTATAGTACTTTAATTTTTATTTCTTATCCATTCTCACAGATATTATTATTTTAAAAGTGTATCTAGAATATATTGTTCATCAAATTTAGCAATAAATAAAATTTTAAATCATTTAATTTGTAATAGACCCTACTGGAAAATAAAAATATTGCGTGGAAGGTTTCTGTTTAACTTTATTAGGAAACAATCTACAAAACACATCTCCATGTTTCACATTTAAAAATATAATAACCAGATGGAAATTTAATTTGGCAGCCTATTCAAATTAAAATCACAATATAGGGTTTAGGGCGCGTTATTGCATTATTGTTGCTTCAAGGTTTTGCTGAACAGACCCCAAATCATTCATTTCCTTGCTACTTATCAGGTTCTTACTTCTGTCTAATTCACTATATACTTGGATCATGAATGTGAGAACATTGTTTGCGGATTATATTATTATTGTATCAACAGTGTAATTATTTCTGAGTTGTTATATCTTTCTAGTAAAAAACCTCATCTTCAGAAATATTTTCTTGTCATTTTCAAAATTCACTGCTTCATTGAGCACAACATGCAGCTTATCTAATACTTTATTGAAGCTAAGAGCTCCATCTCTGGGGCAAGCTACTTTTCGGCTAACTCCACTGATTTTGATCTCAATTTTGTGAATTTCTTCCTTATCTCATATGATCCCTGAGCCTTTTCCTTTCTCTTCCCTTCTAATTTCGTAATAGTGTCATAGTGATGCCAGCCAACTTCTTTGGAAAGGCTTCCTAGTAGACAATAATTGTGACCTGGCTGAAGCCTCAACACTTTCAGAGCATCTGGAATGACCATTCTCTTCTTTTGGTCATATGGTGGGGGAACCCCTTCAAAATCCCTTAGCCTAGAAAGTGTTGCAGTACCATGCTTGGTTTTGTGTGGAACCACTCCTCTAATTGCCCAGTAGTCAAATCCTTCTCTTACTTTGTTGTCATTTGCCCATACCTAACCAATGAGAGCACATGAACACCTATTTCTATAAACGCACCTATAACTTCTCTTACTTTATTTTCATTTACCCATAAATAACCAACAAGAACACAAGAACACCTATTTATATAAAATCACCTATAATACTTTTGTGGGATTCACTAATATACCTTTAGTTAGTGTGTTCACAGCAGCCTAGATCCTAAAGTGATTCCCATACAATGATAATCCCCCAGGTGTATTTGTTCTTAAAAAACTATGCATGGATAGATGTCCCATTTATGGCCAAGTTCCACTAAAATTTTTCACCCTACCTACCTTGTAACTACATTACATTTATTTCATGACAAGACTACCGTACAACCCACCAAATTTCTATCATATCCTTGACGTCAGCAACAATTTGTTGTTCAAGATATAGCTCAGTTGGAACAAACTTAGCTATAGAGCTTAGGATAATTTTCCACCTCTAATGTTTATAAACCAAAATATATAAAATTTCTAAAGCATGTGGGAGCCCTTTAACTATCACCTTTCCTATATTGACTCTGTCTTAAAAATCATGAAAAATGTCCATGGATGAGTTATCCTTACTAAACAAAAAATTTCATTGAAAATAACCATTCATACCATAACATTACTAATTCCCTTTTAACCACATAAAAATTATTTTTAAGTTACCATAATTCATCTTTAATATCACATAATTAGATTAAAAAATCGACAAAAATCCCTAGTTTATGAAATAAAAATTCAACAATTTTATATAATTAATAATTTAAATAAATGTCTTAGATCTACCCTCATTAATAATTATTTATAATCAATAATACCACTTATTTACCCAAACCCCTTATTAACCCCAATAAAACTCTCACACATTTTATTTAATGGAATCTGAGTGGCCTTAAAAAACACACGTATTTCATTTCAAAATGTCAAAAAAATTCAAATATCAAAATTTTTAATTTCCCTCATTCATTTCCCTCGTTCATTTCCCTCCAGTTGCATGGTTTTTCTAGGGAAGGAGGAAGGATGCGGCCATACTGTCACCGGTTTTGAGGAAGGATGCAACCATACTATTGCAGGTTTGGAGGAAGGATGCAGCCATACTATTGTAGGTTTGGAGGAAGGATGCGGTAAGTAAAGAAATTGATCTCGAGTGCCTGATGCAGGTCTGCTATAATAAATTTGGTTGAAGTATAGTGATTTATTTCCTTCTACAGAAAGGATCTGCTCAAGATTACTCACATTGTTGGGTGACAGCCCATCCCAAGACATCAATACCTGCCTCGCGGATTCAAAGGCCCTTCTTTCAGCCCCAGAGAAGTGGGATTTGGAGAAGTAAAATTCAAGGAAAGGTGGTTAAATATGAAGAACATGCCGTCAAATGCCCCGAACAAGGTAATCCATGTATTCATTCAATAGTCCCATTGAAATATTTATTGCTGTAATGGATTTCCTTAAATATGCAGTGCTTTTCGTTAAGTTTCTGTGTTTATCCAATGATAATGCAATGCCCTTTAGGTTTATTTGGTTATTTTTTTTGCACATTTGGTTTTGTTACTTTCTACTTCTTCCCATTTGGTTATGGTGCATTTTATTAGCTATGAGAATTTTTGGTTGGCTTCTGTGGCAATGGCTATTTGGTTTCTATATGTTTTGGTTTTCTGATATGCCCATTTGGTTATTTTGTCTATGTTATTCTAAGAAGTTCTTTTTTGCATCCACGACAATGGTTTTTTGGTTTCTCTTTGTTTTAGTTTTTTGATATGCCCATTTGGTTAATCCTTCACATGTAACTATCAATAAGTTTTGGTTTGCATCGTGCAACAACTTGTATCTAGTTTCAATGTGTTTACTTTAGCTGATATTCTCATTTTGTTACTTTGCCCTTATATTTTCAAGAAATTTTAGTTTTCATCTGTAGGAATGGCTATTTGGTTTAGATGTGTCTTAGTTTACCCATAGGGTTTTGATGCTTTTTTTTTGGCATTTTCTCCAATGGCCTTTTGGTTTTTGATGTCTTTTCAGCTCCGGAGTGTCTGGTTTCCCTAATGGAGAACATGGAATTGGTCCCAGGACCCAATACTTATTCCTTGACTAATTTTATGTTTATTCCTGTCCTCCCAAAACTTGTACCAAGTGATGAAGTAGACAAGGATTTTTCTAGAAATCCTGTGCCTCTTCTGGCTATAGGGAGGCCTGATTCTAGAGGAAAAGGAGGGGCTCTGATCTAACTTCTTGCTAATCATTTCCTTGTTCAATTTGAGCCTTCACAACATATCTTCCACTATGACGTCGAGATTTATCCACAGCCATCCAAGGAGGTGGCTAGGCATCTGAAACACAAATTAGTTTAAGAGAATTATGTTCTTCTATCCAATGCTCTCCCTGATTTTGATGGTCGAAAGAGCTTATACAGTGCTGCTGAATTTGGGAAGGAGAAAATGGAATTTATTGTTTCTTTTCCTATAAAATCTACCAAAATCCTTTTTTCCTTTAATGTTGGAGGGTATTAGTTACCTGGTTCTGATTTTCAAGGAGGAGCCAGTAGCATAGATGAGAAATTGTTCAAGGTAAGCCTTAAGATTGCTTCAAAGCTTGATGGGAAAGGACTTAGAAGAGTTTCTGAAGAACAAAAAGGATCATGTAGCTCTTCCTTAGTACTTTATACAAGCATTTGATGTCATTCTTAGAGCAAACCCAACAGAGAAATGCTATCCTGTAAGGAGATCCTTCTATTCTAGCTCTATGGGAAGTGAAGTCATAGGAGGAGGAGCAGTTGGATTAAGGGGATTTTTTCAAAACCTTAGGGCTACTCAGCAAGGGTTGAACTTGAATGTAGACTTCTCTGTTACTACATTTCATGAAAGAATTGGTATAATTCCATACCTCCAGAAGAGATGTGATTTTCTGCATGATCTTCAATTTAGGAAATCAAGGGTGTTGTCTGCAAAAGAGAAGAAGGAAGTAGGAAAAACTCTGAAGAACATGAAGGTATTTGTTTGCCATAGAAAACACCAAAATAATTGCTATGTTTAGTAACCATATCAAAAGGAAAATAATTGAAATGATAGAAATTTAGCTAACCACAAAAAATTTAAATAGCGATGAAAGTAGTAAGCTAAGTGGAACATGGAAACCTTTACTTCAAACTCTTCCAGCTTCCTCATATCCTTTTCATAATGAGTAGACGTCTTATGATGAAATATTCATGAAATTAGGGTTTCATCATTGCTAATGAAAACATGAACCATCAACATTCTTTGAGCTTAAATTACTCTTGAAGATGAACCCTTATTGAGGATCAAAACATTGACATCAAGCTAAACAAAACGCTTCTCCCATCATAATTATTTCTTGCTTTGTGAAATAATGGTCTACAATTTCACATAGTACAAGGTTTTAATAGCTATTTTGTATAGTTAGATGAGTAACGAGGAAAATCAATTTAAATTAAATATGGATTAATTTAATGTTATTATTCATAGCACCATCTAAAAGAAGATTCCAAACCAACCATGTGTTTCAGAGAATTAGTATATTACAGAACATGATTGGTTTGGAATATTGGGGATTTAAAGATCGAATGTTATTATTCATAGCACCATTTTTTTTTTCTATGGTAGGTTGTACAGAATTTATAAAAATGAGAGGTAAGGTGCGGTTAATGGATTTTACTCTGAACTTTTCCCAAGACTCCCAAGGCTTACCTTGTAGTCAAATACAGAGTAACAAAGTGAAAGAAAAAAATAATAGAGCATGGACATCAGAATACCATGAGAATTTTAAGTGTTCAGGCATAATACACATGTGCGAAACAATCTTGAGTAATGCCAAATCAGAGTCGTATGTACATAGAAAATACTAACATAATTAGAAGAAATGGAAAGAAATAGGTCTTTATTGCATCCATAACAATCCAGGAATGATAGTGCTCCACATAATTGACTGTATAAGCGATAACCATTATCGATAGGAACAAAATTATTGCATTTTACAATAAGATGCACAGTATAGATTTTTACTTCGATGAATTGGTATTGAATTGTCTTACCTGACTGAGCTTTGATTGGGTAAGGCCTTGAAATTTCTTCCTCTTGTTTGAAGCTTCATTTTCCTACTAAACACTAAAATATACATAGTGCTCAAATGCAATTTATTCAGTCTGGATAAAGCCTTAAGCATAAATCATGTAGCATGTTTGGCTTAAATTGGTTAACTTAACATTTTCTTTTGATGAATAAATGATCATTTTTCAGATGTGCTTCATTCAGTAGAACTGTTATAAGTTAAATGCCATAGGACCACTTTGTTTTTCTATGCAAAATGTCCATATTTTGATTACAAAGAAAGTTGATTAAGAGTCAAGACAATGATAGCTTTAGATTCTACCAGGGTGTCATTTCATGAAGAAGTGTTGTATCATACTATTAGTGTAAATTCTTGATTTATTCCCGAATTTTCTGATTATGTAGTTGTGAACCCAAGTCTATGGAACTATTAAGGCATTGGGGCTCTACATGCAGTTATTATTGCTTATAGATGTTGGGTTGAATTGCATGAAAATCCACAGATGAAATATATGGACATGTTCAAAATTTATATGCAGAAAGAATCATTCAGACCTTTACTTTTGAAGTATTGTATATCATACCATTAGTGAAAATTCTTGATTTATTCGCAAATGCTGGAATCCAAAACATAATAGAATGAATCTTAGACATAAATTCTCTATTGTTTATCATACCATTAGTGCAATTTTTTTATTTATTCATGAATGCTGGAATCCCAAACTGAACAGAATGGAACTTAGACTTAAATTCACCATGTTTTCGAGGCCTTAGACTACATCCATGTGTTATTTCTTATAGATGTTGGGCCTTATTGCACATAATCTCCCACAAATGTCTCCACACATTAAGAATTTCCACGTGGAAAGAGACATTCATACCATGACCTTGGAAAGGATGCATTGGATGTGGATTCTTGCATTACTGTTGATATTGATTTGAAATTTGTCTTTCTTTGAATGACTATCTAGCAGACTACTTAAAAGGTACACGGTTGTTTCAAGACCTCTATATACTGGAAACAAGTGAAATGAATTAAACTTAACACTCCCTTTTTTTCCTTTGAAGAAATATCTTTATATTCCATATGAGGAATATGCATGTTACGGTCCTTGAGGAACTCTCAAACAACAAGGCTTGAAGCCATTACAAGGATATACTTATTATGAGCTCAAACATCTCATATTTGGGAATTGAACCTTCGTGGAGAGGATAACAACATTTCTCCTAGCCACCCGAGCTACATCCAATTGAATGAGCTTAATATTTTATAAACCCCAAAATTAAGGAATTAATTTAATATCATTATTTACCACTCCTTTTTTGTACAATCCACGATCCAATCCACATATATCCATAAAAATTTCATTCAACAGGCATTTCCTGAGCTTTTCCATTGCAGTTGAACATGTTAACAAACTTCCTGAGTATGATGTTCAGTGCTTTTTGGCAGCTCTTGTGTTGCAGCCAAAATCCTTAAGTTGTTTTGAGAAATCTTTGAAGTAGATTCTTTCGTTTGAGTTAGCCCTGCCTCTCAACTAGGTAGTAGAGAATACCCATAAGAAGATGGTTATTTCATCTTTAAGGTTTTATCTTTAGAACGTTACATGGGAAATATCATTCCATATGTCAACCATTATACATCCATAGCAAACTTCAATTACCGCAAAGCTTCAATGTTATCTTCTGAACATTCCACTTGTTACTTGTTTGAGATTCTAGGTTATCTACTTGTAACTTATTTTTTATTGTCACAGAAGATTCCTAAAAATTATATGTCTCTAATGCACAAGAATTTAATTTATACATGAAGAAATTAGATCTATTATGTCCATAAACTATATTTTCTATTAAAATATAAATTTACTGGTTATTTGATTCCTGGTTTCCCAAAATCAAGCGTTGTTCCTCTCCTTCATCTCTTTTTTATGAGTTTTCAGAACAAAGCTCCCTTTGTTATTTGTTTTCCTTTTAATTCTTTAATTCATTTGTGCTGTCATTGGCAACATGGCACCTTAGAGGCGAGCAATAGTGGATTGAACAAGAATGGTGTGCTTCACATTATATGCAACATCCTCTAACCTCACGATAAACTTTGTAGTTGTGAGCTTTGCTTCCATAGCCAATCTTCTCAAGTTGTTGATTGCTTTTCATTTGAGTTGTGTTGTTAAATCCATTCAATGTTTGTTGTGGATTTATCTAAATATTTTTTTAAAATATTTTTTAGTTTCCACTAGAAGAGCGACATTTAGGCTCCATTGGAAGAGCGCCGTTTAATTTTCATCGGAAGAGAAACGTTTTGTTTTTGTCGGAAGAGCGATTTTTTTTGTGGATTTATCTAAATATATATATATTTTTAAATATTTTTAGTTTCCGTTGGAAGAGCGACGTTTAGGTTCCATCACAAGAGCAACGTTTAATGACTTTTAATTTTCATCGAAAGAGTGACGTTTTGTTTTCGTCGGAAGAGTGACATTTAATTTTCGTCGGAAGAGCGACGTTTTGCTAACGTCGGAATAACGACGCCTTTGATGACATCGGAATAGCGATGATCGGTATAACTTCGAAATAGTGACGGATGTATGGAAGCATTGGAAAATGTGTCGCTCTTCTGACACTTTATTGAAGTGTCGAAATTGCGACGTAATGGCTAACCACGTTTTGCCCTGCCTCAAACCGTCGCTCTTGCGACGCCTATGTGTCGGAATAGCGACGAATTGGCCGTCAGAAATTGGACCAAATGTGGTAGTGTTTGAAAGTTCATGGTTAATTTTAAGTTGATTGCAATGCATTTTGTACCTCGTAGGATTGCGAAAAAAATAATTCAATAGATTTTACCATATATGGTTGCATTGATCTTAAGGAAGCTGTTTTATATACATGGAAAACCTTTGTTAATATATATCAACCACCTTCAAGCTCAAGAAATGAACTTCAACCTCTTGGTAAACAGAGAGCGGGTTGAAAATTTAGATTTCAATATTTGTATAATAGCCTGCAACCTCACGTACATGTTCACTTTTCATGGGATTCACACCACTGGGATAGCTTCCATGATTGGTATGGATTAGGGATGATAAATGGTGCACCACATTTGGATATATAAACATTGGTCTTATCAATATGGTGAGTTCTACAAGACAATTTGTGGTATACATTCATTTATGTTATGACATATGGGACCCTGCCCATTGTTTGTGAACTGGGGAGGATCATTGGTGAAACCCATTTTGGAATCTAAATATATGATGAATTATGTATGACAATTTGTTGTATAATATGTACAGTGAATCTCTTTTTATATAATATATATGGCTACATATAGTCATTTATGTTACTCATGATTTTTCTTTTCCAATGGAAAATTCTTTATCTTTGATACCTCAAAGTTTTAAATCAAATTATAGATTTTCTAGCCTATAGGATGTTGATAATATACAACTAGTATGTCTCCTAACTATCATAAAAATTTCTTATTATTCCTTTTCGAAAAAATATTGTTTAAATTATTGACGACATTCACACTACATTTTTCTAAGTCCAATTTTTTATATTTACACTTTGTTCTCTATTTAAAAATTAAAGAACTTAGTCATTAATTTTGAGTTTGACCAACAGACTTAAAAATTTTGCATAACTATAACAATTCACTCAAATATGATCATGCAATCTCTGTGTGCATTTGTATGTTTATGACTTTCATTTTACACCAGATGTCCATCAAAGACAAAAGTTTCAAAAGTGCACTTTTCATAGATCCATTGTGACGTGATGACGGAAGGTTATAAAAAATCAACATAGTAATGTTATTTCCCAATATGTGTACCTATCCTATTCCGAACAGGAAGGATACTAGTTTGAATGAACCATCTGACACAAGTGTGGGGATCTAAATAACCGCGAGGTTGGAATGTGTGAGCCTTACATTTCATCTCTCCCCTCATTCATGGCCATTAAATGGGGGGAGGATGTGACATTGTGGTCTCATACTGCCACCTTCACCCGCATCTGGGTATTTACTATAATTATTTCATAACAAGAGCTAGCTTTCATTTTTATTAAACTAAGGGGAAATCTCATAAATATAGGACAACCCTGAGGTGTTTTTTCTAAAAAGGCACCCTTTTAGCCAAAATTGGAAAAAAAACATGTATAATGAGGTGGAAAATAGTAGAACACACCATTTCAACCTAAAATCACTTAGAAAGAAGAACAAATGAGGATATTGAAGCCATTATTTTGAGTTTGGTAAAACTTTATTACATACTGAAAATATGTCATTTTGTCAAATTAAGTGCAAGAAAAATACAAATAATTTGAGGAATGTGAAATATTTTTTTGTCACAAATGCATCTGTCTTTAGCCGCATAGGATTATTTTCAATGAATGACATGTGTATAGTTTGCAACAAGAATTTTTCAAAGCCTTTTTTCTGTATATTTACACATTGTTCTTTAGAATAAAATTTAACATAGTCATTACTTTTAAATTTAACCATGAGAGAAGTTTTAATACATCATTCATTCAAATATGAACACATAATATTTTCATGTTTATGGCCTGAATTTTACACTAAATTTCCATCACAATAAAAAATGTTAAAAGTGGACTTTTCATAAATCCACAGTGACCAAGTGAGGGAAGGTTATGAAAAATCAATAGAGAAATGTTATTTCCAAATATGTGTACCTATCCCATTCCCAAATCCATTTACTATAATAATTTCTTAATAGGAGATGACTTGCATTTTTATTAAACTAAGGGGACATCTCATGAATACAAGAAAACCCTTGGGTCTTTTTTTCTCAACAAACACATTTTTAGCATAAATTAGAAAACCATGTCTATAGTGAGATGGGAGATAGTAGAACACACCATTTTCAATTTAAATCACCTAGAAAGAAGGAATAATGAAGTTATGGTGGACATTTTTTCTTGTTGGGTAAAATTGGGTAAAAAACCGAAAATTTGTCATTTTGTCAAATCAATTGAAAGAAACTGACACATAATTTGAGGAAGGGTTTTTGTCACAAATACATCTATCTTCAGCCCCATAAGTTTATTTCTGAGTAATGAAGTTTCTGCATTGTTCGACATACATTTTTATAGGCCTATATTTTTACTTTTTCACTATGTTCTTGACAAAATAATGCAAGAGCTTAACTCATTAGTTTTGAATTTTGACCAAGGGACTTAAAAATTGTGCACAAGTGTAAAAAAATCATTCATTAAAATATGATTGCACAATACCTACATTTGTATTTTTATGGCTTGTATTTTACACCAAATATCTGTCATAGTAAAAATTGTTAAAAGTGCACTCTCAACAGATTGAATTTTGATTATAAAGCTTATTATATAAAGTTTGTAACATAAATTTTATTATTAATATAAATTTCTAAAAGCCTAGTTCGATGGCATCCTTGACATTCATCCTGAGCTTCCATCCTTAGTAGGCACCTTCACATGCATCCTATACTTCCAATTAGTCAATAATGTGAGACAAGGATGGGGAACTAAATGGTTGTGAGGTTGGGATTTTCCAACCTCACACTACTTCTCTCCCATCATTCATTGTCATTAAATGGGGGCAATATTTGGCCTTGTATTCCCACGATGCCACCTTCACCCTCATATAGGTATTTAATATAATAATTTCATAACAGGGGATGACTTTCATTTTTATTACACTAAGCGGACATCTCATAGATACATGACAACACTGAGGTGTTTTTTCTTAACATACATATTTTTAGCCCAAATTGAAAAACTAGGTGTATAATGATTTGGAAAATAGTATAACACACCATTTCCAGCTGAAATCACTTAGAAAGAAGCTAAAATGAAGGTATGGTGTGTAAAACTTGCTTAAATATTGAAAATATTCCATTCCGTCAAATCGAGTGCAGGAAACAGACACCAAATTTGAGGAATATGAAAGAGGCATTTGTTAAAAACGCATTTTTATTTAGCCCCATAATCTTATTTTTAATTAATGAAATTTTTATAGCCCGTCACAGGCATTTTTCTAAGCCCAATTTTGTATATTTACGCATTGTTCTATACAAAAAAAAATCAAGAACATACTCATTAATTTTTAATTTTGACCAAGATTCTCACAAATTATGAAAAAATGTTAGTAACTCATTCATTCAAATATGATGGCAATCCTTTCATGTATTTGTATGTTTATTTCTGGAATTTTACACCAAAATTCCATCATAGTAAAAATTGTTAATAGTGTACTTTTCATAGATCCATTCTGATGAGATGAGGCAAGGTTATGAAAAATAAATACAGAAATGTTATTTCAAAATATGTGTACATATCCCATTCCCAAATCCATTTACCATTATCATTTCATAACAAAGGTTGGCTTGCCTTTTTATTAAACTAATGGGACATCTCATGAATACAAGACAACCCTTACGCGTTTTTGCTCAACATGGAGCTTTTTAGCCCAAATTGAAAAACCAGGCATATAGTGAGGTGAAAAATAGTTGAAAACAGCATTTTAAACTCAAATCACCTAGACATAAGGAATAACTAAGGTATGGTGAGCATTTTTTGGAGCTAGGTAAAACTGGGTTAAAAACTACAAAACAATTTTCATTTTGTCAAATCAATTGCAAGAAACTGACACATAATTTGAGGAATGTGAAAGAGTTTTTTTTTCACAAATACATATTGATTCATAACCATAGGATTATTTCCAATTAATTACATATGTACAGTATTCAAAAAACATTTTTATAATCCTAGTTTTATGCATTTGCACTTTGTTCTTGACAGAAGAATTCAAGAAGTAAAAAATTTTAAAAGTGTACTCTTCACAAATTAAATGTTGATTATGAAGTTTATTATAAAGAATTTTATAACATAAACTCTATTATATATAAATTTTATTATTCATATAAATGTCCAAAAGCCTAGCTTTTTTGCATCCTCAATGTGCATCCTAAACTTCCATCCTCAACATCAATCCTTAACATGCATATTCAACATGCACCATAAACTTCCATCATCAACTTGCATCCCCAACATTCATTCTCAACTTCCATCCTTGGTGTCCATTCTTAGAGTGAATTGAACTCTAATTAAAAGACATCGCCGACCATGGAAACAAGGGCCTTATCTACCATGGCATTAACTGACAAACAGGTTGTCCATCTTGAGAGTTTCAGTGAAAAAGTTCCAAGATAGTTCTGATGAATGGAATGATAGAAGAAATTTTCAAAAGGATATGCTCAATATACTCTGAAGAGCAGGAGTACATCAATTTCTTTTTGGAGAATTCTATTTTAAAGCTGAAGAGATAGATGGGGCTATTTTTAATTATGATAATGAGTTAAAGGAATTGATAAATTTTGGGCATAAGGTTTATCTAGACCCTGAATTGGTTTCTAGAGAAACTAAAATACCATCCAAGTGATCATTAATGTTTGACCACTTCAAAACACCCAAGGTAGAAAAGATTGAGATGGTTGTAACCACCTCCTCCCACATTTAGCCATTTCTACAATATTCTCAGGGTAAACATGAGATGAGTGTCACTATGACATGAATTGACCTCCAAGTTCCAGTTATGTAATTGGGGCTGACACACTGACAACTTACACATAACCTAGGAGCACTAGAGCACCTACAAGTCAGTCCACAACCTTTGATGACCAATCTTGAACTAAAATTGTTTTTCACGAGCTTAACCACAAATTGAACCCACAACACAACATGCATGCAGTTATGAGGCTATAAAAACACTCATAATCCTACTTCCATGCGATTATGACCTAAATTTCCGAGTTCAGTGCTAATGGTTTCAAGATATGAGACAATTTTCCAGGCTAGTCTCTAGTCCACTTCCAAAAATTATCTCTAAATTTCCATAATCATAATTAACAAGAAAAAAATGCCTACCATTCAATATTTAACCAATAACTTTCCTTAGAATTCCTAGAAAACATCATACTTTTCATCAAACATATGGTAAACATGAAAGCTAAGGTCATGAATGCATACATGATCATAAAATTCAAAATTTCCTCTAAGAATCACCCAGAAGGCTCCAACCCCTCCCTAGCTAGTTTAGATAACACTTGTTATCCCATGCATTCATTAAACATTCAATACATTATCAAAACATATCAAGCGCCTTAGACAAAATACAAAATAGAAACAACAAATAAACACAATGGAAACCATGGAAAATCATTCATAAAATAACGAACATAATCACTACAAATGCTCATACATCACATTTGGAAATATCTCATATTAAAATTTGAAAATCCCAACCAAGTGAGGTATTTCCACGTACTACCCAACCATATATTGGGCTGAATAAAATATCTCTTTCATCTAATCACTCCCGCATCATATTCCAAGCATGAATGTGGGATCTCATGGTTTAAGTAGAAAAAAAATCCCAATTAGGGCTTCCAATCCAAAGGCCAAACCACCTCAATTATCAACGAGAGTGATCTCACCTATGTGGTCTAGAAATCACTGAAATCAGTGATATTTCTCTCTACCCAAGATTTCTAGGGCTCAAGGAGCTAGTAACTGAATGCACAACCTTCCAGGGCTTTAGATAATTTGTTCCAACCATGAATCCAAGAACTAGTAACTCAGCCAACTAAAGGATCAGGATTTTTTGTCACAACCCATGGCTCCAAGAACTAGTAACTCAACCCAAATTGTTCCAAGGATTCCAAAGAGTTTGTTCCAACCCATAGCCATAGGGAACCTGAGGACCAATCATAAAAACTATTGGGAAACCCATAACACTTTGGCTATCTAGGAAATGGAAAGGCAAGGCTAAAACCACTGTCAATCAAGGAAAATATACATGTCAAATTTCAAAATCTCAACAAGAAAATGCTTCATTTGACTAGTGGCTTATTCAAATGGAGAAAATTTGATTTTCCACATCAGCATAATGACTTTGATAACAGTTAGCTAGAGTGACATGGAATTGTCTACTATTTAAGTTAGTAAATTAGATTTATAGGAAAGAATTAGAGTTGTGCATGCAATGATTGCTAAAATTTAGCAATATAGTTCAATTATTTTTAGTTAAACGCATTTAATTCAGCTGTGGTCATTAGTTGAGTTAGTGGAAGGTCAATTAAGTAGTTATGACTATTGTTAACTCATTGATCTCTCAGTTAACTAGTTAATCAAATAAAAATAGACCCAATCATGCATGGAATTTTAATTTCCTAGTTGAGTGGATGGAAAATGAACATTTGTATTTATAATTGTATACTATTGAGTGTACAATGCATTTTCACTAAGAAGGTGATCAATTCCCATTGGATTTACGCAAGGAAATATGGAATTTCCATATTATTTAAGAGTTCAATTCCTCTAATATTGTGCAAGGAATTAGGAGGTTGGTTGAGGCTTGAATTGGTTAAGTGTTGGCCAGATCTGGTCAAGAACCAGGAGAACAATTTTACAGTGAAGGGTGTGCATCAGACTTGAAGTAAGACATCTTAATTGTTTATCTTATTCATGTGTATTAATGAAAAACAAAAGAGGGGTCTTTCCCAGTTGGGTTCCAATGTAAAATCATTGTGTTCCTTGTGTTTTGATGGTTGAATGTTATTTCATACGTTTCTATATTATGCTTTCCTTTCCGAAGAATAGTAGAAGAAATTTATCCAAAAATCATCAAGGAAATCACACATAAAACTGGATACCTGAATAGTATCCTTGATGTAGACATTGATCCAACTTTTCTCTGGTGCTCCCTTGTTTTCCTTTACTTTCTTTCTCCAATCCAATTGAAAACTACTGTACTCAAAGCATGCTCCAAAAATGCCATATGCTAGAGTATGAGAGAATGAGAGAATGAAAGGAGAGAAGAAAAAATGAACTAACAAAAGCTAAGCCAAAATATCTGAACTATTTCTCTTAAGCCTTTTTGTCACCGAGGCCTCTATTTTCTTCATTTTCAATCACTTTTTCTCTAATTTCCCTTGCATTCAATTTTTTGTCTCTTCACCTTCCTTTTCTCTTATTTTCCTTTATTTTCATAATTAGTATTCCAATTATTTCCTCTTTTCCTTTTCCAATGCCATTGAAAATTTTCGTATCCATTATTAATCCACTAGTGATTCCCACTATAATGTTTACCCACCATTAAGCTTGGAATACGTGTGACATGACCTTGGTCTTATTTTATTTACATGGAAAATCAACCAAGGGATGTTAAAAAAGCCTCCCCCTTAAGGTAACACCGTCCTAAATGTTCAATAATGCTTAAACCAACAAAACATGCTTCTCATGGAGATTTATAACACAACTTGAGGCACCATTTACATCAAACTAAACTGTTGAAACCAATAACACCATATTTCCTATTACATCTTTATAACACAACTCATTACAATATTTAAAATTCATATATGCATATACAAACATAAACCAAAAAACATATACCAAAAACATATTCTCAACGAGAAAATAAAGAAGGATGTAATGCCTACATTTGATCAACCATCTCCCATCTAGTTTCATCGGGCCCAAAGTGCTTCCAGTTCACTTTAAATTACTCGATTGCTTTGTTCCAGAACATGAGTTATTTCCACTACACATCATGGAATTTCACTGTTGGCAACAATATAAGTATGTAGGGCATTGGTCCAATCCTCTCAAGGATCTCAAAAGGCCCACAATACCAAGGTGTCAGCTTGGAACATGACCCAATCCTCAAGGAGCCATTCTTGGGCTCGATGCAGAAGTAGACATTCTCCCCAATCTGAATCTCCTTTAATGCTCTATGTTGATATGCATAAATCTTCTTCCTATCATGTCCTTCCCTTAAATTCCTATTAATAACCTATAATTCTTATTCCATCTCAACCAACATGTCTGGTCCAACCAACACCTTTTTCACTAGATCAGTCTAGCTGATAGGAGTATTATTACTCCACCCATAGAGAGCCTCAATTGGAATTATCGTAAAGGATTCATGATACCCATTCTTATATTGAAAATCTACTAGTGGAGTATTCTCCTCCCACTTCCTCTGCTGATACACGACATACATCCACAACATCTCCTCAGGAACCATGTTAACCCTCTCTATCTATCCATCTATCTGCAGATGATAAGTTGTACTAAAATAAAACTTTTTCCCAACATCTGCAAATAACTCCTTCCAAAACATGGAAGTGAAATTTTCATCTCTGTTTGATATAATCTTCCTAGGAACACCATGAAACCTCACTATCTCCATGATGGAGATTTGAGCTACCTCACAGCTGAATTAGTAGACTTAATTGAAATTAAGTGAGCTACCTTGCTCAACCTATCAACCACAACCATGATTGAATCATGTTTCTTATATTTCCTTCGAAAATCTATAATTAAGTCTACGGAAATGACCTCCCACTTCCATTCTGGAGTCAGAATAGGATGCAATAAAATAGTTTGGTGATTACACTCAAATTTCAATTTTTGACACTCCAAACATCTTGCAACAAACTCAACCACCTCTCTCTTCAAAATTTTCCAATGGTATAACCTCTTAAGTGTTGTCAAAGTCTTCTGATATCCAAGGTGACCTGAATATAGATTAACATGAAACTCCCTCAAGATAAGCTTATTAAGCTCACTACTAACTAGAACATAGATCTTATTCCTAAATATGACCAAGCCATCTATTGTGAGGAAATACTCCTCATCTCTATCATATTCACCCTACTATTGTAACTATGTGTCAACTACTAATAATTGTCATGATGTTATCCTTCCTGCAAGGTCTGCTCCTATAAATTTGTCCCATGAGATCTCACATCTACAAAATTATTTTCTTGCACTCTTCTACTAAGAGCATATGCAACCCTATTATCCTTTCTCTTGATGTCCTTGATCTCGAAATCAAACTTAGAGAGAGTATCCAACCATCTACATTTCCTAGAATTTAGATTGGTTTGGTCAAACAAGTACCTTAGCCAACTGTAATCACTCATCAAAATAAACCTCCTTCCAAGAACACAAAGTATCCACATGTACAATGCATGAATTACATATACTAATTCAAGATAATGAGTCACATAGTTCTTCTCGTGATCACTCAACATCCTTGAATCATAACATACCACCTTCCCATCCTACATAATTACTCCACTGAGTTCTCTCTTACAAGAATCTATACATACCACAAACTATTTATCAAGATCTCCAATCTTCAACACTATATAATTTGTAAGAAAATGCTTCACCTTATCAAAAATATAGGCACACTCCTCAGTCCATTCAAACTTATTTCATTTTCTCTGGGAAGATGTAATTGGATAGGAAATCTATGTGAAGTTCTTGATGGAATTCCTTTTCTAACCTACTAGTCCCATGAATTATCTGACCTCATCCACATTCCTAGGAGATAGCCACTCCATGATAGCTTTAATATTTTCTAGTTCCACTGCTATACCTTCCTTGGAATCAACATGTCCCAAGTACTGAATATGATACTCAAAGAAACTGCACTTACTGAGCTTGGCATACAACTGATTCTCTCTCAACATATCAACACCACTGCGAGGTTCTCTACACTCTCTTCCTCATTCTTAGAATATATTAATATATACTAAATGAAAACTATCACAAACTTGTCCAGATAAGGATGCAACACTTTGTTCTTCAAACACCTAAAAATATCTGGAGCATTTTTAATACCAAAAGGAACCACTACAAAATCATAATTCCCATACGTGGTAGACAATGTGGTCCTGTAAATGTGTTCTTTTTTTAATTCACACCTGATGAAATACTGATCTCAAATCAACCTTTGAGAACATTGATTTTCCCTTCAATTAATCAAACAAGGCATCAATATGTGGCAAAGGATACATGTTCTTGATAGTTACCTTGTTCAACTGTGTGTAATCAATGCACAATATGAGATTATTGTCCCTCTTCTCTACAAACAATATTGGTGCACCCCAAAGTGACACACTTGGTATTATGTATCCCTTATCAGGAATTTCCTTATGGTAAAAAATTAATTCCAACAAGTCTAGAGTACTCATCCTATACGGTGCCTTAGATGTTGGTGTTTCTCATGGTACCAACTCAATAGAGAAATCCACTTCCCTATGAGGCGTTAACTATCAAACATTTTCTAGAAACACATCCTAAAAATACTATAAAATTGGATACCTTTTCAGAAATTCATCATCCCCAACATCGTTTCCTTTGTCATTGGAAATATTGATTGCAAATAATATGCACAATTTCCTCCAACTACACTTTACTTGCATAGTTGTAACCATTTTCACCAATGCAGGCTTCCTCTTTATCTACAAGATTCCCTTTTATCCATCATCATCTAGACACTCAATATCCTTATCATAAAAATATACCTTGGTCATGTGAGTAAACAACTAATCCATGCCCAAAAGGATATCGTATTTTCCCAAAGGAAGCACATTTAGATGTGCTGATGTGTTCTGCTCAAATGCACAATCTCTCACCCAATGATGAAATATTTTCTTGATCCTTGTAGTAAAATTCAATAACCAAGACTCTGCATGCACTTCTTTATTAAATCCACACTTATTCACCAAGTTAGGACTAACATAACTATAATTAGATCCATGATCAATAAAAAGGGAAACAACTCGATCACATAGTTTACCTTCCATCTCAATAATGGATGCCTGATAATTCACCTTGTTGTTATCTAGTTCCACATAAAAATAAGTAATGATATAGCCAACATCCCCAATTTTTTTCACCTCCCAAAAATTGAAAATATGAGGTTTTCCACCCTGGTGTTGTGGAAAATCTCTCATGCTATGCTCTCTGCCACAATTCCAACACTACAATGGATTCCTGCCATTGCCTTTTTTCTTCTCCTCAGACTGAAATCCATTTCCAATGTCAACTAAATTGAGCTTATTATAAAGTTCCACATTCTCCTTATCACCTGCATCTTTATTTCTTCCTCACTTCTTAACCCAATTTCCTTTATTATTCTCATTACCTTTTTGTTTTCATTTTGACAACACCCTCCAAATTTTTACCTATACTTGAACTTTGGAGCCTACTATGGATCTTGTGATTGGTCATTCCATAGTCACTTCTTTTTTAGTTGATATTATATTAATTATTTGAGCTCCCTTATTGGATTTTGAGTGTCTGAGTCACCTTCTCACACATGCTAGGACTGTAAAAAAATCATGAGCGCATTCCTTCACATAAGCTTGAACAGGCCTATAAAATTCCACCAAGATAGTGCCTATGTATTGTTCAATTCATATCGACAGTTGGTGCGAATTTTCATTGGCATTCTATCACTTATGGCTGTGTTTGGAATTATATTTCAATGATTTTTTCAAACTAACACTTTTGTGCACCTTTGCTTTCACGAGTGTCATTTTCATTTTTTTGATTCTTTATTTTTCTTTCTTTCACTCTAATTAGTGGCATTTTCATTTTTTTTATTGTTTCTTTTTCTTTTTTCACTCTAATTAGTGTCATTTTCATGTTATATTTTCTCTGTTATGTGTCACTTTCATCATCATTCACATATTACAAGTGTCGTTCACACTTTTCTCTTCATATAGAAAATGTCATATTTTGGCATGACAAGTGTTGCTTATCATGTAAAGTGGAGTTTTGGATTGTTTCAAAGGGTAATTTTGGTGTTGATGAGTCCCGTTAGTCATGTAGATGTGTTTTAGACTCATTCGAAAAGTTTTATGAATTGTTGCATGTGTCATCACTATCGTCATAAACTGTACCTTTAGTGTCGCACTTGGGGTAAGTTGTCGCAATTTCGTCACATTGAGGAGAAGTATGTTGTTAATGTATTTCAAGTGATAAATGTTGTGTATTAAAATTTTATAATTGTGTGATCACGCTCAATTTGTTTCCTTGTTCAGTTTGGTCTCATTTATTCCACACTCAACCTCATCCGAGAAAATCAACTCCCAAGAAACTCGACCTCACTCAACCCTCCTAAACTGCACATTGCATAGCATCATCGCTCAATCCCTAGCCTTACCTCTTTGAACTGCACAGTGTGAAATAACAGTGCCCAACCTTAACCCTTGAGCTCCACAACTATGTAGTTATTGTCTCCCAACCAGTCTTAACTTCACATTGCGCAGTGTCAAGCATCCAACCTCCATCCCAACTCCTTGAAATGTGGGATTGCACAATATATGAGAATTTTATCCCTACAAGACTATGCATTGGGAAACTTCAAACCTCATGCCTCGGGCTTGAGCTCTTAAGCCCCTCAACTATGCAATCTCTCAGCATGTTCTCCTACCATAACTGCACATTAGGAAAATTCAAGCCTCAAGCCTCAACCTTGAGCTTGTAAGCCCCCTAATTGCATACTCACCTAGCCTCGTCTCTCAAAACTACACATTGGGAAACCTGAAGTGTCAAGCGCCAGTATTTAGCTCTTGGACCCCTTAAATATGAAATCCTTTGATCCTAGCCATCATGAACTTTGCATTCCACAATCTCAAGCCTCAGTCCAAAACCTTTCCCTTTGTAACTGTGCAATGCTTGAGTCAATCACTCAACCAGTCAGCAGTTGCATCCCTAACTAGTGATTTCATGGAGCATGTAATATTATGGGGTTTTGGTACAAATGTCATCTTTTCATGAATGGTTTTCAATTGCAGGTACTTTATCTTATCATGAAAGGATGATGATGGAGGAAAAAGAGAAGGTGACCATCCTAGAAGGAATTTATGGAGATGAAGAAGACCAACTGATCATCAAGCGAGAAGACGAAGGAACACTAGATTACAACATAAGGAAAATGATCAAGATCAAATTTAAGACTCCTTATATTCAATTCATAAGGAGGAGGAAGAAGAATAATATGAAATATCTCTTAAGAAGACTCAAATATAGTAGCATAAAATCACGACTTGACATTTCCATGTTATTATGCAGTCCATGTCATTAGTGTCATGTCATGCAATCTGATTGGTCATTATATTCCACATCATTTGTGGATTATGTAAATTATTTATTCGAAAATTTAATGGATATTGTAAGTCCAAGAGTCATACATGTAATGTGAAAAGTCATGTGGGAGTCGAAAGGTCATAGATAAGTCAAACAGTCATGAGGGTAGTCCAAGAGTCACAAGGGAGGTGAATGATCACACCATTTGTTATATATACATTCTCATTGTTCATGAAATAGACTCTTCACCTTGACTCCTCCTATCAATAATTGGAGAGGAAGCTAGTTGTTTTGGAGGAGAAAGTGACTACTCGAATGCTTCATTATTGGGGCTACTGATGCTCATTGTCTTGATGTATCTTGGAACTTTTACTTAATTCAGAAGCTCGTTGAGCTAGAACACTTTCATACATATGTTGTGAATATTGTAAGACTATTCTTTAAATTTTTGTGATGTATCTTTTTTTACATTTGTACTAAGGAAATTGAACCATTTTGGTGCCATTGGTACTTATCTTGTTGAAAATGTGTTTTATTTTACTTAACAATTGTTGCTTCCTTGTGAACTATTTCGCTGGTATATCAACGATTCGTTAATATGTATATGCTCATGTTCCTTTTCTATATTATTACTATAAATTGTCTTTAAAGGGACCATTTCTTATTCCTTTTTCAGTAGAAGGACATTGATACTTTCTGTAGCTGAACATTTCACAAGGCATACCAACTTGTTGCTTCAAAGATACATGTGTATTACTCTCTTTTGATGAAATTTTTAGTGAAGGCATATCTACAAGAATACATGGCAGGGTAGATAATATGAATGGGTCTCCTACTCCAAATAATGTGAGGTCTAATTGGGACTTCACATCGAGGATACCCCCTTTTTTGACGGATTTGTTAAACCTCATAATTACCCTCTGTTTGACAGTTCTTCTCACTTCTTTCCCTCACTTTCTCATAAGATTACAGACCTCAATCAATGATAAATGGTAGGTTTTGTCTTAAAGATGCATTAAAATGATTTCCATATTATATTTTCATGCTCTTGCTATTTGGATAGATTTTTGCAAATTAGCTACCGAATGCAGCCTATTATGCAACTAACTATGGATTCAATAGCTACTATCATGTTTTAGAAGGTTCTAGGTGTCAACTAAAGAATTAGGCCACATGGGTGTTTCTAGAATCATTCCTACATGGATTCTATCTTATTCACTTGGTCCAGGTAGATAGAAAAGCAAGCCTAGGACGATGGTCAAAGATGGAGTCAATGTAAGTTAGCTGAACTGAGTAGGACTCTTGATTTTCTCTTCGTAGCAAATCAAGAATTCCAAAAGTCCTATTAAAATTATAATTCAAAGTAGCCACCCATAGCTAGTTTATATCCTAAAAAACTATGTAATTTTCCTTTAAATATTAGATGCATAGAAATGAGAATGCAGTTCAGGAATTAAGTGTGAAAATCAAGATTTTTGTTGATACTCTATATTCAGACTTCACTTTATCATAATAAAAAGTTCATTTTTCCAATGATTTCTTGATTACATCCTTAATCAGTTAGCAGTTCAACCACATCAGTTGCAGAGGGCCCTTGCATCTGAAGGAGTTTTTTCATTTATGTTTTTAGCTTAATTTCATTACTCTGTTCTTCAACAAATCTGTTTTCCAATTAGGTTTATGCTTCATTTGAGTTTTTTGATCAATAGCACAGTGATAAATTACAATTGTGCAGCCTTTCTCTTCTAAAATATTTCTAGAAGATAGATAACTTTGTTTTCCAATCGAATCAAGATTGAATAATTAAGAACACACAGTTGCCTAGTTTCCTTACTGCTTTATCATTCATTTTATTAGAATATAATTGTTAATTAACTATGTTAATGGAATTTTTAAAAATCCATTTCAAGATTATGATGATCCTAAATTGAATTTTTTAATATCTAAATCATACAAGGGTTAAAATTTGGAAAAGGGTGGCAGATACATTTTTCTTGAAGCAATGCCATGATCTAGATCTTACACCAACCTTCGCATCGGTAAAACACAGAATTTGTAACCAACACACGCTCAGAGCATTCGAGCGACTAAGTAAATTCCTCATTCATCATGAAATTAGGAAAACCAGATACAATTTAGATAAACTTGCAACATCAGCATTCAAGAATCACCTGAAACTTGCTGAGAGCATCCGGGGTGACCTATGGAATGTCATTGAAGCATCTGTGGTGCTAAAGGAAAGTAGAGAAGGCAATGCAACTAGGATTAAACAAGAAAATAAGCTAAAAAAAATGCAAGAAATGAAACAAGGCGCGATGAGTTGGACGAATGCTGAAATCTTAGAAGAAAAATACACCATTACCACAGCCTGCAACACGCCTTATACCACTCTCGCATCATCCTCCCCAAAACACTATCTAGCCTCCCCCCACAACACGCAGTCTGTTCCAATCCATGGCATAGCCATAGACCACAACACACCATCTAACACTTACTATACATCCGGCCCATTCCACTACGATACCACCCCACGCAGGAAAACCACACCACTCCATTACATAATGTTACCAACCGCTCCTATGCACAACATTACCACAACCCGCACTCATGCATAATCCTCCCCAAGACACTATGAAGCCTTCCCCTGCAACAATAAGTCTTCTCCCATCCATGGCATAGCCACGACCCACAGCATACCTTCCAACACTGGCTCTACATCTTCCCCATTCCGCTTCGATACCACCCCCCGCAACAATATGAAATGCAATCTCGTTACCCCTTACATCGTAGGTCCAAAGGTAACACTGACGAAAGGAGCTGTAGACATGGTATCCGGAATCCCACACCCATTTTACTTCCAGAAGATAGTGGACAGTACATTCGTGGTGAAAAGTGTTTGGGTGGAGCGCATGCAACCACATCTGTCCGCTCTGATGGACCACAGTAATAAGGTTGAAACACTGTAGGCTATTAATAAAATTCCGTGGGTGGTAACCCAATATGAAGATAGTAACACTACCTCAGCAACGAAACCTGATAACATAACCACAACTACTGACCCGCAGGTGATGAAAGGAGGTAGTATTTCAGCTTCCGTGGAAACCCGAGCCTCAATGGGATCGCTCACTTTCGCACAACCATATTTTTCCCAACCATCGAATAATCACAAACGCAATATTAAATACATTTTATATAATAATAATATAACCAATGGGTTTAACAAAAATGGTAGAAATAATAAAACAGTTGTTAACATCTCCTCTCATGAACTTAAAATTGAAGAAACGGAGGTCCTAGAAAAAGGGTTGAATTTTTCCTTAGCCCCGTTTCTAATTCCTAATGAGGAGATAGTATGCAGCATTGAAGATGGTATCAAGAACTTTGAAGACAATGGTAAAGATCTAATAAGGCAGGAATGTGCCATTATACTCAAAAAAGAAAGACCCCCCAAAAGAAATTTAAATAAAGAGCATCTGAAGGCTATTAAAAACCTTAGGCAAAATGACAACATTGTAATACTTAAGGTTGATAAAGGAGGGGTGACGGTGGTCATGGACAAGGAAGAATATATTAGAAAGATGAGAGAACACCTCCAGAATAGTGGTATTTATAAGAAACTTATAGAAACCCCTATCTCTAAGGTTATAAGAACTGTCAAGAAAGCCATCAAAGAGTCTAACCTGGATGATAAAAATAAAAAATTGTTTCTCACCAGATAGTGAAATAACCCCCCGGATCTATGGAGCACCAAAAATTCACAAAGTTGGAGTCCCCCTAAGACCCATGTTTAACACTATTGGGGCTCCAACGTATGATTTAGCGAAATACGTAGCTAATACCTTAGCACCTCTAGTAGGAAAAACTAGCTCATACATTAAAGACTCCAAAAATTATGTGGATTTCATTAGAAATGCTAATATGGAACCAGGTGACAAAATAGTAATTTTTGACGTGGTCCAGTTCTTTACAAAGATACCCTTATATGAAACTGTGGACATTGTCAAGGAAGTTGTGGATCCCGAGACTGCTAAGTTAGCAGAAATATGTTTGCGCTCGACTTTCTTCACATTCCAAGGAGATATTTTTGAGCAAACATCAGGAGTAGCCATGGGGTCTCCGCTATCCCCCATAGTGGCTAATATCTTCATGGAAAAATTTGAGAAAAGGGCCCTGGACTCGTACCCTCTTAAACCTAAATTCTGGATTAGATTCGTGGATGAAACTAGTGTATATTGGCCTCATGTAGATGAAGAGCTTAAAAAGTTCCAAAACCACCTTAAAAACTTATCCAAGGATATGCAGTTTACCATGGAGGATGAAGAAAAAAACTATATTCCATTCTTGGAAATACTTCTCATCATGAATAAAGATGGTTCCATTGGACATAAGGTATTTAGAAAAAAGGCACACACAGATAATTATCTCCATGCTAACTCACACCATCATCTGGCACAGAAGATGGGGGTACTTGTGACTTTTTTCATGCAAGCCCTCACAATTTCCGATGACAATCACTTAGAAGAGGAGATTGCATAATTAAAAAAGGCATTCACTAATATGTGATACAGAAACAGGGACATAATCAAATCCATACAAAGATCCAGATCTGGAAACAAAAGAAATCCTTGTGATGAAACCCTAAAATCTAAAGCATACATCCCTTACATCCAAGGGTTCACTGACAAGCTAGCCAAGATTCTCGCTAAAAATAACATCGAAATCTCCTTTAAGCCGCTTAGGAAAATCAGGCATACGATGAAATCAGTCAAAGACAACCCCGATCCACTCCAGCAAAAAGGTGTTTACTATATAAATTGCTCATGCGGGAAATGTTATATCGGAGAAACAGGAAGATATTTCAAGATTAGGCTCAAAGAGCATGGAGCTGACATCAGGATTGGGAGAACTAAAAATTAGCGCTGGCGGATGACTCAAATAAAACACTCCACCACATTTTCCTAGAAGATGCTAAAGTAATAGCCAATTAAAATCACTATTATAAAAGGAAAATACGAGAGGCACTTGAAATCATCAAGCATCCAGAAAACGTTAATAGGGATGGAGGTTTAGAAGTCAGAAAAAATTGGGCTCCCTTGTTTTCCCACTCTTAAACTTGTCATTTTCCATGTTTTCACCCTAGTCTTACTCTTCGTTCCTCTTCTCGTCACATCCCTCACCTTTCCTTCCTTTATAACTTAGAATGACCTCATATGGACTCTTCCCTTACCTTGTATAAAACACCTTGCTGACTAATAAACGCCCCCTTATTTGCTTTCATCTTTCCCTTCCCTTAACATATAATAACCCTTCCTTCACTTAAATTAATCCCTTAAAACCTTTACTTATATCTTATACAATTAGGAATCTAAATACTTAATATTAATTTTAAATTACTAAACTTTAAAGATAATTGTCATGAATTAACCCTATCCTAGTTATTTAGTATAAGGCCCCCCTAAATTCTAATCTATAATCATTCACCTTACAATACCCCCTTAAACCTTTACATCCTTCTTAATAAGTAATAATGAATTTAATACATTTATATCAATTTTTAATTAAATATCATTAGTAATACTTACATTTAACTAATACTAGTTTTATTAAATTAAAAATTGACATTAATTTAATGAGGTATCCTTTGAACATTAAACCGTATAAAAAACTTTAATTAATAAAAATTATAACTAGTGGGCCCTTATATTCCCACTAATAATTAATTCTAAATATCCTTATAAAAATAGAAATAATCTTTAATATAAGCATAATAAAATTAACTAACCCCGCCTTTTAAGATATCTTAAATTAATTTAGATTAGTTTAATATTAACAATACATTAATAATACATATAACATATGAATACATTATCCTTAATTTAGGTTTAATTAATCTTTAATATATTACAAGAATTAAGGCTAATCATTATTTAAAATTGATAAACTTTGCATATAACTAAAACTGAAACCTTAAATTAATTTAATTTATTAGAAAATACTGATTATTTTATGGTTGGTCGACCTTCATCTTGCACTCTTTTGTATATATGTGATATCTATCCTCCTCTCTTTTCAACAGGATCTGTCCTGATGATGGGTCTTGTTCTAGACTCGAAACGTAGACGCAAATGCTCACTGCAAAGATTCCGAACTCAACAACTCAAAACTCACACCATAAAAATCTGAAATCTATACATTATTTGTTTATGATTTCACATTTTTCTTTCATATCCTCACTTAATTGCATCATTGATATTCCTAAATATCATTCCAAGGAGATTGATTTGGTCATACTTCATAAATTGGATGATTGAATGTTTAATGAATGAAATTAATGAGTTACCTTTTGCATGAATTATTTGATTTTCTAGATCATCAAGTATAATTGGTTTCTTAAAAAACATTTGAATAATATCATACTTCATAATTTAATGTTGGAGTAACTAAGAATACATTAGATGTTTTTCCTCTGCTTGTTTTTCTAAGACATTAGAAGTTAAAGTACATAATGTTTCTTAATTCATAATTTCAAGAAGGTCATACTTCATAATTGAATGCTGGAGTAACTAGAAGTACATTAGTTGATTTCATTTTCTATATTTACTTTCAAGCATTTCAATTTCATTCTTAGCTCTAAGATTTAAATCCCTCATATAGAACTAACAATAAGATAAACTAGATACTTTGTTTTCCAAATTAGGTTTTTAACTAGTCAATAGTTTTTGGTTTATTTTTATAAAAATTAAATTAATTTAGGAACAATTCCTTTTCTCCCTTCTTAAAAGCTTATTAGATTCATTTAATTATTTCCATAGTTTTAGATTAACATTCTTAGACATCAAGGAAATGAAAACCCAAAAAAAATAACATAAAATACAAACAATGAAGTAAGAAAAAGGTTAGCTAAGTACATATATTACACCCACACTTCATCAGTATACAAACTTTTGTTGATAATTTATGCAAGAAATTTAGGACACTAAATTGACTAAACATTTTGGCACTATCATTGGGGAAGTTTAATTAGGTAACCTCATTTCTTACATTAAAAAAAAAACAATGATATGCGTAGAGAAAGAGACTCTAGGGGAAGATTCATAGCTAGTCGTAGGATTTTAATCCCTACAACACCACTCACTCCACCAAGACTAATAATTGATACACCTCCATCTCAAACCCATATTCCATATTTCACTAGCCATAGACTTCTTGAAGTTCTAAGGTGAGAAATCCAATTAGGAGGATCTCATACTTCATCCACTGAGGCAGTCTTAGAGGAAGAAGATCCTAGGCCTCCAACAAAAGGAGTAACCTTTTCCACTTCTACAGGGGAACATATTCTAGCTAAAGAGCTATAAATTCCTAGTGGAGAGGAAGAAGAAGAACCTTTCTTCAACACACCATTGATAGAAGAACCGGAGGAAGAGCAGTTAACCTTATAAGTTGACTCTCATATCAGCTCTGAAGAATCTATAATGGCAGGAAGAAGAGGAGAATAAGGAGAAGGAAAAATCCTAAATGGAGAAAATGTAATATTTGGAGGAGAAGATAGAGCTATAGGTAGATGAAGATATAGAGGAAGAGGTAGAGGAAAATTGGAAGGAGGTAGAAGAAATAGGGTAATTGAGAGTTCTTTTGGATTCCTTGTAGTTGATGAGGATACAAATTCTACCATGAAAAATATCTCACCTTCTATTCCTCCAAACTTTCATGGATTGAAAAGTGAAGACCCTGAAACCTTTTTGTTTGAATTTTAAGTCTTGTGCAGAACTTATGATTATTTATAAGACTCTAAAAAACGCAAACTGTTTCCTTCAACATTGAAAGGAGAAGCTCTAAAATGGTAGATGAGTCTAATCAGTAGGTCTATTATGACATGGAATGATATGAAGAGAGAATTTTTAGAAAGGTATTTGGATTATTGCATACCTATTAATCACAAGGAAGAAGTGTTTAAAATGATGCAAAGAGAGGATGAAATTTTAGAGGATTTACTTGAAAGCTTCAACTATAACATATAAAGAGAAAAAATGAAAAATTGAGATCAAGACACTTTAAAAGCTCTTTTGTTGACAAAAATTAGAGATGAATGGATAGAAATCCTTAACATGATGGGGAAGGGAGACATCTCTAAACTTCCATTACCTAATATTGGGGAATTATGTATTCATCTCTCAAGAGGAAAATCAAAAACTGGTAAAGTTCCAAGAGATCCTGCTCTTGCTAGGGTAAATGAATCTGCAACTGGAACAATGAGTAGGGCAGAAACTGGAAATATTCTTGATGAATTTAAAATAGAAATTTTAGGGAGTATTTGTGAACATATAGACACCCTTAAGTTACAAAACAATCAGAAAGTCGAGACTGATGCTTTAGCTATTTTCTGTCCCAAATGTAGAAAGAAGCATCCTTTAAGAGAATGTCCTCTTGATGCAAAATTTATAGAGACCTATATGATTTTTTCAGAAAGTCATGAGACTAAGAATTGTCCTTCAATTCTTGGTCTAAAGGCTGTTTTTCAAGAAGAAAAAACTTCAAAACCAACAGAATCTCTTTGTTTTTTCTCTAGAATACCATGGAAGGGGCCACAGACTCAAGGGTTTAACAACCAAATGTATACTCTGCCCCCACAAAACTAGAATTCTTGGCAACAACCTTGCCCTGAATCTCAATCTCAATCTCAACCTTGGGCTCAATGAATGAAAAATCCCTATGGAAGATTCTCTCAGTACCATCAATATCCTCCATCATATCGAAATTATCCTCCCCATTAAATTCCTCAGCAAATTCAACGATCCCAACTCAAAAACCAAAACCAAAATCCACAACTCTCACTACCATTCCCTCATAAACCAAATCAATTACCTGCCCAACCATTACCAAACCCCAACAATAAAAATCCTCAGAATACCTATATGATAGAAGGACAATAATTTCCAACCTATATGGTTACTCCTCTAGATCTTAATGATGTCCAACTTAGATCTGGTAGGATATTAGAAAAGAAAAGGCCTTTTGTAATCATTCAAGAACAAGACAATTCTAAGGAATATTATTTACAGCCCAAGAAAAGTTTTGAGGGAATATGTCTTCAAAACCAAAATGTTGAAAATCAAAAACAAAAAGAACCAATAAATTCAACTCCTATCATAGAGCAACCACCAGTATATACTTATACACCTCCTTTTCCTGAAAGATTATAAGTTGATAGAGGGGTAGAAAAGAATATTATGTTGCCTAATTATGATTTTCTAAATGAATTGAAAAATGTGTGCATCAAAACCCCTTTGTTATAAGCCATCATGGAAACTCCAATTTTAGCTAAAACAATAAAGGCATTGATTATGAAGAAACTGATAATAAAAATAAAACAAATAAAAATAACTCAGCTTGTAGGAAAAATAAGACATAATGATGGTAAAAATTGTCATTCAAAAATATTTAGACCTAGGAACTCCAGCTGTAGAAACACATATCAATGGAGTTGAAATTCCAAATACATTGATTAATTTAGGAGCCACAATAAATATCATGAGCAAACAAACCATGGAACAAATTAAGCTTCCTTATATTCTTTATACACCTACATTATTGCAATTAGCAGATAGTTTTGTAATGAAACCATATGGTGTGTTAGGAGATATCTCAGTGTCATTAGACTCTTGGGAGTACCCTGTTGATTTTATGATCTTAATCCCTAATAATAATCTAGGAGGACATTCACTTATATTAGGAAGACCTTGTTTGGCTACAACTGATGCTTTCATTAGCTGTAGATCTTGTGACATGTATATTTCTGATGGTAATTCAACTAATAAATTCACTCTATATCCTGCAGCAAGAACAATCATAGAGATAGATGAAAAATAATGGATTGATGATGAAGATTATATACAACCTCTCTTTACTATTTCAACCATTAGTGAAGATATTCGAATCTTAAATACAATAGAAAATTATGAATCATCTCCAGAATATGAACATGATCAATTTCAAGAAAAAACCACTATTGAATATTTGACATCTAGGCAGATGTATCTTTACTCTATGGAAGAATTTGGTAGCTCTACAGTTGAAACCTTTCCAGGGAAAACCTTGAACGTAAACAATAACTTGGAAAAATTACAACAGGAAAATCTAATCAAAACATTACAACAACATTCTTCTGCATATGCATGGGAATACACTGACATGAAAGGAATTAGTCCTAAGACTTGCATACATCACATCTACATTGAGGAAAATTGTAAACCTATTAGACAACCTCAAAGAAGGATGAATCCGAATCTTAGGGAAATTGTGCAAGAGGAGTTGCAAAAAATGTTGAATATAAACTTCATTTACCCAATTTCAGACAGCCAGTGGGTTTCCCCCTTAGTGATTGTGCCTAAAAAAAATGGTAAATGGAGGGTATGCACTGATTATAGAGAATTGAATAAAGCCACCCTAAAATATCATTTTCTTTTTCCCTTTATAGATCAAGTGTTAGATACATTAGCAGGTAAGAAGTATTTCTGATTCTTGGATGCTTTCAGTGGTTGCAATAAAATTTAGGTAGCACCTAAATATCAAGATAAAACCACATTCACCTTTCCATGGGGGACTTATGCCTACCGGGTACTTCCTTTTGGATTGTGCAATGCACTTGCAACATTCCAAAACACATTACTACGAATTTTCTCTGATCTAATACATCATTGTGTAGAGGTTTATGGATGACTTTACAATTTATGGGAATACATTTGAAGAAGCTTTAGAAAACTTGGAAAAGGTTCTTAAAAGAAGTAAGGAAGAAAACCTTTCACTAAGCCTGAAAAATATTTTATGATGTTTACAGAAGGGATTGCTTTAGGACATCACATTTTAGGAGATGGAATTAAATTTCATAAATCTAAATTTGAATTCATTTCAAAATTATAAATTTCAAGTTGTCAAAGAGATGTTAGAAGTTTTCTAGGATTCATAGCATATTATAGAAAATTTATAGAAAATTTCACTAAACTAGCATCCCCACTCTTCACGTTACTCACCAAAGATTGTGAATTCAATTGGAATTCTAATTGCCAGTTGGCATTTGAGACCTTAAAAGGAAAAATTTCTGAAGCACCCATCTTAAGAGGTCCAAATTGGAAACTACCTTTTCGCATTTCAACAGATGCTTCAGATAAAACTTTGGGAACTATGTTAGGACAAAAATATTTGATCCCCTATGCCATCTATTACACAAGCAAGAATTTGACTCCCACATAGTTAAATTACAGAGTAACTGAGAAGTAATTCTTAGTTGTTGTTCATGCTGTCAACAAATGTAGACATTACATAACAGGTTATGAAACCTTTATCCATACATATGACTCTGCAATTAAGTACCTAATGAATAAATCTATTAATAATGGCATAGTTACAATATGGTTATTACTCCTGCAAGACTTTAACATCACTGTTCTAGACAGACCTGGAAAACAAAACACAGTTGCTCATTTCTTGTCTAGAATTCAAAATACCAAAGATGATACTACAGTTGAAGATAAATTTCCTAATGAATATCGTTTTTCAGTAACTACTCAGACCGCTTGGTTTGCAGATATTTATAATTACTTAGTCATATGGATATTACCTTCACATGTGTTTCCTAGAGAGAAAAGAAAAATCATTCAAACAAGTGCAAGATACACATGGATTACTAATGAATTGTATAAAACAGGTCCAGATCTCATTATTAGGAGATGTGTTCGAGAAGATGGAATGCCTAAAATTCTTAAGGCATGTCACGATGAACCTTGTGAAGGACACTTTGCTGACAAGAGGATAGCCTATAAAATCCTTCATTTAGGATATTATTGGCCATGCATCTTCAAATATGCGAAAGAATATGTCAAAAGGTGTGACAACTGCAAAAGGGTAGGAAAACTTGCTCCTTCAGCCACTACAAACTCAGGTATTGATTGAACCTTTCGCAAAAATGGTCCTTGGATTTTGTTGGACCTATCAATCTTCCATCCAAACAAAAGAATTATATTTTGATATGCACTGACTATGTCACTAAATGGGTAGAGGCTAAAGCATTACTTTTTGCTAATGAGAAATTTGTAGTTAATTTTCTCTTTGAGGATAGCTTCACTCGTTTTGGTTTTCCAAGAGAAATTGTGAAAGATCAGGGATCTAAGTTTACATCCAAGGTGGTGAACAAGCTTGTGGAAGAATATAATATCAAACATGGAAATTCCAGTCCTTACCATCCACAAGTAAATGGTCAAGTAGAATTTACCAATAAGGTGATTGAAGGAATTGTCACTAAGAATGTACATATACATAGAAGAGATTGGGAAGAAATAATTCCTGAAGCCTTACGGGCCAACAAAAATAAATGGAGGAACACAACAAGACATACTCCATATGAACTTGTTTATGGGAAGCAAGTCCTATTTCCTATAGGGTTTCAGATCCAAACCTTCAAGATGGTAGTCCAATTGGGACTTGATTTATCGAAAGCACATAAAAATAGATTGGAGAAAGTCAATGAGCTTGATGAAATCAAGCAAGATGTATTTCAAAGAACCAGTATAGTCCAGCAACAAAGGGCTAAATGACATGATAATTATATCAAGGAGAAGAAGTTTCAAGCATGGGATTGGGCACTTTTGTTTGATTCAAAATTCAAGGATTTTGAAGGAAATTTTCAGAACCTTTGGCTTGGGCCATATGAGATTGAAAAAGTATTTGATAATGGAGCAGCGAAAATAAGGACAATATATGAAGAAAGGGTACCTCTTCTTGTGAATGGTCATCGATTGAAAGTATATCGTAAACCAATTTCAAAATAAGATTTTGTCAATATATTTCAAAATAACATTGATATGAAGTTAGTGGAGAAGAATCCTTCTTTTTCAGTAACTTAGCTTTTATTTTTCCTACATTCATTAAAAAAAAAATAGTAAAAAAAAAATTAATAAAAAAAAGAAAAAAAAAATTGTATAAGTATGAAAACCAATCAATGATTGGCATACTTACACAGAAAATACAGGGTGAAAATCAGAGATTTCTGACATCCTATATTTTCCATCTTCTTTTTTGTAATAAGTAGTGACACAAAACTACATTCATTTCAGTTCATAATATGCAAATTCATTTCATTCTCTAGTTTCATTCCATCACACTACACTATCATTTTACATTCCATTTTTCACACTCATTCCATTCCATAAGTCATATTGCACTTCCATTCCATTCATACATTCATTCCATTCATGTTCCATACTTAATTATTTTTACAGAGTAGATTCTGTAGCTGACTATATTCTGTAGCTGACTGTATTCTATAGCTCACTATATTCTATAGCTTATTCCATTCTACAACCAATTTGATTCTGTAGCCACTTCAGTAGTTTTGATACATGATGATTGCAAGGAATTGAAGGATTATGTTTTGAAGACCAACATGCTAGAAAGAGTACCTAAGGATCAACAACAAAGCAAGCACTAAATGAAAAGGTTAAGTTCTAAAGGTGAATTGAAAAAATTTATTTTTAATAGCAAGGTAAAAACATGAAACATGTATAATATGAACATTCATATGTTTCCTTGAAAACTCATCATTTGATTTGATTGAAATCTCCATCATACCACATATCAGCCACATCCTTCGTATTAAGTTGCATAACGGTCCATCATTACTTCCCTCGTTGATGACTAATGATCATGATCTATGACGTGACATGCTTTTTTACGTCTCTCCAAGACCCTACCATTTATTTATTCCTAGAAACCCTCCATAATCTTCCATTAGATCTGCAGCCAATTCATTTCCATCAAATAGAAGGGTAATTATGAAGGTTGAATAACTTTGCATAGTAGAAGGATGGGGCTCATTATTAGATCACAACTAGTTGGAGTGAAGTACATGGACAGAAACCCACAACTTAAATAATTGTTACAGAAAGTTGGATGGGTTAGGTTCATAGAGAAATTTAATGTTTTTCATAAGGAGTTTAAAAAATCCTTTGCTCAATATTTTGATGGAACCAAAGTATAAATTGGAGATATCAAGTTTTCAGTGACTGAGTGATTCATGGATGAGGCTACAGAACTTCCAAGGCACGATGAAATATGGTTAAAAAATAAGGAGTTCCACAGTGAATCATGGAAAGTGATACTCAAAAACCCAGGTATGGATATATCTGTTTTTAGAAAAGGAATCCCAAGTTCATCTCTTAAGAGTAAATGGAGGAATATGCTCCTAATTTTATAGAAATTTATAACTTGTGAAGGAATTTTTGGTTGCATGTAGGTTTACCATATCCGTTTACTCATGAATTTCCTAGAAAATGGTGAAATCAATCTTCCTTTATTTCTGCTAAATATTTTAAGAAGGATGGCTTCAAATGTGAAAAAGAGAATACAGTTCATAGATACCACCATGCATCATCATGGGTTGGTAAATATATTGATTGAGTTTCATTTAAGAAGAATATGAGATACTTGGGAGGATTTCCTTGTTAGGAATCATTTTCAAGAACCACTAGAGTCACCACCCAAGGAAGATAATGCCAGGAGAAGAAGAAGAAATAAGACTGATATAAATGTTAAAGACATACTTGAAACTTCATTACAGAAGAATGATGAAAAGATAATTTCTAAGGAAATAACAACAATCAGGAAACAAATCAAGACAAGAGGAAAGAAAACAAAAGAGAGTGAGGTTATAGATGAGGGAAATGAAAGTCTTCCAAAACTGAGAAGGAGCTCTAGACACCAAGGTACCATGAAGAATACATTATAGAAAGGGATAGAGCTTATAAATATAGATGAGGAAACCCCAATTCCATAACCTATTAACATCTCTCTTGCACAGAGTCCTCAAAATTCTCCTATTTATCATCTTCAAGAAGGCCTTAGTAGAAGATATCCTAGTATAGACCCAGTCCAACAACATATATATGATTATGTAGAATCACTGGAGAGGAGAAGTGCCTCAATGAACCTAAAACCTCTTGTCAATCCACAAGAACCTCTAATTAATGCTCTTAAGAAAGATGTTTATAAATTAGAGATATTGAACAGACATATCAAACAGGAGAATGAGACCTTGAAGGAACAAAACAAATTGGACAAGGAAATTCGTGATAATATTGTTCTACATCTAGGATTTTCGTATCAGAAAAATAGGAAATTGAAGAGGAAGAACAAGTTATTGAACAGAGTAGTCATTAATCTCAAGTACAAGCTTCTTATGAGAAGGCCCAAAATGTCAGTCACTTTAGAGAAGAACAAAAGAAGGAAATAAGATGTGCTAGCAGAGGTGTTTGAGAAAATGCAGTAGAGAAGAAGAAATAATATTTTTCAATTGCATGAGGACATGCAATGATTTTGCAGTGGGGATATGTTGAACCTCAAAACTACCCTCTCTTTGAAACTTTTTCTGACTTCTTTTCCTCACTTTATCAAAATATTAGAGACTCCAATCAGTGAGAAATTCCACTTTTTGTCTTAAGGATGCATTAAAATTATTGTCATATTATATTTTCATGCTCTTGTTATTTGGATAGATTTTTACAAATTAGTTGCAAAATGCAGCCTGTTCTACAACTAACTGTGGATTCCGTAGCTTCTCTCATGGTTTAGCAGGTTCGAGGTGTCAATTGAAGAATTGGGCTACATGGGTGTTTCTAGAATCATTCCTGCATGGCTTCTATACTATTCACTTGGTCCAGGTCAACAGAAAAGCAAGCCGAAGATCATGGTCAAGGATGGACTCAAAGTATGTTAGCTGAAATCAATAGGACTCTTGATTTGATATTCGTAGCAAATCAAGAAGTCTAACAATCCTATTGAAACTATAATTTGAAGTAGCCACATGTAGCTAGTTTAACTCATAAAAAATTATAAAATTTTCCTTTAAATATTGGTTGCATAGAACCGAGAATGCAATTGAGGAATTATGTGTTAAACTCAGGATTTTTGCTGATACTCTATATTCAGACTTCACTTTATCATAATAAAAATTTCATGTTGCCAATGATTGCTTGATTACATCCTTAATAAGCTAGCAGTTCAACCACATCAGTTGCAGAGGGCCCCTGCATCTGAAGGAGGTTTTTCATTTCTTTTTTTATCTTAATTTCATTACTCTGTTTTTCAACAAATCTGTTTACCAATTAGGTTTATGCTTCATTTTAGTTTTTTATCAATAACATAGTAATAAATTACAACTGTGAAGCCTTTCTCTTCTAAAATATTTCGAGAATATAGATAACTATGTTTTCGAATCGAATCAATATTGAGGAATTAAGAACACGCAGTTGCCTAGTTTCCTTACAGTTTTATCATTCATTTTCTTAGAATAGAATTGTCAATTAATTGTGTTAATGGATGTTTTCAAAATTCATTTCAAGATTATGAGGATTCTAAATTGAATGGTTGAATATCTATTTCATATAGTGATTGAATTTACTCTCCACATTGTTATTTTCTTTCTAGGAATTTAGAAACTAAGCCATAATTGACTTCTTACACAACGCTTTAAGAAGGTAGTACTTCATATTGGAATGTTGTAGAAAGTTAAATATACATTATTTTTTTATGCTTTAACATTTTTCTTTCAGATCCTCACTTAGTTGCATCACTGATATTCCTAAAGATCATTCCAAGGAGATTGATTTGGTCATACTTCATAAATTGGATGATTGAATGTTTAATGAATGCAATTAATGAGTTACCTTCTACATGACTTATTTTATTTTCTAGATCATCAAGTATAATTGGTTGCTTAAACACCATTTCAAGAATATCATACTTCATAATTGAATGTTGGAGTAACTAAGAATACATTAGAAATTTTTCCTCTGCTTACTATTCTAGGACATTAGACGTTAAAGTACAGAAAGTTTCTTAATACATCATTTCAAGAAGGTCACTTCATAATTAAATGTTGGAGTAACTAGAAGTACAGTAGTTGATTTCATTTTCTGTCTTTACTTTCAAGAATTGCAATTTCATTCTTAGCTCTAAGATTTAAATCCATGGAATAGGACTAACAATAAGATTAACTAGATAATTTATTTTCCAAATTAGGTTTTTAATTAGTCAACAGTTTTTGGTTTATTTTTATGAAAATTATATTAATTTAGGAACACTTCACTTTCTTCCTTTTTAAAAGTTTATTAGATTGATTTAATTCTTTCCATAATTTTAGATTAACATTCTTAGACATCAAGGAACAAAATACCCAAAAAAAACAACATAAAATACAAACAACGAAGTAAGAAAAAGGTTAACTAAGTACATATAGTACACCCATACTTCATCTGTATACAAATCCTGGTTGATAATTTATGCAAGAAATTTAGGACACTAAGTTGACTAAACAGGATTTCGAGTACCTTCAACACTTTCTAAGCCCGCTTAGGCTCTTAATTACACTTAGACTACTCATAAAAAGTATTCAACTTCCCAATGACATCCTCTAATGACCGAGGCTCATCATACACAATCTAATCTTTAAACGCTAAAGGAAATCCACTCATGAACCATTAGACCTTTGCATTCTCATCATTAAGATATGGAGCATTCCTCAATAGCTCTAGAAACTTATTCTTGTACTCTTCATATGTAATGTAACCCATCATCAACTCATATAAATCATTTTCCTTTCCTTCATAATACCTTTTAGAAAAGTAATTCTTCCTAAAAGGTATTTTGAATTCATGCCACCTACGCTCCTATACCTTGATTCCTATGACACACTTCACATATTCCACCAAGATATCTGCTCTTCCCTTGAGACTGAAATATGAATATTGGCTTTCTTATTCTCCAAATAGTCATGCAATCCAAATAACTTCTTCATCCCAAGCATCCATGCTTCTACATATTCTTATTTCTTCACATCCCCATCAAAAGTAGGAAGCTTGGATTTATTGAAATCATCTTGCAAATATTTCTTCTCACTTCCCTTATAAGGATGTTAGTGGTAATGATGACCATGATGACTATATAAACTAGAAATAGAATAAAATCCATAAGAAATACCTCTCCTGTCAGGTGTATCCAACTATCTGCATCCTCTGACTATGTCATCCATGTCCAACATGTATCCCAATCTAGGCTTGCGGCCATATGCCCCATTAGACCTTTCCTCTTGTCCATGAATGATTCTTGGTTGTCCCTATCTCTATAAATCTTCTAATATCTGAAGGATCACTGTATTGACCTCTACTTTCCTTTCCTGAGCTTTGGAAAGTCTTTCTTGTGACTCAATTATCTTGTCATTATCTTCCATACACTTATTATTTATGCCTTTAGACTTCTCAGTGTATCATCTAAATTGGTAGAATAATCATCTCTTTTTTTCTCATTTGATCGGTAAGGAGAGTCATGTGAACTGTATTCCACAATATGCTCATCATCTCTAACCTTATTCCTTGTGCCAACATGGCATGTTAGATAAACCCAATATAGAAATAATAAAAATCATTCCCATGTGAAGTTTAGGGGAGGCTATCTTTTCTGCACAATAAATATAGAATATAATAACATATATCTATGTATGTATATATGTATATATATATAATGACATTAGTCTATAAACATATCACATCATGCATAATAAAACAAACTGTAACACTGAATACATTCATGACAACCATATCTACTACAATGCATCCATATGACTAACATGCCGGCATAACAATCACATATAGCACATCCAGTCCATGTGTTTGAAATTGGAAGCTCAAATACCACCCTATAGTATAAAATATCACCCAAAGAGAATGGAACTCGCTCTGAGAGCACCCTGTCATTGCCTCCTCCCACATTTACACATTTTTCTATGCTTGATAGGATAAACATGAAATGATTGTCACTATGACATGACCCGACCTCCAATTATTAGTTATGGAAGTGGGTTTGACACACCAAAAAATTACAAACATCCCTCAACAACACTAAATCACCCAAAAGTTATTCCACAACCTTGGATGACCATATCCCAAGCTGAAACTTATCTTACACAAGATTAGCCCCTAACTGTACCCACAGCACAACATGCATGCAATTATGGGGCTATAAGTGCTCTCATAATCCTTCTTCCATGTGGTTACAACCTAAATTATATAGTTCAGTGCCAACGATTTCGAGATCTAAGCCACTTTTCCAAGCTATTCTCTAGTGCACTGCCGAGAACTTCCTGTAACTTTCTAGAATCATAATTAACATGAAAAGAATGCCAAACATTCTAAATTGAAGCAAGGAATTTCTCTAGACAATCTAGTACACCTCAGACATTTCGTAAAACATATGGTAAAAATGAAATCTATAGGTCATGAATGCATATCTAATCATAAAATTTTGAATTTCCTCTAAGAATCACCAAGAAGGATCCAAGTTGTCTCTAGCTAGCTACAATAACACTTGTTAGACCATGCATTTATCAATCATTTAAGAAATTATCAAAACATATGAAGATCCTTACAAAAAATACATATGAATATAACCAACAAATAAAATGAATATAAATCATTAAAAATCAACCATAAAATCACCATAATAATCACCACAAATTCTCATATATCACATTAGGAAATATCTCATATTAACATATGAAAATTCCAACTAAGTCAAAGACTTCGACGTACCACCCAACCATATATTGGGATGAACCAAAACTCTTTTTTCTTCCAACCACCCTCGCGGCATATTCCAAGCATGAATGTGGCATCTCATGGGTTAAACAAAAAAAAAACCAAACCAGGGCTTCTAGAGGCTAAAACAGCTCAACCCTCAACCATCATGATCTCACCGATATAGTCCATAAATCACTAACATCAACCAGATCCGTCTCCACCCAGGTTTTCCAGGGCTCTAGGAACTACTAACTCAACCAAAATCCTTCTAAGGCTTCAAAGTGTTTGTTCCAACCATAACTCCAAGAAATAGTAACTCAACCCACCAAGGGCTCTAGAACATTTTTCCGAACCTATAGCTCCAAGAAATAATAACTCAAACCATATGGTTACAAGGCTTCTAGAGCATTTGTTCCAACCTAGCCATACGTAACCTGAGCACCAATTAGAAAAATATCCATGGCTATATAGAAAATGGAAAGGAAATGTTGAAACCACTGTCAATCTAGGAAAATATACTTCCCAATGACAACACATAACCAAAGAATCACATGTATATACCATGCATCCAAAAATCAGAAAGGAAATCAGACATGCAACTTGTTACCTACCAAGTATCCTTGTTGTAGCTATTGATCGAATGTTCCCTTACACTCCATTTCTTTCCTTTGATTTCTTTCTCCAATCCAAGTGAATACTAGAGTGCTCCAAGCATGCTCAAAAAATTCCCTAAGTTTGAAACAGTATGCAAGAATGAGAGAATGAAAGCAGAGAACCAATACTGAACTGACAAAAGCTAAGCCAAATGATGTTAAATTTTTTTCTGAATCCTTTTTATCATTGAGGCCTCTATTTTCTTCATTTTCCTTCGCTTTTCCTCTAGTTTCCCTTGCATGAAAATCTGTGCCTCTTCACCTTCATTTTATCCTATTTTCCTTTATTTTCATAATTAAAATGTCAATTATTTCCTCTTTCTACACGGTAGCCATTATTAATCCACAAGTGATGCCCAATATAATGTTTACCCACCATTCAAATTTGAATACATGTCCCATGACCTTGGTATTATTTTATTTAAATGGAAAATAAACCAGGGGCTATTACAATCGGAAACAAAATATGATAAAAAAATAGTTTTTCCCAGAAATTGTTTAAAAATGCAAGATGTTACCCCAATATTATACATAAACTTGCCTCGTATTGTGCTCAGGACCATTTTGAATCACGACAAGAAAGATATGTATATTGAATGCATGAATCTGGTCGTACACTAGGTTGAAGACTTGGCCATAGATGTATCTTTTTTGTTGGCTAAGAAATTGCACCATGCAATGCAAGAAAGTAAACAAAAGAGTATCAAGTTCAGGTACTCTAGCACACTACAAAAAAATATTAACTTGTATCTATGCAATGCGGAATCAAGGATTCCCAAAAAAACATAAAAAAAGGGATGTAAAGTGCAAGAGTATAATGACAAAATACCTCAACATTCACCAGAGAAGACTGTGGAAGGGATTGCTCTTAATAACACTACACAAATACATGAAGAATTTTTAGAAGAAAATATGGAAAATGTGGGAAGTGACATCAATCCAGTGAACCTTGATGAAGTAGTTGGTGTTACAACCTTGGTGGGCTTAAATACATGCCAAGATGCATATATGGCATAGGGATTTGTCAACACTGATGAAGAAGTAATTGATGATGGTGTTTCTAATCCTTTAGAGAGTTAAGATGATTTTTGTATAAAGAGTTGTGAATTGTGCATGAATAAGGATAAGAAAATTATTGAACTCACACAACAAGCTGCAGATTTATAAAAATCCAAAGATTCATTATCTTTGCCACAAGTTCACCACGATTCCTCAAAAAAGCATCATGAAATATGCATGACTACGGATCAATAGGTTCTTCATCTGAAGCAGGAAGTTACAATCTTACAAAAATGTATAGTTGGAAATGATTAGAGGGAAAAGGTATATATAGATAGGAACAACTTAAATATTGAAGATATGAAAGCTAAAGCAAGTAAAGCTATAGATGATGGAATTAAGGAACTTAATTATTTTTATGAAATGTGTAATGATTAAAATAATAACTATGAACCCAAGATACAATGGCTTAAAAATAAGCTTAAAAATATGCCTAAGGTTATTAACATACCACTATTGGAAATGGCATGAAGAAGGATTCTAATTTAATTTTCCCTTGAATTAAATTAGAATAAAATTGTAATTCCACATCACACGACAATGTGTACAAATTAACTAAGTTAGTTTTACTTATTTCGTTCAATTAATTCAAGTTTAGGGTTTAAATTGAGTCATGTAGAGTGGCTCATACTTTTTATGAGCCCTGATTGAGTTTATTTTGAGTTATAATTAATTAATTCAGTCTATCTGAGTTAAGGTTAGTTTAACTAGTTCCAATTGTTGGAGGAGCTAGTGGGAGGTCTAGTAGTCATTTATTTACTTAGTAATAAACCAGATAAGTGATAAATCAACCATAAATAACTCATGCATGTATGAACTAAGAGTTACATAATTGATATTGGAGTTCAAGGATAGTGTACTATAATTTTCATAGTCATCCAAAATATACAGGTGGTGCATGTAGTCAGAGGAAAGCCCTAGATGGATTGCATAATATTGGATGAGGATTTCCCTAATTAATAGGGGTTAATTTCCCAAGAAAAAAACACAAAGAAATAGGGATATGGGAAAACATAAAATTGGATAAGTATTGGCCTAGGCTTGTCTAGGAAGAAGTGAGACAGATAGATATAGTGCAAAGGTTGCTCGAGCATGAGAAAAACATTGTGATATTTTTATATTTTCTAATTAATGAAATATATGGATAGTAGGGTTTTTAGTTTTCTTTCCCCAGAAAATCATTATGTAATGTATTTATTTAATTTTTTCTCTTGTATGCTTTGTGATTTCATGATCCTTTAATTTGGTTTCCGCAATTGGTAAAGTAGATTCAAGTATATTGTTTTAGTAAATTACAATTAGAAGTTTAAATCTAAAATGAATTTCTGCAACCGCTACTAAATACCTTGATTCCACATAAATTCAAAATTATGCAAGAAGTGAAGGAGAAATAACAATATATTCATACCTTAAAGCACGAGTTTCAAAAGAAAATCATTGAACAACTAATTAAAATATGAAAAATGAGTTATAATTATGGAGTAATATTGAAAAGAATGATGAAGAGTTTAAAGGTGGTAATAACTTCAAGTCCTTCTTAGAGTTTGAGTGATCATTAATATCATGAGATAAAATCTTGAATCGAGCTACTGAAGCATTAAATGCTAAAGATAATAAACTCAAATATACCTTGCTTAAGCATGTTTGGGCGTTACGAGAAAAAGAGATGTTGTTTAAAGTTGTTGCAATAATGAATGTTGTAGGTGATGTATTTGATACATCAACAATAAAGGAATCACTAAATAAGAAGCTAACTAAGAAGGAAGAGAGGATTAAGGAGCTTAAAAGAAAAGTAATGGACAAGCACACACCACAATATTTGGGATGCCAAATTCAGATAGAATATTTGAAATCCCAAATTATTTCTTTGCAGAGTGAGCCCATAGCCCTTGCAGCTCCAGTTTTAGATAACTCGAATCAAACAAATTTGAAGGACCTACAATATGATGAGGCACATAATCTTAAGTATCAATTACAACAAGTTAATGTTAATTTGTGATATGTGATGGATATTATTTAATAAAAACAAAAAGATCACTCTGAAAAGTACATGAATAAGGTGGAGCTTTTGAAGAAGTACATTGCTGAAAAAAGTAAAATGGAAAGAAACTTGAAATAGTATATAAACAGAGTGAAGGATTTCGAATATAAATTACAAGTAGGTATTGCAGCTTCGAAAGAATTGGAGACGTCTACCCAAGGCAAGAAAGATTCTACTACATTATATTATTGTGAAGAGGAGGGCTTGCAGAAACCTCCCAATAAGCCTAGAGGTGTATAACAACAATATATGTATATGTTATTACAATAACTACATTTCAATGTTTAATATAATTTTTTTTTTCCTCGATAATGTTTTTGTTTATGCAAACAATGTATTTTTACGCAATTAATTTTTTCTTTAATATTGTTTCTTCATTGTATTTAAATAAGAAACATATGGTTCTTTTTTATTTATAGAATAAAACAATCTTACATAGTAAAATTAGAGATAAATCATGTTTCCATACTAGTTATAGCCTACAAGCAAAGAAAAAACATTTTTCCATAGATTTTTTCCTCGAGAAAAAAGAGAGAATAATTTTATAATCATAAGATACAAAATTACAGTTGGTCGATAGATGCCAAACATTTATTCAAAGTGGTGATCACATGGAATTGAGAAAAAAAAGGTTTACAACTGTAAAAAATAAAAAAAAATATAAATATATTATACTTCATATAATGCATATAAGATCATATTGAAGATTGGTTAAGTAATATATATGGAAAATATTATTATATCAATATATCCATATGAATAGCCTTCCCGGAGAGAATATTTTCCTTGGAATTTAACTCTTTGTAGACAAGTTCATATCTTTCACCATTTTTCATATAATCTCACATTCTAATAATATAGGACCTTTTTATTTTTTGTTGGTCTCATAATTCTTTTATTGGCACCGGGTTTTACAAGATTTTCATCTTGCTTCTTGTGGATTTCAACTAATTCCCATGGAATTTCTCGGTTTCCCCCATTCTGCCCTACACCATGTATCAAGGATGGAACATCCATTTGATTGTGAGTGATTTCCTCCATTATCAACATATCAACAGTATTTTCTCCACACACTTCTTATGTTTCACCATGTTTTGCAATTGCAACAACAAATACTCCATTTATTTGATGTGTATCATTACTCTAATCACAGTGACATATCACATTTCCTAACATCAAAAAAATTTACCATGCCAAAGCGTATCTAAAATATGTACTTTAATAAAATTAGAATGACGTGTCGCATAAGAAACATCAAAATTGCAAATTTATAAAAATTACAGATTTAGACTTTCTTTTTATAGATTGACACTCTATTTTTTCATTATTCTACAAATTTATAGAGTTACTGATTTACACATTGTGTTGTATATTTACACTCTAATTTAGTATTTTAAAAATCTACAAATTTACTGATTTGGTGAAAATTAACACTCACCACTAGAGGAAAAACTACATTATTTATTTTTTATTTGAACCTTACTTTTTTCCTTGAGCGTTACAAAGAAATGTGATTCAAGATAAGATTACTCACCATATTTTCTTATTGACCCATATCTTGTTAAGGAAATATTTATAAGGAAATATCAATATTTAAACACACCATCATGAGCCCTTGCACTACATATCTAAAGAAGAATTATATACCATTTAAGATTATAACATACTTACAATTGGTGGAACAATCAATGATTTCTTGGATTGTTTCACTAATGAGTTAAATAGTTGGTTTATTTGGTGAGAAGTGACATCAAGAAATCAGGATGCCAATTGTGTTGCAGCTTCATCATTGAGTGGATTTCTTTTCTTTTCATAGTCAACTCAAATTTGATTTCTAATGGTTGATAGCATGAATTATTCTTTATTTGAAGTTCTGGAAGGTACTTTCTAAGGTCATAACATGCTTCAAAAATTGTTCTCACGTCTAATATACAAGACACATTTTGTCATGCTCAATTTTCTTTCTATACTCATTGGCTACCCCTCTCCCTCCTCCTCTATTGTTATTCAAAATTCTCATTTCCATGTGCTTATGCTCAATTATATTATTCCTTAACCTTCCTAAGGTATAAATATTAATAGCCCTACTCATATAAAAAGCATGGGCTCCTTGGATATGCATATAAGGAATCATCTCATCTCCTTAATAACATGAACATAACCAAACCAAATCATTGGCAAAGAATATAATCCCACATTGATAGTCGATTAAATTTTTTATCATGAATGATTCCAATGAACCTTTATGAAATACACTATAAAATGAACTTTATAGAAATTCAAATTGGCATACCTTTGCCGATACACATTTTCGTCATCCCCTCTAGTCCCTTATAACTAGGACATGTGGAATTATGTATAAAACTTTCACAACTTCACCAACCTTTTATAATTTTTTTCCTTTGAAAACAATTCGATAACCTTCAAACACAATATTATGTTATACATGGTTACTTAATTTTGTATTAAAATTGCATGAAACTGTGAGCGAGTTTCACTCACATGCCATCATGAAATCATCATTTATCGTTCATTAAAAAACCATATAAAAAATGATACATATGTTAACATCAAGATGGGTTGGGGAAAAGGAAAACTAATAACAAATAATTGCTAACATTGGGATTGTAATTTTGAATCATATTCTCAATGATATATAAAATTACGTTTTTTTTTCCGAGTAAAATTGTTTATTTAAAACTTTAAAATCACTTCATGTCGAATGAGGGTCTTATCTAATGTCGATCCATCTGGTTGTCTATAGTTAACCTCATTTTACTCTTGGCTATTATGATGGTAGGGTTCCCCAGGAGGGTCTTATTTGATTTCGATCCATTTGATTTCCCATATTTAAGGTCAGTGTACTCTTGGATTTTATGATTGTAAGTTTTCTGAGACTTACATGGAACCCAAAATTTCTCCATCTCCTCCAAAAGTTGAATAAATTTAGTTTTCTCAATCGCTATAGTTGGATGCACCTTGTCATAGTCTTGTGCAATTCTTTGAATTTCACCAAAATTCTTCAAAATAGTTCTAACTCCATCATGGCGCACATAATATATAAGCTTGGACATTGGGCCTAGAGTTAGATACAATTGATAGAAAATGTTTCATTAAGGCCTCGGGAGGGATGCATTAGGGCCACACTAGGCTACTTTCTGCGATATATTTAGAGGTTAATTCCTAACCTTTTTGGAGTATATTTTTTCATAATTTTTCTAAGTAAATTTATGACATTTGTGTCCCTCCTTTTTGAAAAAATTTAAGGGCTATTTTTGAGTTGTTTTGTAGCTCTTTTATGGATGTGTGAATACTCATCCATTGAACGATTTAATCTATTTTAGACCACAAAATTGGATTTTTGTCAAGAAATAATGGTTCTTGGGACACACAATAAAATGCAGAACTATTTTGAGGGATGTTTTAAGGTTTGTTATAAATCTAAGGCATCAAGGCGCTTGTACGTTTAATTTTGAAGAAGTATGTTGAGGATAAAATATTATCTGAGTTTGCATTGATGCATGCATATTTTGGAGGTATAACAAAAGGGTTTCCTTGGGTAGTAGAAGAGGATTTATTTAGGGCCATTGTTATGAGGTATTGCAATGGTTTTTTGGGGAAATTGTTGGAAATTGTTGGAAGAAAAAGAAGGTTTGCTTGAGCATATGTTTGAGTCTTCCCAAGGGAAAAATGAAACTTGCTTTTATGGATACTTAATCTACTATTTTAAGAAGCATGTTATGCCCTAATACATGATTGAGTGAACTTTGAATAGTCTCAGTAGGAATGCTACAAGGTATGAAAAATATTTGTTGTAGTTGTAATCAAATTGTTATTGTTGATAAATGATAATTACATTGCTCCATATTTAAGTCTACTAAGTAAATGTCCATGGTTTATGTCCTAGATGTTGATAAAAAAACTCTTGAAAAGGAAGTGGATCTTGTACATTATATTTGTCTAAGCTATACTCATAACACATGTATAGTGAGAAATAATGAAGTTATGTCATTGATATGAGTTTGTGTGTATATTAATAAGGGTAATTATTAAAGTAAGAATTAGAACAAAAATCATCCCTTGGCATTATGATCCAACTCAAGTTATCACTATGAAGAGACAATGATATGTAATTGAATAGAGTCTTCATCATTTTCATGCACCTAGAGTGCAATATATTGCTACTATTGTTGCCAAGTTCATAAGTATGTTGCTAAGGATAATGATAAATTATATCAAACTTGTTGGTATCGATGCATGTATGGTCAAGTTTATATACTGATATGTGGCTAAGAAATAATTGTCATTCTAGGATTTGATGCATTTCCAAATAGAGTTGTTAGTATACAAAGAACCCCCTCTGAATGATTTTGGTATTGGACTTAGTTGTTGATATATTTACATGTACAAGGGTTCCACACTTTTTTTTTGAGTAGATTTTTTAGCGATGCGTACATTGTAGAGAGGTTGTTGACTTGGTGTCTTATGATTGTGTGTCTCCTAAGGCAGAAGTTGAGACAGTTTAAGGCTGGACACAATACACAATTATGGAACATCGGATTGTGCTTTAGAATTGGGAACAATATAGTGTCAATTATTGTGACAGCTAGACTTGATTATTTCATAGTAGCAGAGGAAAATCAGTGACACTCGAACATAGTGAGTCATTATTTCTATACTACTAGGGCTTTTCATCATATATACATGTTTAGCAATAGTGGATCTGCTTGTTGACAAGAGAGTAATGAGTAATTCTAGATTGTTATTCTAGGGTTCAATATTTTAACAAAAAAATTTTGCTAATGACCTTGTGCCAGTATCACATATTAACAAAAATAGTAGACTGATCTTATGATTCATATTGAACACATGAGGATCTAGTTTGAAAATTTTGAAACATGGTCCACTCTCATTAATTGAAACTCAGATCCTTGGGGGAAAGTGATTTCTTGTTGATTAGTGTGGAAGGGTGGTGCAAGGAAAATATTGAAGTCACCTTTAGTTTGGATACTGAGAACCCTTCAAGGTGGCAGAGTGGTGATGGAGCAAGTTAGATCTTGTAGGGTGTTCGAGCATCCTTTTAGTTGGAGTTGCTAAAACAATGTAGTTGGAGCATCCTTCTAGTTGGAGCTACTAAAATAGGGTGTTGGAGCATCATTTTAGTTTCAGCTGATAAAATCAAGGTGTTTGAGCATCTTTATAGTTAGGGTTTGTAAAACAGGGCGTTGTAGCATTCGTTTAGTTGGAGATAATGAATTTTGGGGTTAGAGACTCCATCCAATTGTATTTGAGAATATTGGAAGTTGAAGTTGGAATTTTATGTAATATTTAAAGACCTATATTAGAAGTGTTTGATGGCTTTTCTCCTTGAAGGGTTTCATCCTAAAAAAATCTCTTGTGTCTTGTCTTTGATTTCGTGCATTATTGAATTGTGTTCTCAAATTTTCATATTATGTGATGTTGATTTATATTTTGATCTAATGGAAATGTTATTTAGTGCTTCGAAAATTAGAATTAACTAAGTGAAGTGAAATATTCATTCAATCCCCTCTGATTATTTCCAAAACCTACATCACTAACTATCAGATCTTTGTACATATTGATCTTGCAATAAATAAGTATTTTATGAATAAAACTTGTGTAAATTATCACATAATTAGGTGATTACTATTGCTACAACATTTTGATTTAAAAATTGTTGAAAAACATGCAATAGAGCGTGTTGTTCCATATTTCTTTCAAGGCTAAATTAGTTTGTAGAAAATGAAGAGATGGTGGATGACCAACTCCCTGATGAGCATATTTTTTCCATATAACTCTTATCTCCATGGTTTGGTGACATAACTAACTTCTTAATTGTTGTCCAATTTTCCTCTCATTTATCTTTAAAGGATAAAAGAAATATTGTCACAAAAATAACCCCTTATACTTGGATTGGGGGTAACCTCTTTAGGTTGGGGCTTTATTAGATCCTAAGAAAATGTGTGAGGGAAGATGAGGTTTATGACATCCTCTCATATTGTTAATGATGGATACTATGGGGTCCATTTTGCTTCTAGGAGAATTTCCTAAAAGATCCTATAGGCATGATATGATTGGCCTACCCTTCGTAGAGATTCCTAGAGATATACAAAACAATGTGATGAATTCCAAATGACAGGGAAACCTACTTCAGTACAAAAAAAAAGACATTTGTGATAGTCATGCCTATGACGAACCTTGAACATTTGTCACCAATGTCACATATGGTGACGCTCCATAAAAAATCATTTTTGTAAGTGCATATAGTGATAGTCCTTTAAGGTTTGTCACCAAATCCATCTTCAGTGACACTTTTGGTGAGGTTTGTTAAAAGCCCATCGCTAATTCTCTCTGAAAGTTATAGTGGAGATCTTTTATTAACTCTCACCAATGGTATTTTTGGTTAATTTTGGTGACAGTCAGAAAATGTTTCTCATCATTGATCATTCCACTGAGGTTTTGATGAATCTCTGTGAATTTGAATATATTTATTTTCAAAAAATAACGATTTAAGACCATTTTTGTGGAGTATTTTTCATTATGTGTCCAAGGCCATATAGTGATTATAGTTAGAAAATTTGCTAGGAAGTAATTAGTGTGTAAAACTTCCCTCAAATAATGAGAATATAGTTTTCCTATGAGTTAATACAAGATTCATCTCTATCGGGTTTAATATATAGAAAATTCCCTTCAAATAAAGATCCACTAGTGTGTGTAGAAACTATAGTATTTAAAACATAATCAATATTTCTCAATTCTATTAATGAGAGAGATATATCACTCAACACTATTGGCACATCTTAACATTATTTGGCACACACTAACATTCCTTGGCACCTGACATGTCTTATAACATATTTGCACCTATAAGATCTTGCCATGACTACGTCTCCTAAGCACATGTTGCCAGGCCCTAGAATAGCATAACACTCTCCTAGCATGTGTTGGCATGTGGTCCCTAACATGTTGTGGAACACTTTGGAATTCATTAAGATACATGATCACTTGGAACACATTGGAACTTGGCATGTATTGGAGCCTATCATTAGTGTGCCTAGCATGCCCCTTTTGAAAAATATAAAGTCCTGACTTATTAACCCTCTTATGTGTTCATTTCCTTGCATTTTAGCTTGATTTTTATTTTGTTTCTTTCATTCTCCTTGACACATATTGGCATACCCTAGAACCCTACACATCATAACATGCCTTAGATTATTACATGTATTAGAACTATTTGGCACATTTTAACACACATTATAACTCCATCGCATGCTCTGGAACTTCTTGAAATGCCTTGATATTACCTAGCATGCCTTAATAGTGCTTAACATACCTTTTTAATCCATCCTTAGCATGATATCTATCACTCGTTGACACTCCCTAACACAATATCATATTCATTCAATTCCATGAATTATGACTTGCTGCTCCCTTGTGTCACCATAGTAATCGCTAACACTCCTCAACATGCATTAGCACATTCTGTCACAACTTAGCACTCTTCGACATGCACTTACACTTCATAACATATGTATCACTCCCTGACACATATTGGCACTTGGCACGTGTTGGCGCTTGGCAAGTATTATCATGTCTAGCACTGATTAAGATGCCTTGGTATTATTTGGCATTGTTTAATATTACAATTATTTAAGATAAATTATTGGAAAGTAGATGAGAACTAACAGAGGATGATTTGGCACTTAGAATGCACTAAGACTTGGCACTTGGCACCTATTTCCACCTACTGTTGGTATGCCTAGCATTCCCCTCCTGGAGAAGGTAAATTTTTGACTTATTAACCATCTTATGTGTTCATTTCCTTGTATTTTAACATGATTCTCCTTTTTTTTTCCTTGATAGTCCCTAGCATGTATTGTCACACCCTTTCACATCTTGGCATGCCTTATCACTTGACACATCTTAGCATATTTTACATGTCTTAGAACTATCTGGCACATTTTAGCATTCCCTAGCGCGCCTTAACACTCATGCCCTCACAACTAGGCTTACATTTTTTCACGACTTGGGAACCCAATCTAGTCCTTAGCTACAGTATTTCATGTGACATTGTCCTTCTTCAACTGCAACAACTTGACCAATTGCAACTACTATAAGTAGATTGTGCCATGTTCACCTAAGAGTTGTTGATACCTCATCTTATGCCACTTATGTCTAATATGAACTTGTCCCACTAGGAACTTACCAAGACAACGATCACATCTATCCATGGCAATAAAAAAATTAAGAAACATAGCTTACATATGCAATATTTCACATGTATGTCGAGTTCATATAAACATTAGAGCATTAACTAAGAGTTTGCGAGAACCACAAGATACAAAATACACACAATATATAATTTGGCACAATCCGAGTGCCCAAAAAATTATACACAACAATTTACAATATGGAATTGTCTAAAATATTTTAAAACACAAGCATTCAACCAAAGTGTGCCACATATCATATAAAAATAATAGATAAAGGAAAAATAGTGTTGTGCTTAACAAAAAGTCTCCCTTTCTCTAAAATTTCTTTGTCCATCCCCTTATCACAATCATAGGCTTGACTCTTGCAAATCCTATTATGGACTTATTTTAACAAACTTCATCCTTGGAAAGCTTTAATTCACTAACACTCCCTAGGCACACACTCTTATTTGTTCATTTCCATGCATTTTGATCTAGTTCTCCCTTCTGATGCCTCAAAACTCCTCAACATCTATTGAAATTTTCCGACATGTGTTAGCATGATTTTTCATTACTTGGCATACCTTAACCCTCCCTGGCTATCATGACCTCACAACTACCCTTGCTTATTTTTCAACTTGGGAAACCAACCAAGTCCTCGGTTGACTACGAGGGCTTGAATAAGTTACCATTACTACAACTAGACTATATTGTTGAGTTGTGTAGCTTGGGAGGTACTCCAAAATCCTAGTGAGATTGGTTTGTGTGAGTTTGGTGACAAAATTAATTTTTGGAAAAGAACCAAAGAAAAGGGGTTTTGGACCCAATATGGAGTTTAAAATATAAAAAAAAAAATTAAAAGGGATAAAGCTCGTAATTTTTAGAGTTTTCTTAAGAGAACTATCTAGGAAAATATATTTAAGGAGGCCTTAGTATGAACGAAAGAAAATTAAGTGAGAAGGAGCTCATTTGATCAAGGAGGCCATGAGAGATGTATTCCCGAAGTAGGTCAAGTTAAAGGGTTGAGTAAGGGTTGCTAAATGGAAGCCATGATCGTCCACCAAGAGTAATATCATCATGTGAGGCTTTAAGAGAATTTCACATACATTAATGGGTTCGATATTGGAAGTACGATGGAGTATTTTTGGTTCTCTTATGGAAAATAGAGCTCAAGAGAGGCGACTCATGAGAATTTCAGCATGTGATTTCAGTGGTGTTTCTGTGCGAAGACCACATCAAATTTTGATATAGTAGAGAGTGTTGAGACACTATATTGTGGCGGTTAGTAGGCTACAAGGTATTTGATAAAGAGCAACACAAATGGAGGAGGGCCTTCACTAGAATTTAGGTCCATAACAAAAGTAGTTGTGGGTGTAATATTGGCTAAGGTAACCATAGTTTGAGGGCCGTATAGATCTAAATTGCAGGTAAATATTCAATCAAAGAAATGCACAAATTATATGGATCCATATGAGCTAGGTTGATTTTGTTATGGAGGAAAAAGTTGTTGATATTTATATGGGTGGATAGGGGTTTTTCTAAAGTAATTAAAATAGAAGTATAATGACCTAGTTAGGGAGGTTTCCTAGCATGTTTAGTCTATAAGGTATGCCCTTAAGACCATGAAAAATCTATGTAGAAGAATAGTGGGCATGACCCTTAGAGAGAGGTTTATGTATGCAATATATATCATAGTTTTGGAAGATGGTTTACAGAAGTATTTGTGGAGATAAAAAATACAAAGGAAGGTGGAAACTGAGTAGTAGATTGAGCAGAAGAAATGTGGCATATGAGGAATGTTTGACATGAAGAGGAGCTGATTTTGGTGGATTTTCCATAGATTTTTGGACAGGGATATGAAGAAGCCTATAAAAAATTAGTCAGTGAATTCTTAATGGATGTTGTATGACCCTAGTTCACTCATCTACAAATTGTTAGAAGGACAATAAGAGGATTATTTCAAATTTCTTCATATATTGGACAACAAATAAATTGGTACTCAAATCACTATTAAGTGGTAGATTTGAAGAGCCATAGATAAGGGCAGTATTGTGGGCACTAGATCAGTAAAATAGTTGACTGTGGTTGGGAAAATTGATGGCAGCCCAAGTACAGTTGGAGGGCTTTTCGATGACTGTCAAACAAGAGCCCCAAGTCCTGTACTTGTAAAGTAAAACAAGACTTGTAGAAGGGTAGGTGTATTGGGCTTAAGGATGTACAAAATTTAGAGGACAAAAGTAGAAGTCAAGTGGACTAGCCAAGTAGCCCTATCTCACTACATTGTAGATTATTGAGTCAGTGAGTAGAATGGAAACCTCCACAACCCTAGACTTGTCATCTTGGAGCATCAATATGGAAAATGTGGGCATAGCAAAAATATGTTAACAAACAGATTCGTTAAAAACTGATCGAAAACCCTAAGTGTTGCTGACCTTAAAGTAAAAAAGAGGTAGATAGAGGGAAACATTTTTTTAGCCAAGTTTAGTGACCTAAAGGACTTGAGTTCATTGATAGAGGCAGGTTGAGGAGTTGTGTAATGGGAGGTAAGAGGACCTTGTAGATCTATTCAGTACATGCGGATTGAAAGGGATATGTGTTGCCACCATCAACAAGTAGGTTAAGTATTGTCTTGTTCAAGGTAGATTAGTTGTCTAATGACTTACACCAAGCTGTAGTTATAGTTCTTTTATCAGTGTGATTATAAAGGGCCATTATCCCTGGTAGGAGAGCTCTAGCCTATTATATTATAGTTTGTAGTTTAATAAAGAATGGTTTGAAATTTTTAAAAATTTTCATGTGCACTTGTTAATTCCACGATGTGTGTTCATTTCATTATGCAAAGTAGATGTAATGTGGCACTTGAGTGTGTTTGCATCAAATAATATAAGACCAAACCTAGATTCTAATGTGTCATGGAAATTCAACATATGCTTTGTTCACCTAAGAACTACCTGTAACTCAACTTAGGTTACTCATGTCCAATCTCAACTCATCCCACATAACAAGTTACCAAGACAAGGCTCATCACATCCAACTATGGTCGTAAAATAACTAAGCAACATATTTTACTTCTTGACATGCCATAACACCTCACATGTCTTAAATGCATTAGCACCATGTGGCATGTGTTAGCATCCCCTACATTCGTTGGCTTGCTTTTACATTCCCTAATACACCCTATCACTAACTAACAGGCCTTGGTAGTTTAGAATACCTTGGCACTGCCTAGCATATATACTTGTCACTCCATCCTTAACGCACCTAGAACTCATTGGCACTCCCTGTCACACACTCTTGTTCGTTCATTTACATGCATTTTAATATAGTTCTTCCTTCTGTTTCCTTGACACTCAATAACACTCCCTAGCATGCGTTGTTACACCCTAACACCTGACACATCTTGGCATGCCTCCCTAGAAATCTAGCATTCCTTGGCACTACCTAGCATACCTTCTCACTCTCTCCTTAGTGCACCTAGAGCTCATTGACACTCCTAGTCACAAAATATTATCCATTAATTTCCATGCATTTTTACCTAGTGCTCCCATGTTTTTCCATAGCATTCCTTAACACTTATCAGCACGTGTTGGTACACCCTACCACCCAATACATCTTGGAATGTTGCCCTGGCCTCTAGCATGCCTTAACATTATGTAGCATACCTTGTCACTGCCTCCTTAGCACACCTCCAACTCACTAACACTTCCAATCTCAAACACTTTTTTGTTCATTTCCATGCATCCTTACGCGATTTTGAGGTCTAAAATGGGCCTCCTAAGAAAAATGGAAAACCAAAATAAAATTTATAAGAACCAATAGGATTGAAGATGATGATGTCAACCACGGGGGGTGATAGACCATTTTTGGAGTAAAAAAGTAAAAATATTAAAAAATAATAAAATAATAAAATAATAAAACTACTTTTTCAACTTGTATTTTTAGCTTAGCTCCCTAAGTTTTTACTCAAATTTCAAGCAAGAGTACAAGTTGGATGCAAAATTTAATTTCTCATCCAAGGAGTACCCATTTTGGATACTTTCGATGGACCTTTCTACCCGAAAAATTAGAAATAGATGAAAAAATGTGATTGCAATCACATTTTTCATGTATTTCTCATTTTTCGTGTAGTAGGGTGCATCTAAAGTATGCAAAATGGGTACTCCTTTGATGAGTAATTAAATTTTTCATCCAATGAGTGTTTGCGCTTGAAATTTAAGTAAAACCTTAGGAGATAAGTTTAAAATACAAGTTGAAAAATAAGTTTTTTCTTTTTTCCCTCTAGAATTTGGTGATGTAATCTAATATTATTTTATTATTTCCACTATTATTTTATAATTTCATTAGGAGGCCCATTTTAGACCTCAAAATTCCCCTGATTTTTTATGTAGTGCTCCATTGTGTTTCCTTGTCACTCAGAGTTAACACTTCCTTGCACGCGTTGACACATCTTTGTCGCATGCCTCCCTAGCACTCTAGTATTCCTTAGCATTGCCAAACATTCTTTGTCACTCATCCTTAGCACACATGGAACTTTATATCATTCCCTGTAACACACTCTTATTAATTCATTTCCATGCATTATGACATAGTGCTACCTTGTGTTTCTCTATCACTCCCTAGCACTCCTTGGCACACATTGGCATTTTGACCTAGTTCTCCCTTGTGATGTTCTTGCACTCCCTAACACTCATCAACATGCATTTACAATGTATAGCATGTGTTATCATTCCTATTATCCTTGGAGCACCCTAGAACTCCTTAGCTATCAGGCCCTCACAACTACCCTAACTTTTTTTGGACTTAGGAACCCAACCAAGACTTGCCTCGACTACAACAATGTGAACAAGTTACGAGTAGTACAACTATATTGTGCCTTGTTCACCTAAGAAATGAATATAAATCATCTTAGGCTACTCATTCCCAATTAAAAATTATCCACTTAACACATTACAAGTTACCAAGCCAAGGCTCATGTCTAGCCATGGCCATAAAAAAACTAATCAACATAGTTTACATCTTGAAATTGCATACCATAGTGCCTGTGTTAGCACCCCTTGCATTCCTTATCATATTTTAGCACTTCCTCAAGCACCCTACCACTCCCTGACATGTTGTGGCACTCTATAATTCCTTAATTTTTCCTAGCATATAACCTTTTCAGTGCCTCCTTAGCGCATCTAAAGCTCACTCACAGTCCCTATCACACACTCCTATTCATTCATTTCCATGGATTTTGAACTAGTTCTCCCTTGTTTCTCCATGGAACTCCCTAAGACTCCCTGGCACGCATTGACATACCCTCGCACATGGAAATATAGCATTCCTCAACACTACTTAACATACATTATCAATCCCTACTTAGCACACCTAGAACTCATTTACAATCCCTATCACACACCCTTATTCACTCCTTTCCATGCATTTGAAAGTAGTTCTCCCTTGTGTTTCTCTGGAACTCCCTAACACTCCCTAGCATGCATTGGCACACCCTGGCACTTAGCATGTTGACTTTGGCTCTATCATGCCTTACCACTATATAACATACCTTTTCACTCCCTCCTTATCACAATTGGAACTCATTGACACTTCTTGTCACAAAATAATATTCATTCATTTCCATGCATGAATTTGACCTAGTGCTCCCTTGTGTTTCCCTAGTACTCCCTAATAATTCCTACCATGTGTTGGCACACCTAGGCACCTAACACATCTTGGTTTCATGCCACCTTGACAATCTAGCATGACTTATCTCTTCCTAGCATAACATGTCACTCTCTACTTAACACACCTGGAACTCGTTAACACTCCCTGTCACACATTATTATTCATTCATTTCCATGGATTTTCACCTATTTCTCCCTTGTGTCTCCCTAGCACTCCCTAACACCCCTTAGCACACATTCGCACAACTTGGCACTTTGCATATCTTGGTATGTTTCCCTGTAACTCATTAGCATATCTTGTCACTTCCTTCTTAGCACACATGGAGCTTGATGACACTTCATTTCCATGCATTTGAAACTATTTATCCCTTGTGTTTCCCTAGCATGTGTTTGTGCCACACCCTAGCACCTGGTACATCTTGGCATGCCTTAGAACTTATATTGTATTAGCATGCTTGTCATGTGTTGGAACTATCTAGCATGTGTTATTACTTCCTGGAATTCCTTGGAAAACCTTGGAACCCCATAATTGTCATGCCCACATAGATAACATTAATTTTTTTCATGACTTAGGAACTCAACCAAGTTATTGGAAAAATAATGTTGTGCCCAACCCAACGGCTCACTTTGTTTGAAACTGCTTTGTCCAACCCCTTATTGTAACCATAGGATTGCATCCTACAAGTCCTATTCTGACCTTCGCCTAACACACTTTATCTTTGAGACACCTAGAATTCGTTGACACTCCTTGACACACTCTATTATTGATTCATTTCCATGCATTTTGACCTAGTTCTCCCTTGTGATATCCTGGCACTCCCTAACACTCCTCAACACACATTGAAATTGTGTGCCTGTCTTATAACACCTTTTCATTCCTTGGCACACCCTCCTTAGCTATCATCCCCTCACAACTAACCTTACTTTTTTTGAGATTGGGGAACCCAACCAAGTCTTGCATTGACTACAACAACTTGACCAAGTTATGGTTACTACAGTCAAATTGTGCCTAGTCCACCTAAGAATTGACTATAACTCATCTTAGGATACTCATGCCCAAATTAAACTTATCCCACTTAAAAAGTTAAAAATTCCCAAGTCAAGGCTCACATCCAACCATGGCCATAAAACCACTACACAACATAGTTTACATATTGACACGCTATAACACTCAACATGTCTAAAAATGCCTTGGAACTATGTGGCATGTGTTATCACCCCCTAAATTCCTTGGAATGATTTGGAACTCCATCGTACACCCTACCACTCCCTGACATGCCCTGAAACTCTAGCATGGATTGGCACTGCCTAGCATATAACCTTGTCACTCCCTCCTTATCACACCTAAAACTCAATGACACTCCCTATCACAGTGTCTTAATCTTCTCCTTTACTACAGAGAGGTATTCCTATTTCTTTTGATGACTGATTTTAATCCTATATACGTTACTATGTTCTTTGACAAGCATCGATATTTCTGTTCTATTTTCTTGCTCAGACTGATTTTTCTATGAATTATAGGGTTAAATTGTAATTTCTCCCCTTTTTTTTATTACTATGAGGCTTAAGCTTTTGATTGGACACAAGTGTGTCATATTTCACAAGATATGCAACCCTCCTAGTGGCACCCATATTTTCCTACTTCCAAGAAGATAATAAGATAATTTTATGAATGCCTACAAACTACCAAGGGATAGGTTAATGGACTAGATAGTAGAATACAAATTTTGATCAAACATAAATGAGAAATGGGAATTCTCTGTCAATTAGAGAAAATTTTGGTACACAACATCTTCTTCATTGTAAAAGCATCTTCGATGTCATCTCAACATGTTGTTGGATCTGAAAAGGAAAATGTTACAAATCATAAAGTTATAGCAATGGTGAATATATGACAATGAAAAATGATAGAAAGGACATCTGTTGAAAGATGCATTACTGGTTTATTTACTTCAATTTGGACTTCATTGTCATCATCAAGATCCATCAATGCCTTCCAATCTTACCTCTTAGGGACCTATCAGTGCATGAAACTCTCTAGAGGAAATTAATAGTTAGGAACTCAGTGCTACCATCTATACTATTGACTCAGATGATAAGTAGGGCCAACTCCCTCTCTTCTCTTATGTGGCAGATTGGCATGATTTTTGATAATCGTGCAACACTATTTTTTGGGAAGTTTGTGGAGGTTCCCTTGTAATTTTTTTGAAGGAATGAAATGTTGATTATAAGGATAAACCATCTTTGTATTTATTTATTTTTTATGTTTCTACTAAATTAACTTCTAGCTATTATATGATTAATGTTATGGTCTAAAATTTAATTTCACCATTAATTAAATTCATCAATATATTTGTTTTATTGAGAACATAAAGATATTAGTCAACCCATGGCTTGAAATTATAACACAATACCATAAATTTAAATTTTCTTCAAACAAGTAGTTTCAACTCTCGGGTGTATCAAACTCAAGTTGCACCTAATACCTATAAAATCAGAAAAGCCCTTTAAAACTAGTTACCCTTTTCTACATTTTCTTACTGCTTTTCTCTCTCCTTTAGAGAATGTGAGTACAGGTGACTAAGACGATAACACACCAAACCAACTAATAAATATATGAAAAAAATTAGGGCATCATAACATAGGCATATTGTGAAGGCTTCCTATTTCCCAATGCACAAAGTGACTACCTTGGACACCTATTTATATTATGCAATGTATGGGAAAAAAAATTGATATAAATGAAATTTCAAAGGTTTTCAACAAAATATGTGCATTTATTTAAATTTTTGTACTTGCTGAGTTTTTCCCAAGCTGAGTCAAACTCTTATGACTTTTAATTCAACAATTATTTCCTCGAGCCAAATTTCGTAACATTGCTACTAGATTTTTCAGAAGAAAAAAATATGCAATGCCCTATCTCTTGTTGAATAAAAAGGAAAGAGTAAAATGCCCTTGAAGGAGGGCTTAAACCATAGGAAAAATCTAGGAAATGCTTAAAAAAATATTATCAAAGAAGTCTTCAACAGTGCCACTTGCTCAAAATCTTACATAAAGTGGCTAAATTGAGTAAGTAATAATCAAAACCGCTTAGATGCCATGTTGAGATTCACAGGACATAGTAAGAGAATAGAAAGAAACCAACACAAATCCTAGTTCTACAATAAAAAGATAAATAACCAACACTAAGGTATATAAACAATTTAAGATAAAATAAGACAAGTTTATTAATGTCCAATAAATGACCAAAAGCAAGTAGGTCAAAGATATGCTCAAGACACAAGTAATGATATCGAGCGAGATTGCAAAGGCCATTCCTATAAATTCAAAATGAGCAGAGATCATCTATAATATATAACCTCTGAAATCATATATCAAAAGTGAAATAAAATGCTCTAGAGGAGGGTACAAGGAAAAGAGCCTCAACACTCAAAGTTATTATCACTAAAAGGAGGAAATGGTTGTTTCCTACTCTAAACTCTCCATAGTTGAATGAACTCCCCTACAATCTAAGGCCGAAGGAAAGAATCTATAGATAAAGAACTGGCTGGAAGAAATGGATTTGCGCCAGAGAACATTTCCTTCTTATCATTGTCCACTTCTCTATGTTCTACACTCTCATATTTTTCATTGCTCCAAACCTACCTAGTACCTCCATTTACTTCATGACAAGAATACCCTACAATCCACCAATTTTCTATCATATCCATCAGGCCAACAAAAAATTTTCGTTCAATATATAGATGGTTTGGAACAAAATTAGATCTAGAGCCTATGATATTTTTTCAACTCTAATGTTTCTAGACAAAGAGATATCAATTTTCTAAAGCATGTGAGAGCCAAAATATCACCTTTTCCATGTTCACACCCTCTACTGAACGTCATGGACAATCTACATGGATTAGTTATCCTGACTAAACCAAAACATTCTTGATCCCATAACATTATTAATTCGCTATACTTTTTTATCACACATAGCTTATTTTAATGTATACCCTTCTTATTTCATGAAAAAATACCGTACAAGACACCGAATTTCTATCATATCCATGAGGTCAACAATAATTTGTGGTTCAAGATATAGCTAATTTGAAACAAAATAAGCTTTAGAGCCTATTTTGTTTTTCCACCCTTAATGTTTATGGACAAAGAGATATCGATTATCTCAAGCATATGAGAGCCAAAATATCACCTTTCCCATGTTGAATCCCTCTATTAAAAATCATGGAATATCTCCATAGATTAGTTATCCTTACTAAACCAAACATTTCATTGAAAATGATTATTGGTGATTACCATGACATTATTACTTGGTTACACTTTTTGACCATAAAAAAAATTATTTTTCCATCATCATAATTCACCTTTTATGTCACATTTTGTTTTGTTGTAAATTTTGTCCATATATTTCTATTAATAACAACAAAAATTACAAAGATAAAAATTTATGTTTAAATTTACTAACCAAAAGAATACTGAGAAAACCTTTGAGCCAATGAATTATAAGCATGAAGTTCTTGGAGTTACTACAAAACTATGACAACCATACCCAAAAGATAGATGTGAAGCCTACAACAAGTGCGACATAACAAAGGTACAAAAATAGGAAATAGCTACCAACAACTGGAAATGGACCATAACCATAGTGTGCAAATAGTTGACATTATGGACATTTTAGTCCAGAATGATTACTAGAGAGAGAGGAGGAGAGTGTGCATTTGTAGTGTTGATCGGTGGGATACTGTGTAGAGGTGGAGCATTGATCACTGCATCCCCATCCTAGTGATCATTTGATTATGTCCCTCAGTTAGAAACCACAAAATTTTCCACTTGATTTAAGAATACCACTATATCATAAAGGTTATATCGAATATCCCTCATAATTATCTTAATATTCTCTTGGCCAGCAAAGAGCTTCTATTTGTCTACATGTTTGTCCTATATGAACATATTGAGCAATGTTTCCATTTGTCGGTGTAGGGTGATTGAAAGGAAGAAATAAAGTCCGCTCTTTTTTAATTTCCTTGGATCGGGAACCCATTTTAGAGAACTACCACTATCTTTAGAATGATAATGGTACATTCAATCTCCAAACTCCCTTGCATACCAATGCCAAATATTCTTTCTAATTTCGAGTGGGGAAACATCAAAGAAGTTAGCTATCGATTCCCAACCAAACAGTTTACCATGTTTGGATAAGGAATCCCTTGTAGCACCTCCCCAGTCATAGGGAATTATTTGTCGTGGTTCAATTTCCATAGTTGACCAATCAACAAAACAGAAGACTGAAACTCTAAACCACTAAGATAATAAGTGACTATTAACCACCCTAGTAGGACTGAGCATACACAGGAGGGTAATACGAAAAAACCAAGGAGTAAAATATGGTTGGATCAAAACAAGAACACCTGGAGAATGACCCCATACCAAGACCACCTCTTCATTTATAGACAACTTTGAGGGGTGTGAGGTGATTGCAGTCACAAAAAACCAACTTCTCTTTAAGAGACAAAGAGTAATAATAAAATAAATTCACTAGGAGGTAGAAAACTTCAAGAACAAAATACAATAGGTTTTTTGTGCTTTGATAGAGTAGAGGGTGACAAGATGAAATGAACCTATCATAACCAGACTAAAAAAATTTCCTAGATACCATACACCAAATACCAATACCGGTAACTTTAATGAAATTCCCATCGGGTCAGAACTTTGGGAGGTCATAGAAGGGAGAATCGCCACCAGTTCAAACAGGGGACTTGACCCGTAACTGTGTAAAAATAAAACAAGAATAATGGATACCATAGATAATGCAAGAGCAAGTTTTGAAACCAGCATATTTTCTTAGGGTAACGAGTTAAAATTAATACGGGTACACTATATTTCAATATGCGAGAATTCTGAACCAATAAGAGAGGTTGAGGAGTGGAGAAAATAATCATGTCATCGAATCTATCATCCACTGTGGCTACGAGAAGTTGAAACCATGAGTAGTAGAAAGATATAAGTAACATAGGAATATCGATCACATGATAACTATTCTTCCCCTACGCTGTACCCCAAAAAAATTTCATAGAAATAGCTCTCAGCTGAAGGTCACGACCACCATAATTAGAAAATGTCGCTTACAAGTTCCTCGACAATAGCGAAGTGTACTATTGACTCAAATTATTCACCATCCCAAAAAATTTACCCATAAAAAGGTCGTAAATGAAAATTTCTGTGTTCATCAATATTAGGTCGTACATAAACCAGTCCATCTCGAGAGAGGTGCTCCATGGTTGCGTGAGTGAGAGAGGTTACGTTAACACAATAGATGATCCGATTGACAACTTTAACCAATTGCATATGACCTTTAATGTGAGGAGACCCTAGTTGGTGCCTCAAATGGTGTGAGCTAAGGATGTGCCACATACGGTCCATGTAGAGCCATGTGAAGAGGCTAGCTTGCTCACTAAGGGATGCCACCTCCACCTCCATAAAAATTCCTCGCATGTAAATCACATTACTCACTAGAAAACGGCTAATGATGTAAAATTACATGCCAGATCCTATACCACTTACCATTCTATTCCGAAAACCTTATAACAACCCCATCAAGGACCGGAGATGCATTCCTATAGTTAACCTTGTGTACCCAATGAGTTACATCCTGAAGTCTCTCTCTATTAACCAGTTTTGACCAAGACATGTTGATCGCTACATGGTTGCATGAGCTACCATAGTTTTCCAAGATATCTGCCACATTATTCAATTCCCACCACATATTCTTGGTAATCACATACTGTAGTTTACTCAACAAGGTTTTGATATTTTTTACAACCTCCTATTATCAAATTACTTACACAAGTGATTAGTAGAAGGGAATAAGCATCCATCTCAAGCAATCCAAACCCTTCAATTACTAATATTTGAAGCCCTCTCTCCAAAGCTATGAATTCTCCAAGATTATTGGTAGTCCCAAGTGAGAGTGTGTATATATGGATCAGGTACGAGTCCTCATCTTTGAAGATGCCACCAACACCAACTTCTCTTGTGTTTCACTTTGAGGGGTCGTCAAAACTCAATGCAATAAAATATTTAGGCGAGGGGGGGGGGGGGGAGAAGGTTATTGCAATAGAGATATCCTTTTTACATTTCCTAACAGAGAGGATTTGACGAGGTGGATAATGTATATCAAATCCCTTAAGGACTAGTGTCTCATACTCATTGATTATTTCATCTTATACATCTTAAAGGGACACCAACACTGTCTCTCTGATATTTTTAATTGTGATTTCCTGTAAGATGGTGATAGGTGTATGTTTTCATTCAAAAATTCTTAGTTTCCTCTCCTTCCATAAGTTCCAAAGAATAAATCCCAAAGTTGGAAGGCAAACTTTCATTATAATCAAGTTCTTGATTTTTTCTTTAATTCACATTTCAATCCATGTCTTTGTATTTACTAAATTAGGTAAAAAAACCTTTGATTTATTTCAAATGATTAGATTGAAAAATCAACCAAAATCCCTTCAAATAATATTTCATAACATAGAGATCCAAAATTCTTTTATAGGATCAATAATTATAATTAGAAATTAACAAAAAATAATAACCAAAATAAAATACTCACACATTTCTTTTGATGGAATTTAATTCCTCTTGAAAAACAAATGCAATTCATTCAACTTCCATTCAAGGTTTCATGTTGTTAATTTCCCTCATTTTTTTCCCTCCTTTTGAAAGGTTTGTCCAGGGAAGGATGGAGACAAACGGAGGGCATGACCATGCCATCGCAGGTATGATATGATAGATTTGGTTGAATGAGTTTCAATTCTAGATACATTCAATCATGGTGATTTCGTTCGACATAGAATATTTATAGATAAGGTTACCCACACTCCTCGATGATGGCCCATAGCCAAGCCCTCCATTTCTCTTTGAAACTTAAGAATACTTATAGATAAGAAAAATGCAACTCAGGAGGAAGCTGTATGTTTAGGATGCCATGGAGGAAGATGAAGTCGAAGACATGGATGATAATGGCTTCACCAAAGAAGATAACAGGTGACACAAAAATCAACAAATAAAATAAGAAAATAATAGAGCATGAATGCATTGTTTATGACAAGGAAATAAAATATTTTAATACCATAGGTGGTCACAAGCCAGATGCTCTAGCACAGATGGAATTTTGATGATCCAGTCATCCATAAAAATTTCAGAGACCCAAAAAGGCCTTGCATTCGTCTGGACCCCAGGCTTTTGAGAGTCCTAAAGAAAAGAAATTGCATTTGGAGGAAACGAATGTGGCATCGAACAAGCAGAATTGAGGCTTCGTGCCAAAGCAGAAGCTTCCAAAGGATAAACCCACTCAAGAGGTAGCTAACTGCATCTTTTTGTTTTTATTTTTTAATTATATTAAATACTGCAAGAAAATTTCCCATGAGGTATTTCTATTGCCTTAGGTGCTGAGTCTGAATGGTAAATATTGTATTAAAATCACCCAGGGCTTTCATGTTATTGCATTTGGGTGGCTCATACCATAGCAAAAATGTAGCCTATTGGTTGTGCTAAAGCCTACTGACATCAATAGTGAACCAATCTTACCTTGGGTGCTATAGGTCGATAAATTGGGTTTCATAGCATTCTCATTTTCTCCACCCCTATACAAATTCATCGCATGTAAATCATGTTATTCACTGAAAATGGTTGATGATGGGAAATGACATGAAAGATCCTATAACACTTAACATAGTGCTCCAAAAACCTTATAACACTTTCATCGAGGAATGGAGATGAATTCATATATTATCCTTGTGTACCCAATGAGTTACTTCCTATAGGCTTTCTCTATTAACTAGTTCAGACCAAGACACCACGATGGCTACATGGATGCATGAGCTACCACAATTTTCCAATATATCCGCCATCTTATTCCCTTCCCACAACATATGATTGGTAATCACATATTTTATTTTACTCAACAAGGTTTTGGTATTTCTTACCACCTCCTGTAAGTGCCAAGAATGAATCCTTTTTCAGACGAGTAACCTGCTAGCAACTTACTTACACAACTGATTAGTATAAGGGAATCCTTGTGCATCTAAAGCAATCGAAACCATTCCGTTACTACTATTTGAAGACCTCTCTCCAAATCTGTGAATTCTACGATATTATTGGTATTCCCAAGTGAGATTTCTTATATACGGATCAGGTGCGAGTCCTCATCTCTGAAGATGCCTCTGACACCAACTTCTCTTGAGTTTATCTTTGAGGGGTCCTCAAAACTTAGTGTAATAAAATATTTAGGGGGTGCGGCGGGGGGGAATGTTATTTAAATAGATATATACTTTTTACATTTCTTGAAAAATAGGGTTTGAGGAGGTGAATAATTTATATCAAATCCATTAAGGATTAGTGCCTCATAATCATCGATTATTTTATCTTGTATGTCGAAAAGGGACACGAACATTATGTCTCTGATATTTTTAATTGTGATTTCCTGTAAGATCAATATAGGCCTATGTTTTCATTCAAAAATTCTCAAGTTCCTCTTCTTCCATAAGTTCCAGAGCGTAAACCCTAAAGTTAAAATGCAAACATTCATTATAATCGAGTTCTTGATTTTTTCTTCAAATCACATTTCTATCCATGTCTTTGTATTTAAGAGATTATGAAAACCACCTTTGATTTATTTCACATGATTCAATTAAAAAATTAATCAAAATCCCCTCAAATAATATTTGGTAACATAGAGATCCAACAATTTTTATAGGATTAATAATTATAATTAGAAATTAACCAAAAAGAATAACCAAAAGAAAAGACTCACACATTTCAATATTTGATGGAATTTAATTCCTCTTGAAAAACACATGCATTTAATTCAAATTCCATTCACGGTTTCATGTTGTTAATTTCCCTCATTTATTTCCCTCCTTCTGAAAGCTTTGTCTAGGGAAGGAAGGAAAGGTTTTTCCAGGGAAGGAAGGAGGTGAAGGGCGGGCGCAACTACACCATTGTAAGTATGATTTGATACATTTGGTTGAATGGATTTGGATTCTTGGTGTCTTCAATATGATGATTTTTTTAAACATAGAACACCTAGAGACAAGGTTTCCCACACTCCTGGGTGATGGCCCATACCCAAGCCCTCTATTTCTCTCTGCAACTTCAAAATAATCCAAGAGAAGCAGAAGGAGGCACTCAAGAGGCAATTATATGTTCAGGATTCCATGGAGGAAGATGTAGTTGAATACATGGGTGATAATGTCTTTCGAAAAGAAGACAACAGGTGACATGAAAATTATTAAAGAAAATAAACAAATAAGAGAGCATGAATGCATTCTTTATGAAAAGGAAATCAAATGTTCTAAGACCATAGGTGATCACAGGTGAGGTGCTCTAGCATAAATTGATTCTGATGATCTAGTCATCCTTAAAAATTCCAGAGGCCCAAAAAGGTCGTGGATTTTCCTAGACCCCATGCTTTTGAGAGTCCCAAAGAAAAGAAATTGGATGTCGAGGAAATGGATGTGGACTCACATAAGCAAGATTGAGGCTTCGTGCCAAAGAAAAAGCTTCCAAAGGCTAAACCCACTCAAGAGGTAGCTAAATGCATCTTTTATTTTTATTATTTAACTATAGGAACTACTACAAGAAAATTTCCCATAAGTAATTTCTGTTGGTTTAGGTGTTGAGTCTGAATGGTAAATATTGTGCTAAAATGGCTTGAGGCTTTCATGTTATGGCATTTGGGTGGCATGGAAAATAGAAAAAATGTAGCCTATTGGTCAGGTTAAACTCTGTTGATGTCAGTAGCGAACCAATGTTACCTTGGGTGTCCTAGGTCGATCAATTGGGTTTCATAGCATTCTCATTTTTTCACTATTTTAACTATTGCTTTGTTTTCAATACTTATTTCCTTTCCTTTTCTCATAATTGTAATTCCTTGTGACCCTATTAAAATTTTTCTTTTGTTGTCGTTAATCAAGGAAGTTGTCATACAGGTCAACAATAGCATTTTACACGAAGATATTTGAGTCCAGCCTAAATGTAATGATGATTATATGGAACAACATCCTAAACTACCAGATGCTGCAAAAAGAGTGGAAAAGGTGAAATTATCCATTGTCATGTCATTTTGTTGCATTTGATTGGAAAATTTTAGTGACTCCTCACAAAGTCCATTGTGAGTGTATTCCTCATCATGGAGAAGGAATTAACACATTTATCCTTCATCATAGCTAACATTTCTATATAAAACCTCGGAGAAACATAGATAACATTTATATATCCAACGTCCCATCATCAAATTGGTTAACTCTTGATAATTGAAAAGTATTAACCCTATGCCAAAATAAGGGGTAACACACACTCCTACATAGATATGTTCTCTTCTTGGGAGTGCATGAGAGTCTCAGAATTTTTTCATGTATATATGAGAATGGCCTCTACATCTAGTAAAAAGGCCACCCAATTTTTTATTTTACAATGAAAAATACAAGTTCTATTCATGAAAATATGAAAGAAAATTTAGTGATCAAGGGAGCTTATACATTCTACACTAATTTGAAGAGGATTTTATTCCCTCCCTATTGTAGCACGTGAAAAATGAGGGTGCTACCTGAAATTAGTGAGCCAGTGTAGCCACCTTAGACCTTCATCAATACAATTATTTATTCCCTTATGCTTAGTCATCATGCAAAATAATGAAGCATAAAAAATTACAGTGTTCATAGGTTGTGCTCTCTATCACTGCTGGACTGAACAAGAATTTTGATGCCTGCAAATCAACAGTAACTTCAAAGTTCAAACACATGTAGATGTTCACATAAATTACTATAGGATCTGTCCATCCAATATTGCATAGGAATTTAATAATGATTTTCCATTAACTCTGAAAATTGTCCTTTACTACCGCTTTGTAGTACATAATTCTATTATGTTCTGTGCCTCATGAAATAATACCTCCATAGGATGATATAGCGATGTTGTTTTGGTAGTTTTGTATCAGGGAATGTGGGTAAAAATAACATGTAAACCAATGGGGGATTCATTCTTACTTTCTTAGGCATATGATTTATTTTGAAAATTTGCATCCACACCTCTGTCAAACCATGTTGTGCCTTAGCTACCACATTAATTATATAAAATCTAGTGGAAAATTTCCAACCTAATGGTTGATGAGAGTGTGTATTCACTGTTGTTTCAGTGCTAGAAGCTTCTTGAAATAATTTTTCATGAATAGAATATTTCCCAAGTAAAACCTACATACCAAGGCTATCGCCTCTGGTAGATATTTCTATCCTTTTCTTCAATAATTTAGAACCAATTTCCATCATGTTGAATACATTACTCCAATCTAAGTCTATCACAAGAACACATATTTCACTAGCCAAGATCATGAAAAAGGCATCTAATATGTCAATACAGGATATTCGAAACTTCCAAACTATCATTACAAAGATTCTCAGGATTAAGGTTTAGAAAATACTTGATGATTATTGAACTTTTAAATGTTGATCCCACAAATTCAGAGAAATGCTCATAAACAAATGCTAGTATCACTTGTAGTGGTTTTATATTAAACCCAATCTCTGGGTCTAAAGTGTCACCACTTTTATCCTTTATAGATGAAATGATCTGGATTTATGCAATAATTTGATAATATATAGAAATAAACATAAAAAAAAATATGCAATGGAAATAATATTTCATTTCATTAATATCAAATAACAAAAATATGTTTATAGACATAATTGAAATAAACTAGCTAGGGCCATGGTAGCGTATCTCCGAGAAGATATGTGGCGGGTACATGCCTCTCAACTATGTTACAATGAGGCTCGTGGGCATATTTATTATTTATAAATAATTTAAAATCATAAGCATCCAAAAATCTAACCCTAGGAGATGAAGCGCCAAAACTGTGGGCCCCGTTTGGGTAAATTGGTGTTTCAACTTCCTGGGGACGTAACTTTGGCATAGGATATTCTTTTGATGTGCACCATACCTTGTTTGAAAGATATATCCCAGGAATAAAACTTTTTATGTGATCAAAAGGGGTCAGTGGACCAATCGTTCCCCCGATTTTTCAAAAAATGTCATTTAGGGCCTCAAAATGGCTCTAAAAGTTTAGGACTCGAAAAACTGCTAAAAATAGGGAGTTGTGCCGAAACTAAAAAACTGAAAGAAATGATGGTGGGGGTTCAAATGGAATATTTCAGTGGCCACCAATGTCCACCTAGATCATTAGGGCCTCCAAACAACTCTCGAAGTTCATGACCCAAAAACCTGGTAAAAATAGTAAGTTGTGTTGAAAGCAATAAACTAAAAGAATTGATGGTGTGGGTCAAAATGGAATAGGTGGGTGGCCACCAATATCCACCTGGATCATTCCTCCCTCCTTAGTAAGCAATATTCCCCATTGTGTTAATTTCCTCCATGAGAGGAAAATTCTGCTGAACTTGGTATTGGATTTATCCGGGATATCATGGACCTGCTGACATATGTGCTAGATGCGTTCAACAAATTTGGTTTCCTCAAATAGTACATGTGTGTATTATTTCTCTATAGTCGCATGAGGTATGGAAACATTGAGCGGCAGTGCAACAGGGGTTATATCAATGGAGCGCTTGTCTTGACAGTGTAGAGGAACCTCTGTGGGTGATGAGAAAATGTCCTTGTATTTCTCCATGACTTTATCCATTTGCTACAACTGTGTAGTGGAGCCCTGATTTGAGGTTGTGGTAAAAATATTCTTCTTTCCTTGTGAGCGAGTTGTTAGGAAAATTAGGAAAATAAATTTCCTAGTTTAGGAAATAATCTTACTACGTTCTTTTGGAATATTCAAGGGGATGGTAGGAAGCGGTACTACCTCTGGTATCCTGTATAATTTGTTTCTTAGAGTAATAAAAACAGAATGAGGCCTAGAATCATACATAGAATTTTTCCTCCACAAGTATGGGTCCCAATAATACATCAACTACATCAAGAGGAGCAACACCACACAATACCTCATCTGTGAATGGCTTGATGTTGTACATAAGGCAAAACTGCTGGCGGACGCAGAGATATCTTTATGGGTTAAGCCACCTGATGGTATATGGTTACATGTGTGCTATGGTTGGTAGGTCAAGATGCTTCATGACCTCTGCTGAAATGAGGTTCTTTTTTGCTTCCGCTATTGAAAATAAACTGCAGTGGAGAACCCTTCACACACATCTGTGAATGGAAGAGGTGCCCCCCCTCCTCTGGATCCTCAAGATTCTCCCTCTGGAGCTTGGTGGTGGAAACAATGGCATTGGGTTCTGCATCAATGATCTGATTCCCTTTTTCATCTTGCTTGTCTGGTTCTGGCTCAGGGTCAGAACATGCATCTGATTTGGGTGCCTTCAATTTGGCCACTAGCGATTGTTTGGCCTGATACTCGTTTGTGCTATGAGTGGGGCTATTATGAGATTCACACCACTTCCCTGTGTCCTTATTTGGATTTGTGGTGGTTTTTTGAGTCACCTCGCTTTATCTCTTCCCCCAATTCTGTGGTTTGAGGGTGCCTTTCCCTGGCTTTGGATTCGCAGATCCAACGTCTTGCTTCTTCTGCTTAAATCTCTGCTCGATCTTGGCGGTATAATTATATGTCGTGTGAAGTGAGGTGATTTTGAGGAACACCATTTTATACTGATTGTGTCTGTGCAGATAGTTATGGTACTTGAGCACCAAATGTCTCTCTAAATCTTTAATGCCAAAATTTGTGCACAGGGTATGGAACAAATTCGTCAGTTCATGCACATCTTGATTCCTTTGCTACCGCAGCGTGGTCCATTAGATGTAATTGTCCTCATACCTCCCCATGGGGTAATATTGTTCCTTGATGCCATCTTGGAATGAATTCCAAGTGGGTGTGACCAAGAACATAGTGGGTTCCCTCTCGTATTTTTTCTCACAGTAGGTTTCCAATAGTCTTTGACATGGGGGGCGACTTTGAGGAGTGCAAAAATAATATTTTCTCGGTCGGAGAAATCATGCACCGAGAAATAGCTCTCTAGGAAATTCAATGGTCTATCTATGACATCTACATATATCTTGCTTTAAAATATGGGAATGCGAAATTTTACATGTACCTTGAAAAGAGTGGAACCTCCAAAGTGGTTGTTGGATGCAGATGCATCGTAGGTGGGTAGCCGTTGAAGGATATGAGTAAATTTATCCATCATTTCATTCCGTTGTTTCTCGAGGGCCTCCTCAAGAAATATTTTGATAGGATCTACTGCTCCCTCTTCTTTATTTTCTTCCTCTATGGGAGGTCATCGGAGTTTTCAAGGCTTAGCTTGCAAGGGTTCACCCAGATCAAGCCCTAACTCCTTATAACCCGACCTTGTTAGGGACATGCAAAGAGAAACAGAGAAAAAGAAAACCACTCTGATACCACTGATCTGGATTTATGCAGGAACACAATAATATAAATAAATAAATATAAACACATAGATGTAGAAGAAATAATATTTCATTTCATTAATATTAAATAACAGAAATATGCTTACAGACACAATGGAAATAAACTAGGTAGGGTGTTGGTAGTGTATCTCTAAGAAGAGATGTGGTGGCTACAGGTCCCTGAACTATGTTACAATGAGGCTCAAGGGCCTATTTATTAATGAGAAACAATGGAAAACCCTAAACATCCAAAAAACTAACCATAGGAGATGAAGCACCAAAACTATGGGCTTTGTTTGGGTAAATTGGTGTCAACTTCCCAGGGATGTAACTTTGGCATACAATCTTCGTTTCATGTGCACCATACCTCGCTATAAATATATATCTGAGGAACACAAATTTTTATGTGAGAAATATCAATCCATTGACCCATGTTGCTCCCGGTTTATCCAAAAAACGTCGTCTAGGGCCAAAAAACAGCTCCAGAAGTTCAAGACCCGAAAAACTGCTTAAAATAGGAAGTTGTGCTGAAACTAAAAAACTAAAAGAACTGATGGTGGGGGTTCAAATGGAATAGGTAGGTGGCCACCAATTTCCACCTGGTTCACGCAAATATAAAAAACCATTTCAACGTTTTCTTCAAAGGTTGTCATGCGTCCAATATATTGTTAGTCTCAATTTGGAAAGGTCTTCTATGCATATGTGGAATTCACATTTGTTTCAAAAGGAGGTGAACTAGAATGCCTAAGTTACAAGCTTTCCATGAAAAATATATTTCTTCCTAGAGTTCGAGAGTGATATAGATAGAGTATATCTTGAAGGATGTATAAAAATAATTCTAAAAGTTTGTTATACTATTCTACCTTGTCCTACTATATTGAATGTCATAAATTTCTTATATTTAAAGTCAAGGCTAATTATTATTGTTGACATATGTTTGTTCTTTATTAAAAACATTCTATTGAAAATTTTGAAATCCAATTTCTATGGTTGCATAATCATTGAAAATGGGTATCGTAATGCATGCATATTGTAGTAGAGGAATGTCGTTGATGTGAAATAAAAAAAAAAATATAACAAAATAGCAAGAAATGAATGACTTCAATGCAACATGTCCTTTAGTTGTGAAGAGAAGTCATTGATGTATTTTTATGGAAACAATTTCCTTGGTATAATTGTAGTGAAAATGGGAGTCTCTTATCATTATAATATAGTGGTTGGAAAATGCCTACAATCTCTCTTGCTACTGAAAAATTATATTCTTTAGAAATTGTAAAAATGGTATATGTGATGAACTATTCACTTGATGGTGTTGTTGTGCAACCCTAAGGTAACCCTATTTCCACTACACCCACTAGTATTTTTCATTCTTCAGGTGGAATAACTTTATAAAGAAAAACTTGCATCCATATTATGATTGGAAAATGCTATGATGGTGTCTTCCCTCAAGGAAAACTTATAGATCGATTTGTTTTTAAAGACCACTTGGCTCCACTCATCCTCCAATATATTCCATGTGATGGTTTGTTGGTCCAATCCACCAAGTTCTAATTAATAAGGGGTTCAACTATTGTAACTGACTAATCAACTTACATGAATTCTTCAAACCACACCCCAAGCTCTACCGCTTTACAATCTTATATTTTACTTTTCGAAAAATACAAACTATGAAAAGGCAGTCCTCTAAGCACAATTTTGTCTTTTACAAAGCAAAATACAAGTCATATTTTCATGACAACATGAAATAACATTTATTCATCAAGGGAGCTTATTCATGCTACACTACTTCTCAAAGGATTTTGTTCCTTCCCTACCTTATTGTAGCATGTGCAAAGTGAGTGTGCTACCTAAAATCAGTGATCTAGTGTAGCCACCTTAGAACTTCATCAATACAATGCTTTCTTCCATTATTCTTAGTCATCATACAAAATAATGAAACATTAAAATTATAGTGTTCATAGGTGTTGTCTATCACTCCTTGGTTGACCAGGATTTTGGGTACCTGCAATTCAGAATTACCTTCAAAGTTCAAACACAATTAGATATTAAAAAAAAGATATGTATATCCAATATTACATAGGATTGTAATAATTATTATCCACTAACTCTGAAAATTTTTCTTTGGTACCACCTCGGAGTACATAGTACATAATGATGTCATGCTATGTCCCTCATAAAATACTAGCTCCATGGGATGATATTGCGATATTGTTTTTGTAGGTCTGTATCAGGGAATGTGGGTGAAAATCACATGTCAAATAATGGGGTATTTGGTCCTTCTTTCTTAGGCACATGGTTTCTTTCAAAAATTTGCATCCACAACTCTATCAATCCATGTTGTGCCTTAGCTATTTCATTAATTATACAAAATCCAGTGGCAAATTTCCAACCTAATTGTTGTTGAGAGTGTGTATTCAGTATTTTTGCAGAGCTTTATGATTCTTGAAAGAATTTGTCATGAATACCATCTCTCCCAAGTAACACCTACATACCAATGCTATTTTCTCTGGTAGATATTTCTATCCTTGTCTTCAAGAATTTAGATCCGATTTCTTTCACGTTGAAGACATTACTCCAATATAAGTCTATCATAATTACATAGATTTAACTAGCCAAGATCATGAAAAGGGAATCCAATATGTCAATAGTGGATATTTGAAACTTCCAAACTGTCATTTCACTAGGATATTGACATTGTTAAAAATTGTATGAAAAATAAATTTCTTGAAGGCCATAGAATTGGTAGCACCTGCCTCCTACAATCATCAAGACAAAAATTCAACATGAAATTAAATATTATGATATTCTCCATAAATAGATTCTCAGGATTAAGGTTGAGAAAATATTTAATTATTAGTGAACTTTCAAATGTTTATCCCACAAATTTGGAGGAATTCTCAAAAAGAGATGCTAGTATGACTTGTAGTGGTTTTATATTAAACCGAACCTCTAGGTCTAAAGTGTCACCATCTTTATCCTTTATAGACACAGAGACAAACAACCATTTCAATTTTCCTTCAAAGGTTTTCATGCCTCCAATAGTTTGTTAGTCTAAATTGAGCAAGGTCTCCTATGCATATGTGGAAGTCACGTTGCTTGAAAAAGGAGGTGAACTAGAATGCATAGAGGCTGAGAGTAATATGGATATAGTATATCTTAAAGGATGTATATAAATCATTCTAAAATTTTATTATACTATTCTACCTTGTTCTACTATATTTAATGTCATAAATTTCCTATATTTAAATATCAAGGCTACTTATTATTGTTTACATATGTTTGTTCTTTGTTAATAAAATTTTGTTGAGAATTTGAACTCCAATTTCTATGGTTGCATAATCATTGAAAATGGGTACCATAATTCATGCATATTGTAGTAGAGGAATTCCAATTATTTGAAATATCAACAAAATATAACAAAATAGAAAGAAATAAATGAATTTAATACAATGTGTCCTTTAGCTATAAAGAGAATTCATTGACATATTTTTCTCGCAACCATTTATTTGGTATAATTGTACTAAAAATGGGATATTATTATCAATATAATATAGTGGTTGTAAAATTAATAGATGCTCTCCTGCTACTGAAATTTATATTCTTTAGAAACTAATTAAAAAGGGTATATGAGATGAGCTCGTCAGCTGCTCCCATTTTCATGCAACCCTGAGGTATCCCTATTGCCACTACACCCACTAGTCTTTTTCATTCTTCAAGTGGCATACCTTTATAAAGAAAAACTTGCATCCATATTATGATTGGAGAATACTATGATTGTGCCTTCTGTCAAGGAAAAATTATAGATCAAATTGTTTTTAAAGATGACATGACTCCATTAACCCTCCACTCTATTCCATGTGATGCTTTGGTGCTCCAATCCACCAAGTTATAATTAATAATGGGCTCAAATATTGTAACTCACTAATCAACTTGCATGAATGATTCAAAAAACACCCCAAACTCTAGCACTTTACAATCCTATATTTTACTTTCCAAAACATACAAAATAGGAAAAGGTCTTCCTCTAACCACACTACTAAGGTCTCCATGGCCAACATAAAATTCCACATGGAGTTTGCAACCACATGAAATGATTTTTATTAAACAACTTCATTTTCACAGTAAGCAGCGCCCAACCTTTGATTACTAGTATCTTGAACATGTTTGCAACATTTCAAGGTTTTGTTGTATTTAAGAGATAGATCTACATTAGGGGGGAATTTATTTACCAAATGCGTGCATGCACGAGATAACATAAATATTTGTGTCAAAAAAATCCATTAAATCCCTTAGCATTATTTATTTCCCCTTCTCGCCTTCTTGCTATTTTTGGTATGATTCCCAGTCACCATGCCTGCATTTTCTAGTACAACATTACTGGTGTCAAACATCCCATATGCCACTACATTTATAAACCAATCAAGAAAGTATTTTGTGATATTTTCATCTAGGTTCTTAGGTATGTTAGCATTTGAAGCTTCGTGACTTGAAGTGCCTCCTCAAGTATAATATTTTCCAATAAGGGTAGTCTTCACATGAAAAATGGGCTTGTTTGTGTTTGGAGGACTCTTCCAGAACTTGGCAAATGTCCCACTCAATTTCATTATATACTCTTCTTAAAACACATTCATATGCACATGGTCTGTCCACCCTCTTAAGCATCCCAAACAAAAATCGATGCCCTATTTGTTCAACTCATCCATCTCCATATTTTTCTTGATAGTAATCTAGAAAATCCTAGCACCATCTAGCTTGGGATTTTGTCCCGTTAGTATGCATCGAAATATGGAAACCATTGAATTTTTTGCAGGCTAGTATTTTTGAAATTTATTGAAGACGATCCCTCTCATTCTCATCATTATGATGCTTATATCTAGAAGGGTTGTTCATGCCACTCCTCTGAACACCACTTCCAAACCTATGAAGGTGACTCAATAGCTCCCCCTTCCCCAGTTCATCATCATAAATTTTCCTCTTAAATGAATCCAATAGAACATCATATCCATTTTTGAGTTTCTTAAACATTTCCCTAGATTTTATATTCCTCATATCTTTCTCAGGATGAGATAAAATTTCCTTTTTCCTGTACTCATTTTTTAGGAAAAAAACATTTATGTTCTCATAATGAGATAAACCACCCAAAACTAGATAGTGTTCAGGGCTATCTCGCAATACTTCCTCCTCAGAAGATGGATCTCTTCCATTAGGGTACTGGTCAAGGGACCTCTTTCACTATCTCCATATTAAATGTACTGAGAGCTTTCACCAAATTGTCTAACAAAAAAAAAAGTACGTTCTTCACCATGAGGACCACTGTATCCAAATGCACGAGAGAATTTATCTCCCTAGCATTAGACCCTTCAGAATGTGTGTTGAAACCTCTCTCTTTACCTTCATTTGCATTGTTCCCTAGAAAGTAAATCAAAATCACACTAGATATGAAGATTGGGTTCATGAATAGAACCATTCCAAGCCATTCCACATGAAATTTAGTAGAATAGATAGAGTACATAATTGTAATAAAAAACACTAGATTTTCATGATTTAGAGAAAAATAGATACCTGCTACTATAGTGATTAAGCTAGTCATCTAAAAGATGCCATGTATCCATAGAACCACATTACCAATAAAAAATATTGTGAAAGATGAAGTTTTTTAGCCCAAAACAAATGCCATTGAGCAAGATACACCGTGAATTAATAAATCCCATGCTCAGAAAAAAAAAAAAAAAATTCCTTCCATTGCGGTGATGATGAGAAAGCTACACCAAATAAGGAAAAATAATGATGATGTGCCCAAACAAAGAAATGAATCCATGCCTCTGAGACAGCAGTCCAGCCACATTATGAAAAGTAGTAGGAATAACCTCCCCAAATGCAACAATCATGTGAAAAATATGGGCCATGTATGCTGACACCTATGAACAATAAAGTCTCTTACCTATAAAATAGTTGCATTGAATGTTTTTAATGTAGTCTTTTGCTACTAGATCCATTCTAAAGCTTGTCTAAATAGAGTGTATGGATGTGAAAATATAGTCTTGTAAATTGTTATTCACATTCCCTTCTAGCTGTTGGGAAATGGCATGCATCTTCTCCATGATTTCTTGCATCTCACAGTGCTAAGTAGTGGTGGCTCGAGTAAGGAAATGTATATCTCCGCTAAAAATTTCATCATTCATCAACCTTTCCATACACTCCCTTTCCTCACCATAATTAGTTCCATCACAATCTCTAGCAATTATTTTCCCTCCATTTTATTTGGATGTACTCTTTTTTTACTTGGAAGAAGTTAGGTTTGTACCCAGTTGTTATCTAGATAGGAAATTCCTTCCCTTATCAATGTTGGTTCTATAGGTGTTGCACCCTTTTTACAATCTCCTAAACCTTTGGACTTCTATGATTTCTTCCTATTTATCTAATTTTATGGGAAATCAAAATTTTGAACATTCACACTTTTGTTTCCATATCCCTTATGTATGGTTAAAGTTGCATACCTTGAGAAAATTTTTATTGAGCGCATACCCATTGACTCTAAAAAGGGATAATTTTCCACTGATCCATTCTTTTCAAACCCCTTACCATGGAAGTTACCCTTTCTCACCATGAAAAAAAAATCTAGAGGCATTCTGATCAGTCTTGTGATAACTCCAACATGAATGATTCACCACCATAGGTTCCCACAAAGGCTAGAACTATATGTTTATTTTTAATATTTTCTTTGGAACCATGGAACCAAAGTCTCAACTTATGGAGAGATAAATGGATTTCAAACATTATTGGGAACTATTTTTCCACTACTTACTTCTAGCAGGACTAGCTGGAGAAAAAACAGAGTCAAATTTATTAAATAATTCATTTGATAACCAAAGAAACCACTTAAAAATGGCACTAACTGGGCATCGATTATGGCCATTGTCAATTAGTAAATGAAACATAGTATTCACTAGAGATTTTTCGGTTTGTGACTTACTGGCTCATCCTTCACTTATGTGAAAGCGAAGTAATGAGGCTTAACTCCAGGATAACATATCACTTTCAGTTGTTCTCATTCGTTATCTTTGTGATGGAGCTATGATAATATTCAAAAATCATTTTTAAACAACTATGTACTCTTCAGTTATGATCTACCCTTTCATATGTGGCATTGTCTAATATTTAACATCTTTACCTCTTTAATACAGGGTTTGCCTATTATCTTGTTGGTGACCTGCATTTCCATGGACATTTTTTCTTGAATTTACTACAGTTTCTCTAGTTTGAGATTGTTGTATCGTGTAACCTAGCTTCTCTAGGCTGAGGCTAATGTATCATGTAATATGATGTACCATATAATATATCTAATACTTGTGTTAGCTTCAATTAGCTACCAATTTATTCTAGATTTTGAGGCCAATTTCTTGCCTTTCAAATTATGAGTGGCATGATTTTTTTCACCCTTATTCATAACCCAGTAATAATAACATGAAGCATGGTGATGGAGTATTTTTCTGAGTCCATTGTGAAGAATGTTCACAATTAGTGATTAAGAAGTTTATGCACTTCCAGGGCCATTTTTCTCATTACAATTATCTTCAAGTTACATCTAAGTGCAATGTATCTCCAGTGCCTTCTCTATTTCTTTCACAAAATCCAAGCTTGATCATTGGATTTATGCTTTAATTGAATACACAATATTGGTCATACGATCAAATATGGATTTACACATTTATTCTCAATCTCAATATAGTTGGATCCTCTAACAATACCATATTTTGACTAAAGGGAGGTCAGTTTTGGGAGTACATTTAATTGTTTATTATTTTATGAATTTTTCTTCACACATATATTGGGTTTCTATGTATAGAATAAATACTTTGATGGGACACATCATTGAAGAAATAAATTTTGATAAAATAGTCAAAGTGACTTCGAGATAAATTTTGTATAATACAATATGACTTAAAACGAAGCCTATAGACTCTCCATGAAGTATAAAAGAGAATATAAGATATGGTAATTAATAAAAAAATAAGTTCATGGTAGACCTTGAGACAGAATGGTTATGGTTTGGGTTAAACATATTTTCCCTTGTTAGTACTCCCTTATTTTTAAGATTTCAAAAGGGGATATTTGGATTCCCGTAAAGTGGATCCCCAGATCTTCAATTTAAACTTTGAATAACAACAAGTTGTTTAATAATATACATTCCAATACTTGAACTTTAGTTTGTTTCTCAACAATGTCATTTCTAGCTACTTGAGAAAAAGAAGCAATTGTAAATGTATTGTCAACAATGCGCCACTTCAAAAAAAAAGTTGTCAAGTTCACTAGATATGGAAGACTGTAAAAAATGGGTGAGTATAAGTATTCCAGTGATGGAAACTGTCTCCAAAATTTTTCAATTCCTAATGGAACTAGCAATGCTAGTAAATTTGTAACAACAATCAAAAAGTTTTTTTGAGCATTATATTATGACGTCGGCTACTTCAATTCTACATGACGCATTTCAGTGGAATAACTATTTTGTTTTAAATGAGATAAAACCAATTGGAAATGTCACAATTGTAAGAATAGTTACCCCTAGACAAAATAATAATATAATGGCTATAGCTATAGCTATCTTGGTTGAAATGGAAGTAACAAAGTGGACTTGTTATTGTTGAATTATCTGGTCACCTGTTAGATTTTTACCTTCATGCTTTTATCAATAACCCAATGTAGAGACTAAGGCAGAGGTAATTGGACTAAAAAAGGAAGTAAATATGTAGTTCTTGAGTTCGTTGGTAACTTGTGATAGGACTAGGAATGAAATTTTCTGTGTCTTTGATTAGGGATGGTGGCAGTTTTGGTTCGAAGTTATTATGAACAATGCTTATATAAGTCAGAGTATTTGAGTTTGCTACTTTTGCATGTGTTTATGTCCATTCTATTTTGTCTATTTACAGTGAAGTATGAGTAGAATGATTGGAGACCTTTGGATTACCTGGAAAACTTACAAAATAAAGAACTTTTAACTATGCAAGGTGATGCAATCACCTTTGAGTCTGAGGTAAGCTAGATAACACAGGTGAAGATCCTTCATACTTATTTTCATGGCTATATTTTTAGCATAGTTAATGAAATAGTTGAACATATTTATTGAATATGATTTTTTCATGGATAAAGGTGGACATAATCTATCTTAGCACCCCAACAAAAATTTCAATCATTTACCATGAGAAGATAAGATATTTATATTGAAAAAGGAAATTTTATAGGATGTTGGTTTGTCTATGAAGGGGATTTTAGTAGAATAAATTTGTATTAACTTGCATGACAGAGTAGATCATCATATGCATTTAAATTATCTGGTCTTAAACATTCCCATTTTAATTTTTGAATCGGCTACCAAATTTTCCATGGTACATATCTCATCACTATTGTGTTAAATTAGACTGCTTGAGTGTAGTTCCTCTAATTTACATTGCCTGATGCAACAAGCATGAAATTTCATAGAATACAATAATTGAAATTTAGTATTTAGTATTTACATTCTTTCTTGAACATATTCCAAAATTTAAAAATTGATTTCACATTGGTTGATTTACATGCGAGAAACACTATCTTTATGTGTTGAATGAACTACAATTTCATCCCTATGAATTCAAATTGGTACCATCCTTTAAAAGGTTACTTAGCCATTGTAAGCTCTATGGCCAATCCTAGTTAACATGTACAACTTCATATCTGGGCCAAAATGTTGAGAGGGATCTTAGATTAGAGTAATATCTAAATTGGAAGACACAAGTTGCCTATTTATATTATGGTACAAGTTTTTGATTAAAAGAGATGAGTTTTCAAAATTTTATATCCTAGCGGAGAGCACAGTCACAAGACATGGACCAAGAAACATTGGGAAAAGTATAAATAATACTAAGGGGGTCGGAGGGTGTGTTACAACAAATCACTATCTAGATATGAAGTTATAGGTTTCAAAAATCTTGCCAACTATTATCACTCCGCCACATTTCTAAGGTTGAAGAAGAAACCCTAGCAGAGGTAACAACACACCAATATTTTGGCTTGGTATCTAGCCCTACCAAACTGGAGAGGGATCTCTCTAGAATGTCATATCCAAGAGGGTTGGATGAATTAGGGTTTCAGGCTAGGTATGAAATGCAAAATAATTTATTTTGTTTGATTGCATTGTTGGATGAGGTCAATTAGGTTAAAGAGGTTAGGTTAGGGAAAATAAGATGGGAATTGCAGTCCATTCAAAGGGGCAAGGTAGGTAGAAATATTAACACTTTAAGATGATTTTGTGAGATGGTTTCAGACTAATGAGGAGATAGGAAGAGCATAAGATATGTACTCTTCCTAAACTGAAGAAAATGGACAAATTATGAAGACTTTCCCAAAACAGAGCATGAAAGAACATGTATTCTCCCTATCAGCTTGAAAAACTTCATAAAATACATATGAAATGGTTTATGAGCTTACAAAACATTCATAAAAATGAAACAACAGAATAAAAATTGCTAAACATCCATACCACAAGTATCCCAAACAGATATCCAACTGTTCATTAATTTATGACCAAACCGATTACATTATAGTCCTTGATCAATACAACAACATCCAAATAATTCTAACAGTGAATAAGGGAATGATATAGACATCAAAACCACTTTCTCTCCTCCTCAGGGGTAAGATCCTTGAGTTGAGGAAGAAATCCACAAAAAAATGAATTAATAGCTAGAGTGTAGGGAGGCTCAAGTGACTCCTCCCTAATTACAATGAAACTGAGTCATTTGACTTGATGATAACATTTACATAATGAAATTACCCCTAGGTAACTAATTCAAATGATATTTACATTTAAATTCATCATTTACATAGCCAAAATCATCATATACTAAGATAAAAGTAAAAAATGCAGTGAAAATTGAAAAATATTAGATATTTATCAAGCGCACAATTTTTGTGCCAGGTGTGCCCTCTCAGTGCCAGGGGCGCCCTGCATTGTGCAGGCCAATTTGGGAGGCCTTCGCAGTGTTTGAATTGGACTAAAGATAGTGTTTTGGAAATCCTATCTATTCTAATTTCCATATATGTCTTTACATTTTAGAATGGAGTTGATTTTCCTTGTAAAAAACAGATTCTCCCATAGTTGGTGAGGTGTGCCATTTTTGTGCTAGGCTCGCAGCGCTAGTGTGCACTCCAACTTGCAAGACAATTTTGGAGGAATTCCCGGTGCCAAAATTGAGCTCATAATATCATGTTGGAAATATATATGACTTGGATAGACAATATACCTATCAATAACTAAAAATGGTCAAGTATAGCCTCTCAAAAATCAATTCTCCCAAGACTAGTCAAAAGGTGGAGAATGGCGGTGCAATCATGCAGTGTGCTCTTGCAGGAAACTTTTGGAGGCCTTCCTCAACTCCAAATTGAGCTCATGATAGCTCATTGGAAATATATTCCATTATTTTTGTCCTTTTACCTATCAAACAAGTAAATGGGACATTCTAGTTGGAGAAAAAATGATTTTTCCCAAGGTCACTCTAGAAGTGCAGGAAAAATAAGGGATTTAGGACTACCTAGTAGAGGGAGGGGAATGAAGGGGCTAGGGGATGTCTAAATTCTTGGGGAAAATTTTGGGAATATTTATAGATGTTAGATATTTTATGGAAGTGTAATTTATATAAATGAGTGAGGGGAAGGTGTCCAAAAGGGAAAAAGAAATCATAGTCTCGAAAAGTGTCAAATTGTAGCAATAAGCTAGAGCTTGTGGAAAACTGATGATTTCTAGGGATAGGAGTGATAAAAATTTCTTAGGAAGGTATATTAAGGATAGAGGAAGGTGTAAGAGCATCAGGATACAAGTTTTATTAATGATTTAACCATGGAAGTCACCAAACCAAGAAAAATGTCCTCAAAACCCTAGGAGAGAGAAATGAGCTTTCCAAGCACAACTAGGAGACAAATATGGTAAAAAAATACCACTTACTTGGACATGATAGTTTGGAACCTGAAATTTTTGAACACATTTTACTATTACTACTCCTTCAAAAGATGAATTTGATGGTGAAATGACCAATTTTCATGATTTTGACCCTATGACCTAATGATGGCACAACATTGAAAATGAGCTGAATCATTACCATGATTAATATGGGACTCTTTAAAAAATGAATGTAATGACCATGGTGATGTTAATTAACCATGGAAGTGAAAGGAGTATTAATGATCTCAATACCCTAATCAGTGACCGAATGTTTGCTTGAAATAGTGGAATGAAAAAAAAAAGTTGAGCGAGACCCCTAACATGACATGAAAAGAGGATTTTGATCATTTATGAAATGATACAAATACTGACACTAAAATTTGACTTATCGGGGATGATATCCTTGAAAGATGTGTTAAGAACCAAAAAACTATGGATTTTGCAGATCAGTGCCTTATCCATTGGTCCAATACGGTAAAAAACTCAAACTAATAACATGAATGAATACTGATAACTCAAAAAAATAGAATGACTCAAGACAAACTCAAATGAATAAAACTTGTCTCAATATTTATTGAAATAAAATACTTATTAAACTTATTTATGGTAGCATATCACCGAGACTTGATGGCTTCAAATCTTGATGACAACCTCCTTCCTGCTGAAGACATATGTAGAATCATGTGAAGTTATCCTTCTAGTGTAACCAATCTAGTAGATGGCTAGTTACTAAAATTTTTCTCCCATTTTCCTCAAGCAGGCAGAAAAAACAAAAACTAGGCCACTCCAATTGTCCAGTGAACATGTTTTTCTAGTCCATGAAAACAAGAAAATACAACTTCCTTGCTAACTGTAGCAAATTAGTAAAAGTATCTTCAAAAATATGAAATATTACGTTGTCTTGAGATTCAGTGAAAACAAAATCACACCCTTCATTATAATATGAAAGAACAATTGGTTTTTGATCCATAGGAAGGCATAGGGAAGTATGAATTTCTGCTATCTAAGTGTTGGATGTAAATTCCTCAAGTATGGGAAACTCTGACTCGGTCTCTCACATAGTGTTTCTCTTAGGCTCATACTCCTCAACTGCATAGTCTAAATCATCTATGAACATAAAACATTCTTAAAGATTATTAAACATGAAAACCCTATCCTCTTCATGAAAGACAATAGTCTCTGCTAGTTGATCTCCTTGCAGGAAATCATCATTACGAATTGGCTTACTCTCAATAAATTTGTGTATAGTTTCTTCAATCTCCTAACTGTCATCATTTAAACTCAGATTTTCATTTTCAATAATGGAATAAGTTTCACTAACACATTCTTGACCATGTGAAAACTACAAATTTGCATTAGCTTGGGTTGTAAAATGACTTTTCAGGAGCTGATCTATCTCATCTTCAGTCAAAGGAGGAATTACTCTTTGTTTTCTTTGGATGAAATAGTAATTTTCTTTTTTTCCATCTAAATATTCACAATGATGTTGAATATCTTCTTCAAGAAAAGGAGCATGTAGATTTTCATCAGACTGTTGATTTATTTCATGTGGTTTAATTTGACTATCAATATGCAAAATTATTTCATCTTCAAGAAAAGGGGAAGCTATTTTATGCTGAATATATGATTTTGTGTATCAAAGTGACTAGCTTGATCAGATTGTTGTTGAAGGGAGAAATCATATAAGGCTTAATGATCTCCTCATTATTCATGCATTCGATATCATCAATAATCTCAAGATATGTGATAAAAACTTCACTATAATCACAACAACTTTGTAGGAGAGATAAACAAAGATTAGAATTCACATAAAGTTTGGAGAAAATATTATGGAAATATTTAAGAGAACATAAAATTCGTTCTGGTAACCTTTCATATGATACCCTAGCTTTATCTTCAAGAGTAGCCATAAAAACCTTCATGAGATAGTCTTCAGGAAACTCAAATCTCAGTCTAGATACATGTACGTTAAACTTTACTAAATGTAAATCAACATCATCCTTCTCTTCATCTTTGAATATGGGAATATGTGTAAACCAATAAACATAAGGCATAGGATTTGGAAATCCAGGGGTTTGAGATAGATCCATAAGAGCACACCTAGGATTTTTCGACATTGGAGTCGCCAGGTGAATGATGCACAACCTTATTTTGCCTGATCGTTGTTCACCATCAACAAGCATATCTGATATTTTTTTTTCTTTCCCAACGAATATTTTTCTTTTCGCCTCCCTGACAAAGATGCCACTATGTTAACACTCTGCCAGATTCCTAAGTCTAAAGAAGAAATACCAACAGAGGTAACCACAAACCAAATTTTGCCTTGGGATATATCCCTACCAAACCGAAGAGGGATCTCTCCACATGTGACAGCCAAGAGGGCTGGATGAATTAGGGTTTTAGGCTAGCTATGAAATTCAGAAGGCTTTTTTTTGTTTATTAGGTTGCTAGATGATGTGATTTAGGTCAAAGAGGCTAGGTCACAGAAAATAAGATGGGAATTGCAGTCCATTTGATGGGGAAATGTAAGTAGAATGCTTAACACTTTAAGGCGATTTTGGGATATGGTTTCATACTGATGAGGAGCCAGGAAGAGCATAAGAGGTGTATTCTTCGTAAACTGAAGAAAATGGACAAATTATGAAGACTTTCCCAAAACAGGGCATGAAAGAACATGTATTCTTCCTATCAACATGAGAATCATCATATAATACACATGAAATGGGTTATGAGCTTACAAAACATTCATACAAATGAAATAAGAGAAGAAATAGCGCTAAGCATCCATTCCACAAGTATCCCAAAGAAATAGCTGCAACTCTTCAATAATTTATGTCCAAACTGATTACACTATATTGATTGAGCAATACAACAACATCCAACTAATTCCAACAGTGAAGAAGGGAATGATATAGACATTGAAACCAATTTCTCTCATCCTCAGGGGTTGAACCAGTAAGTTGAGGAAGAGGAGCACAAAAATTGTAACTGATAGCTGGAGTGTAGGGAGGTCCAAGTGACTCCTCCCTAATTAAAATGAAACTGATTCATTTGACTTGATATAACATTTACATAATTAATTTAACCCTAGGTAGCTCATCCATGTAATATTTACATTTACCTTCATCATTTACATAGGTAAAATCATCATTTCCTAGGATAAAAGTAAAAAATGCAGTGAAAATTGAAAAATATCAGACATTTGTCAAGCACGACATTTTTGTGCCAGATGCGCCCTCTTAGTGCCAGGGGTGCTCTTCATTTTGAACGACATTTTTGGAGGCCTTCATAAAGTCAAATTGGGATTAGGATGCCGTTTTTGAAAGCCTATCCAGTATGATTTCCAGATACATCTTTACTTTACAAAATGGAGTTGATTTGCACTGTCAAAAAGTGATTCTCCCACAGCTGGTGAGGAGCCCCATTTTTGTACAAGGCATGTAGGGCTAGTGCACCGTCCAATGTGCAGGCCACTTTGGGAGGCCTTCCCCATCTCAAAATTGAGCTCATGATATCTCGATGGAAAGATACCTCTCTTGGCTACATAATGGACCTATCAAGAACGGAAAATGATCAAGTATAGCCCCTCAAAAATCAATTCATGTGAGACTGGTCAAAACATGCGAAATTGGGGTGTGAAAACGTAGTGTGCTCTTGCAGGAAACGTTGGGAGGCCTTTCTCAACTCAAAATTGAGCTCATGATAGCTCACTTGAAATCCTGTCTAGGCTAGTTATGAAAATACTTATCAAGCAAGTAAATTGGACACTCTAGCGAGGAGAAAAAAATATTTTCCCAAGGTCGCTCTAGAGGTTCTGGAAAAAAAGGGGATTTAGGACTACCTTGTAGAGGGAGGGGAATGAAGGGGTTAGGGGCTGTCTAAATTCTTGGGAAATTTTTTGGGGATAGGCATAGATGTTAGAGAGTGTATGGAAGTATAGAAATGGGTGAGGGGAAGGGGTCCAAAAGGGAAAAACACAGGCCTAGTCTCGAAAAATGTCAAACTGTAGCAATAGGCTAGGGGTTGTGGAAAAATGATGATTTTGAGGGATATGAGTGATGGGAAGTGTTTATGAAGGTATATTAAGGATAGGGGAAGGTTTAAGAGGATCATGATACAAGTTTTGTTAATTATTTAACCATGTACGTCATGAAACCAAGAAAAATGTCCTCAAAACCCTAGGAGAGGGAAATGAGATTTCTAAGCACAACTGAGCGACAAATATGGTAAACAAAAAAACACGTACTTGGAAATGATAATTTGGAACCTAAAATTTTTGAATACATTTGACTATTAATATGCCTTCAAAAGATGAATTTTATGGTGAAATGACCGATTTTCATGATTTTGACTCTATGACCTAATGATGGCACAACATGGAAGAATGAGCTCAATGATCACCATGATGACTATGGGAATATTTCAATAATGAATGACCTAAAAATTATGATGTTCATTGACCATGGAAGTGAAAGGAGTAGTAATTATCTCCATACCCTAATCAGTTACCAAATTTTTGCATGACCGAGTGGAATGATAAAATTTTTGAGTGAGAGCCCTAACATGACATGAAAAGAGGATTTTGATCACTGATGGTAGGATGCAAATAATGACACTAACATTGGCCTTATTGGGGATGATAGCTCTGAAAGAGGTGTCAAGAACCACAGAAATTTAGATTTCGCAGATCAGTTCCTTATCCATTGGGCCAATACAGTAAAAAACTCAAACTAATAACATGAATGAAAACTGATAACTCATAAAAATGGACTGACTCAAGCCAAACTCAAATGAGTGAAACTTGACTCAATACTAACTAAAATTAAAAACTTACTAAACTTATTTATGGAAGCATATCACCAAGATATGAGGGCTTAAAATCCTTATGACAACCACCTGCCTGTTGAAGACATATGTGTAATCATGTGAAGTGATCCTTCCGGTGTAACCAATCCAATAGATGGCTACTTACTGAAATTTCACTCTCACTTTTCTGGAGAATGACAAAAAAAAAAACTAGGCCACTACAAGTGTCCACTAAACATGTGCTTATGGTCCATGAAAGAAAAGAAAATACATCTTCCGTATTAACTGTAGAAAATCAGTAAAATGATCTTCAAAAATATGAAATGTTACCTTGTCTTGAGATTCAGTAAAAATGCAAGCACACACTTCATTCTGATCTGAAAGAATTTTTTTTTTTTATTCATAGGAAGGCATAGGGAGGTATGAATTTCTGCTATCTGAGCGTTGGCTGTAAATTCCTCAACTCCGACTCTATCTATGGCATATTGTCTCTCTTAGGCTCATACTCCTCAAATTATTAGTCTAAATCAACTTTGAATATAAAAAATTCATCAATATTGTTAAACATGAAAGCCCTATCCTCTTCATGAGGGATTTGAGATCGATCCATAGGAGCATACCTGGGATTTTTTGACATTGGATTCACTAGGTGAATGATGCACAATATTCTTATGCCTGATCATTTTTCACCATCAGCAATCAGGTCTGATCTTTTTTGTTCTTTCCTAGGTAATATTTTTCTATTCGCTTTCTCAGCAACGACGCCATTATGTTATCAGTACGCCAGATTTCTAAGGCTGAAGAGGAAATCCCAACAGAGGTAATCACATACCAATATTTTAGCTTGGTATCTAGCCCTACCAAACCGGAGAGGGTTCTCTCCAATTTCTCTCATCCTTAGGGGTTGAATCCTTGAGTTCAGGAAGAGATCCACAAAAATCTAAGCTGATAGCTGGAGTGTAGTGAGGTCCAAGTGACTAAACCCTAATTACAATGAAACTGATTCATTTGACTTTATGATAATAATTACACAATGAATTTACCCCTAGGTAACTCATCCACATGATATTTACATTTAACTTCGTAATTTAAATAGGTAGAATCATCATTTACCAAGATAAAATTAAAAAATACGGTGAAAATTGAAAAATATTAGACATTTTTCAAGCACGCCATTTTTGTGCTAGGTGCACCCCCTTAGTGCTAGGAGCCCCTTCCATTTTGCAGGCCACTTTTGGTGGCCTTCCCGGTGTCGAAATTGTGTTCGGGATGCTTCCTATAAACACTATCTAGTCTAATTTCTAGATATATTGTTATTTTGTAGAATGGAGTTGATTTTCCTTGTCAGAAAGTGATTCTCCCATAGCTGGTCAGGAACGCCATTTTTATGCCAGGCACGTAGCACCAGTGCACCCTCCAAATTGTATGGAACTATTGGAGGCCTTCTCAGTGTCCCAATTGATCTCATGATAGCACGTTGGAAATATATCTCTCTTGGATACACAATGGACATATCAAGCACTAAAAATGATCAAGTATATCCCCTCAAAAATTAATTCTCCCATGACTGGTCAAAAAGTGTAGAAAAGGGGTGCAAACGTGCAGTGTGCTCTTGTAGGAAACTTTTGGAGGCCTTCCTCAACTCCAAATTGATCTCATGATAGCTCAACGGAAATATATTCTAGGATAATTGTCATGTGACCTATTAATCAAGTAAAGTGGACACTCCAACTAGGTAAAAAAATGATTTTCCCAAGGTCACTCCATAGGTGCACGAAAAACAAGGGATTTAGGACTATCTTGTAGAGGGAGGGGAATGAAGGGGTTAGGCATTGTATGAATCATTAGGAAATATTTGGGTATAGGTGTAGATGATAGAGAGTGTAGGGAAGTGGAATTTCTATAAATGAGTGAGGGGAAGGGGCCCAAAAGGGAAAAACACAGGCCTAGTCTCGAAAAGTGTCAAATTGTAGCAATAGGCTAGGTCTTGTGGAAAAATAATGATTTTGAGGGATATTAGTGATGGGAAGTGTTTAGGAAGGTATATTAAGGATAGGGGAAGGTTTAAGAGCATTAGGATGAGGGAAATGAGATTTCCAAGCACAACTGAGAGACAAATATGGTAAAAAAAAAACCACTTACCTGGAAATGCTATTTTGGAAACTGAAATTGTTGAATACCTTCGAATATTACTATTCCTTCAATAGATGAATTTTATGGTTAAATGACCAATTTTCATGATTTTGACCCTATGACCTAATGATGGAAAAACATGAAACAATGAGTTAAATGATGAGCATGATGACTATGGGAATCTTTCAACAATTAATGACCTAACCATGATTATTTTCATTGACCATGGAAGTGAAAGGAGTAGTAATGATCTCAATACCCTAATCAGTTACCAAATTTTTGCATGACCTAGTGGAATGATAAAAAAAATTTGAGTGAGACCCCTAACATGACATGAAAAGAAGATTTTGATAACTGATGGAAGGATGAAAATACTGACACTGACACCAAAAAATACCAAAACAATATAAGGGATAAGGAAATCCAAAGATCCCTACTGTACAATAAAATTAGAGCAAAGAAATTATGACTCACTCATCACACTAGTGTACATTTCTTCCACATTACGAAGTGCTCTTTCTAGACCTCAATTGGATTGGAATTATGAGTCTTGATCACTATTTTACAGTATAATATTAATTTAGATTAATGGATCAAGGGAAGGCTAAACTAAGCCAATGAACCCTATTATATCTAATCAATTCAAAGCATAACAATTAGGACTTCACTCAATCCATAATTTTACATTTATTCCATAGTATTAGGTGCTTTTTTCCCACCTCATTTGGATTAGAACTATGAGTTCTATTGGCTAAATTCCAATACAATAAATATTTATATGAGTACCTATTGAGCCAATAGATTCCCTTTCATTCGATTATTGGAAATTTATCTCCCACATAAGTAATAGATCCAACCACTTACACTACCAAAAGTAAAAAAATGAAAATATCTATCCAAGAACACTAATGGAAAAGTATGGGAAATCTCAAGAAAAATCCCTAATAGAATACCATGAAATGGAAGTATAAACCTTTCCCCCTTCCAAAGCTCTATTTATTAGGAAGTGTGACTTGCAATTAATCACATATAATTCCCAACCCATTAATTTATTTGATATGAAAATGTAACATTTTAGAGATAAGTATGCTCAATTATAGTCATGAACTATTGCAACACTCATTCTTGTTAAACTCCTCATATAAGTGGTGGGTTTTTCATTGTAAAGTTATAGAGGTATGGTAGTTATTTCATGCCAAGCCTCGTGCTTCCAAGTTTCAAACAATAGCCCACCTTATAATAAATGGTGAATAATGGTGGATGTTGGAAAATTAAGCCTCCTGAAGCATCCTTCCCAAAAGAATTTATGAATAATCCTAAATAATGGTATTTCATTAATAACCTCATTTCATCTAGTACATGAAATAATGTGACAACTCTTACCAATTTATGTACTTCTTCAACCTCCATGACAGAGTTTTCAAGATCATTTGCACAATAATATATCTGAGCTGAAGCACTCTATTAGTAATCTACAGAAAATTCCAACTAACGTAAATATCCAGTTTTATTTAGAACATAAGTCCGTTGAAATCAGTCAATGTGTCCTTGAAGGATATGTTATATATTTTCTTTGAAAACTTTCTTTGCATCTTCGAAATGATACAAGGAAATAAAGAACCATGCCAAAAGATGTTGTTTAAATGAACATGTACAAGAGGGTTTCACAACCAACAGTTCCAAGTAGGAAAAAGGATGACTGCTTGTAAATGATATACTTGATCCAAAAGTTATTTGAAATGATATTAATTCTGATCTCAAAATTTAGAACAATACTACTATGTTTTATGGCATACAAACATTATGATGCAAAAAAATGTAATTTTTATAAACAATAAAATGTTCGATCTCAAATATAGAAAAATGTCTCTTCATGGGACGTCCCAAATTAGGTGCAAAACTACTCGTATTTATATAATAGTTGCAAATACAAAATTCATAATTTATAAGTAGGGATGAAGGATAAAATAATCTACCACTTGCTGGTAAAAATGATTAACTAGGACCTCACTGTGATTTCAGAATGATGTGCAAACTTGTAGCTTACAAGTATCATGTAGCTTTCCTTATAAATCAGGCAAGGTAAGTAATTTAATTTTATTCAGAGTACAATAAGTGATTCATGAACATCGTGATCAAGAAATGACATTATTCTCTATGAAATTTCAAAGGTATCTTCAACAATATTAATGATTTGATGTAATGGAAATTTTGTAAGTAGTTTACATCATACAACAAGAAAATATGATACTCTTCAAATGAATGGGAAACTCTTCACATCCATGAATTTATAGTCTTTTACATAGTCTCTTCCAAGATTGGTTATATCAATTAGGACCAATCTTGCAACATTTCAACTTCATTTAAAGCAATTTATTCATCTTAATGATGCTTGCCGTCACATGTAGTCATATGATTGATTGAGAACCTCATATGTAGTCACATTAGTATAAACTTAATATGTGAAAGAAGTGTTTTCCATAATTTGTAGAGGTTCCAAAATATCAACAACATCCCTCATAAGTGGCTTTGTTTTAGGATTTTGGCTCAGGCAGTGATAGGCCAAGTTAGCAACTTTCACAACTCCCATCACAAAATACTCTCCCTCCATTCTAGGATCAAGTATGAATAACAATTTCTGCTTCTCGTTGAGAAGTGGACAAGCCCACTCAATCAAGTTATATTCTTTGCTAGACCACCTTCCAATAAACAACTCCAACAATACAGCACCAAACTTGTAGACATCACTTCGAGTCTTCAATGACCTATAGAAAAAAATAAAAAATATTAAATTTAACATCATGTAGGCCATTCACACATTCATCAAAATATTTATTTGGATTCCCCAATAGCAAATTGTCATAAAAATCCACAATTAAAATAAATTATGAAATAGTGGCTTGCCTAGTTGGTAAAAGTGAGGTGTTGAAATTTCCCATATCAATGTTCAAGCCTCTTTGATGACAAAATTTTATGTGTGCGTATGGAGGCAATAACACAAAAACCAATGGTTGGAGTCAGAGGCAAGTTATGAACATATTTTTGCAGAATAAATTCCTCTCACTTGCAATCTCTTAGTGGATACTATTGGTTCTGATTTGTCTTATTTATCTAACCACATTGTGGTAAGAGGTGGCTAGTTCAAATTCTCTCTTCATGACATACAAAATGATAATATTTTACAAAATATGTCAGACCATTCATCTCTATCAAACTTCCTTTTCAAAATCACAGGTCAAGCATGTTGGCTAGATTAGGAAAACATAATTAAACTCATTTCATCTTTGTTGAGCTTGACAAGATTTCACTAGATTTAGCCCAAACTCGAACAAACCATACATATTTAGAAAAAAAATTGGGAACTCTTATTTTAATGTTGGAGAGTAAGCATAAAGTGTAGCACAAAACCCCAATGCCATACATAGAGGATATTTTCTAAAGGAAAATGGAAAAGAGGCTAAGATTTTCTTCCTATTTACCAAAATTAAATGCCATTTTATCAAGTGCATAATCAATCATGTGGGGCTCTCTTGTTTCCTGTAATATTTGAGTACATGTGGAAACATTTCGAAATTAGTAGATTTTGGTGTTGATTATTTTTTTTCTTATCGTATTTATTTTTCCCACTCTAATCCTATTCTATTTCTGTTATTCCCCTAGATATATTCTATAACGGTAGAGAAGGGGTGAAATTTATTTTTGTATTGTGTAGTTATTTTTTCTTTGAGGTTTTTTCTTCACACACCTTTGTTAGTTGATGTACTTGAGAGAGGACATAGTTATCATTGAGAGGTAGAGAGTGATTTCCTCGTATCCATGCAAATTCATCTTTGTATACTTGTGCTTGTTATGGATTTGGAAGTGTTAAATTCCACTTGAATATTTTGTTGGTGTAACAGATACTAGCCAAACATTGTGCTTACAATTTTAACTTTTTCTAGTGGTTACATTTCAAGAAGAGTTTTATTTTTTGACATCTTGAATTAATTAATAATGAGAAGCACTCCCAATGTGGATTGAAGCATGTAGCTCATTATTCATAATTGCATCATATATATTCATTGTCTTTTACTTTTTGACATGAAAAATAGTCTTTTAGAGGTAGAATTTTATGTTGTCACAACATATTACATGATTCACAATGTGAGAAATAAATTTTCAGTGTAATTGTAGATTTTAGGTTTGATAATTATAGGCCATTTATAGAGTATAAATGTCTTCCAAGTTTCACTTCTGATTGAGTATTCAAAAAAACATATTCAGTATCTTATATGTAACTATTTTTTCCTCCACCCACTTTTCATAACTTCCATAACCATTAAGTAGGGGCTTGCAACTTTGATGCTATTTTTCTTGTTTATTAAAATATTTTCGAAGACTTTAAAAAGTTTTATAATATATTGAAAGTTGTAGAATTTACAATTTATAAAGTTTCAAGGTATAATTTTTTAAAGTCTAATTCTTTAAAGGGTACTAGATCAATGGAAGAGAACCATATTTACAAGCAAGAGGTTGGTGGTTTGATTCCATCGTGCCCTGATATTCATATGGGATGATGACAATAATTTTTTGGTGATGAAGGTTATTTTTACCATCACCAATGAGCTTATGGTGATACTTTTCAGCCCTCAACAAAATATTAAATGGTGACGGTCAACAAACACCACCATTATTTCCATTAATAGTGACGACCATGAAATTTCGATCACCATAAATCATTTTTGTTCACATGTAATGCTGATGGTCACTAGTCCGTCATTATAATAATTTTTTGTGGCAGACATTGAATGTCACCACAACACCTATACTTTTTGCAATGTAGCCTTTGGTGACGTTCAATTCTTGGTGACAGAGACTCTTTCAACCATCACTAATGAGCTTATCGTTACATTTTTCCACCCTCACTAAAATATGAAATGGTGATTGTCAATGAACGTCACCATATATATGCATCAATAATTACAACCATCAAATTTCCATCACAATAAATCCTTATTGTTCATATGAAATGGTGAAGCTCACTATCCATCATTATAATCATTATTTTTGATGAACATTGAATGTCGCCAAAAAACCTATACCTTTTGTGACACCACCTTTAGTGACATTTAGTTTTGTGGTGACAGGGGCTAAGATCTATCATCACTGCTTATATGAAATGGTGACGGTCACTATCCGTCATTATAAATCATTAAAACTTGAATGTCACCATAAAAACTATACTTTTGGTGACACCACCTTTGGTGATGTTTAGTTTTTGGTGACAAAATCTCTTTTCATTGTTGCTAATGATGTTATGGTGACATTTTTTGACCCTCACCAATGTCCTTTTTTCTTGTAGTGCATAGAGGGATGAAATGTATTTGAAACCTCAAGTAACTTTCAATACATTTGAGAGGTGGGACAACGAATTCATAGGCCGTATTGATATTCCATGTGGAGAGAATATGAACATCATTATTTGTACAAATTATTTTACTAGGTGGGAAAAGGTGAAATCAATGAAGGAAACAACATAGCAAAAGGTAGTTGAACTCTTTAAGGAAAACACCTTCCACAAATTTGGTTTCCCAAGAGAATTGGTGACATACTAAGGCTCCTAATTCACTTCCATTTTAATATATGGGATCATGAGGTAACATCATATCCAATGCATAAAATATACCACATATAACCCTCAAGAAAATGGGAAAGTGGAGTTGACTAATAGAGCATTGGAAATCACTCTAACTAAGGTATTCAGCAATAGTAGAAAAGATTAGGCATAAAGTCTTGTTGAGCCCACCTAGGCATACACTATCACCTAAAATGCCACTAATGGGTTTTCCGCTTATGAGATGCCATATGGAAAGAAGGCCTTGTTATCTATTGATTTTGAATATAAGACATTGAGAATGACATAACAACTTGACATGAATCTCACCAAAGCATAAGAATAAAGGTTGCAACAATAAAATGAACTTAATGAGTACAAAATTAAATACATATTACCCACTAAGGGGATTAATTTGTAGAGATATATATGACATGATAAAAACTAAGGAGTGAACACCACTGATCAAATCACTAAGGACGTTGAAGGGGCAGATCACCATTATTACTAGCTGGTTACATGTTCGCTTGCTTATCAAGACTAGAACCTTCTAGGATGGTGATTGAGCACTCCTGTATGACTCTAGGTTCAAGTATTTTAAAGGGAAACTCATGAAAAAATGGATGATACCTTATCTAGTTGAGAAACGTCATGATCATGGTTTAGTGAAAATCAAAACAAAAAATGAAGATTAGATCCCACTTTTTGTGAATGGTTACTAACTGATGTTCTACAAGAATCTCTTCTTAAGGGTTAAATTTACTACTTCAACAAGAAAAGACTTGAATGTGATTAATAGCATCAAATATCCTAGTCCATTAAACCTCTAATCATTGGAGAAATGAAGGAAAAAAAAAATTTAAGAGAGAGAGAGAGAGAGAGAGAGAGAGAGAGAGAGAGAGAGAGAGAGAGAGAGAGAGAGAAAAAAAGGAAAAAATAGTGAAGTGAAAATTTCCTTTAAGGCACTTGAGGAAGGGTTTTTTCAGAAAACCTCCCTAAGGAACCTTGTGAGCCTGAGAGTAAAAAGGAAAACAACACAATAATAAAAATCCCCAACTGAAAACCTCCTTTGAGACACTTAGGGAAATAACTACCAGCTAAAACACTCCATGAGGAAAATAGTTGGCATAAAAAAAAAAAAAAAATTCTTACTTGGATGAATGTACAGGTATCATAGAAAGGAAAACAACAAGGAAGAATAGGAAGGAAAACTTGCACATTTGGATCCAAGCAGCAATGAGTTCATTCTCAGAAGAATAAGGAAGCCTCCCTACATTATTTTCGTACATTACCAAACACCCTAACATCATAACATTTCCTTTTCATATGTTTTTGAATGCTTTCCTAAATTTCTACAAGAAAGTTCTATACTACTATAGGATGTTATGAGATTGGTGAAAAGACACAGGTCAAATATTTTCTCTACTTCTGAGAAAGGGGAAGGCATCAAAGGCTTACTAATGCTCATCCATTCCATCAACATGTATCACCCATAATTTTTCCCTTCGTTGTTTATCATTTTTATCAGCAACAACTTAACATCCTTATTTTCTTCCAATCTCAGTCACTAGCAATAACATATACAATACCACTACTAGCCTCTCTTTGAGATATCATAAATCTATGATGTCTTAGAAACATTAAATGATGAGCCTAAGGAGTTTCTATAACTTCTACATGAGACTACATAGTCGTATCACAACATTCAGAAACCTAGGACCAAGTCACTAACACTCATAAATAATATCACAACATGTCACAAAGGTCCACATATCTAGAAGCATCCCAAGACAAAGAAAATAGATGTGGCGGTTGTTAGAGTCGTCGTATCACAACATTCAGAAACCCTACAGGACCAAGTCACTAACACTCATAAATAATATCACAACATGTCACAAAGGTCCACATCTCTAGAAGCATCCCAGGACAAGAAAATCACCCTGAGAAGCTACAGGATCTCCTATAGACTGCTACAAGGTATTTTATCTTCCAAAAATAGTATCAAAAGCACTAATTTCTCCAACAATACTATCAAAATCCACAACAATAGAAGTAGAACCATTAAATCCTCCAACAATAACATCACAACCCATCAACTTCATCAAAAAAAGCCCCAAAACCTTCAACAAAATCCTCAAATTCAACAATAACAACATCTATGTCACTAGCAGAAGAACTAAAGGTAAGGGATTGGGTAGGCATCACTTTAACCTCATCCTTCAGACTTATTTCAAGCATAATAAACTGCAATAATTTAGGAAATAGAGGAATTTATAGCCAATTCTAGCTAGCATGGGACCTCAACACAATCTAGTAATTTAAGACTTCACATTTTTTGCAAAGAATCTTGCATGTGTGGAAGAGAATTAGAAAAAATTAGAGGAGTATTCGAAAAATGGGTTATTTTCATTCACTCATGATAAAGGACGTGGATTACAAAGGAGCATCTGGGGGCATATCACCATTACATGCTAATTCCCCATGCACCAACCTCAACAAAGGTCACTTAACTCAAAGCACACTAAGTTTTTGTTTCATGCAATGTTATTTAAAAAACCCAACAATAACTCGCTATCGCTACAAAATCTTGACATAACTATTAGGCTCCCAAAATTTTCTGCTACAAGAACCTACAAGTATTTCTATAGGAAACACAAAATCTACTATATTTGACTTATAGTATACTACAAGGAATTAAAAAATCACTATAAGATATAATTTTTTTCCCTCGAACAAACACAAAATCCCCAAATGATTTAAAATGAAAAGGGTATCTTCAAAATAAATGTAAGTAAAATTTCTCCCCCACTTATACTTTGCAAAAGTGCTCAAATTATCTGAGTTCTTTAGGAGAATTCTACATATTACATAGTCTGAATTAAACAAGTGAGGAGGCTAGGTAGTTTGGTTGTTTTGAAGAACATAATTTGACAAATGGTGATGAATTTTCATGGGGTGATTAGTTGATAATATTTTCCTTTCTTATACTTCAAAAATTGTACATCTCTCCTCTGCTACAATATGCCTTAATACCATAGGAAACCCTAACTCCTATAGAAACATAGGACCAATGCTCCCTTATTCAAACTTTCCATGCTCAATTTTGTCAAAAATTTGTGTCAAATAATAAGAGGATGTTATAATATAAGAGAACCAATGGACAACTACAAGATTCATCAAAACTCTCAAGTGAGGAAAATATTAGAAAATTGCAACTAGCTAGTGATCTTTGAAAGGTTTAGAGGTTTTGATGATGAGATTACTTTTATAATTCACCCTGAATGTACAATATCGGGAAGGAAATGAAATGGGGGATACAATTAAAGGTTTAATTCTATATCTTGATGAATCTCTCATTAATAGAGTCACAACACTTCCCAAGGGGATTAAATGGAGTAAGTAAGAAAGGCATGAAGTAATCAATTCTAGGAGAGGATTTTCCTACCTAATGAATATACTAAAGAATATAAGAATGTGATAAGGAGAGAATGCTTATCACATCCATGGATTGAGGTGGCATATCACATCCTAAAATACATTTCTTTTGAATGGAGATTGAACATTGTCTATGCCTGCTAGTTCGGGATCCTATAATAGCTCAGATTCCGGGCTAATTGACCTACCCATGAACAACTTAGAATCCCACATTTCCTCATTTAGTCCATGAAGGAAATAATCACAAAGGTAAAGTAAGGGACGCATAACTATTGTGGCTTATAATGGTCTGATTTTCCTAATAGTCTTGGATACTCTGGAGCACTAGCAAAACCTTCTCTCCTGCGTGGAATTCATTGATATAGGTGGGATAGAGGAAGAAACTAAGAAAAATAAAAAATAATAAATGATGGGCGAAGTAGAAACAAAAATAGAGTTATTAGAGCCACCAAAAAAGATGTAAATAACTGAAACAAAATTGGCTAAATTTTATATAGAAGAATAAGGTGTGCAGGCTAAAGTACAAACACCAGCGATAGAGCCAATGGAGCCCCCAAACGAAATTCTGTCATAAATAAATCTAGCTAAAAGGAGGAAAAATAAATCAAAAGGAAGCATTACAACACAAGAGGAAGAACATCTAGAGGAAAACGTTGCTGCTACATTAGCAACCCTAAGCACTCCAACAAAACCAAAGGAAATTAAACCAACATAACCTCTTTTCTCTTTTAGAAGAAAAAATATTAATATAATATGGTTTGTTGGAAAACCTAATCCTCCATATTCCACTCCAATAATTATTGAGGAAACTCCTAGTCCCAAGCAAGAAGATCCTAAAAAAGAAGAAGTAAAAAACGAAATATTACAATTAGCTAAGGGGAAGGAAATTCAATTACAGCCATAAGTGCCAAGCACTCAGCCTGCAATGCTACATGAGAAACTTACAGTTCCATAGGAACACACAATAATGCTACAAGAGAAAATAACCAAGCTACAAGAACATAAATTAGAGCGAGATGAAGCTACAAAAGGATCATTTTCATAATACTCTCGGATTGGTAGGGAAGTACTTCCTATTCACTTAGTACCAACCTTAATTTTTTAGTTTGAGGAACAAAATGATAGAACCCATTGTTGGAAGAATATTGTAGAGACCACAGTAGTATTTAATATTGGAATAATGGAAGAAGAGAAGAAAAAGATGTGAGGATATGACCCTCCTCAAATTTGATGAAGCAAACAAAAGAGACCACCTGGGAAAGGAAAATAAAATATAAGGGCCCACTTGTAGCAAGCATATAATTTTCTATAAGAAAACAAAATCCAGGTTGCCACCTTATAAACAAATTTGGGCACCATAGCCAATCTTTCTTTAGAATTCATGAATTCTAGGAAACCCTCAAAGACCTTTTATCTATTTTTAAAATATCATTGGTGTCAATTCCAAATTACACCGATGGCATAACATGGTTCTCTCCCTCTACAAATTTTTAGACAATTTATTAAAATTTTCTTTCAGAAAAACATTGAGGACAAGGCCAATACTGTAGAATTTTACATTCACAACTTGGTATTTCCTAACATGAAAATATGAGACCCAAATCCTTATTCAGGTGATGCAAAATTGATAGCTTTAACATCATGGTTAAGGAATGAAGAAATAAGGGAATAAGTAAAGAGATCATTAGACATGGAGATTAAAGATCCACTCTTTATTAGACTAGAACATCGTTCCCCACTTGTCCTCACTGCCAACGATGCACTTCTAGTAGAAGATCCTCAACGAATGAGAGTTTACAAGCAAAGGTTGGAAGAAGCCATCCTCCACTTTGAGTATACCTTATGATCCTTGGAAGAAGAGAGTCTAAAAGCTTTCTAAAGGAGATGGTAGGAACTTCCTTACCACATGAAAATTAGGTGATATCACTCCCCTCATAGATTACAATTTGCACTATCAGGAACTCCCTTTTATAAGAGAGTATTATAGAAAGTTGAAATACAATGGGTGAGGTTGAAATTTAAACCCTTTTTCTGATGGAACTTCAGGAATAAAAAGAAAGAGGAATATTCAAAAGAATGGTGAGAAAATGAGGAAAGTGTCGGTTTTTACCCAACATGGATAACCACATTCAACACTACATGGGATATTAGGCATGTAATTGAAGATATCAATGAAAAAAGTAGATAAAAGAATATGAGTGGGTTGATTAGAGGATAAGAATTTTTTTTGGTAGCGGGGTATGATGAGCCTCCCAATTAGGTACGACATAAGGCCCATCTCACCTCCACTAGGCACATTAAGCCTCTTGTTCTGCACTTAAAAAATCATTTCTTAGATTTAATAATATTTTAGGAAGGTTAGAGAAATTTAATAAACTCTATGTGCCTAATGTGTTTATTATGCAAGATATTGAGAATATTTTGTGTAGATAATGAGGAAATATAGTCAAGAGATAAATATGGGACCTATTCCTATTGAAATATGACCAAACTTGGTTGGATTAAGCAACCAATACTCCTTTCTGTATCTGCAAGGTCACTCAGTAAGCAAGGTCCTACTTTCTAGGGATTTTGGACGGAAAACAACCCTCTCTTCAAGGATTTGTCCCTCAACTATTTTGTATAAATAAAGCGTTTGAGTAACCCATTTCTATATATTATTCTATATTCGAGAGAATAGAGATGGAAAGAAATATGAGTTGTCAGAAAAACAATCCCATGAATACAAAAGGGGTCAATTTTAGTGACTATTATTTGCAAGAATTGTAATATTCCATTTCTAAATTTCTGAATTTCTCGTAGACTACTAGATGCTAGAATTCCTTTGAATATTTTGTTGGAGAATTTATTAGCTATACATGTACTATGGGACAAAAAATTGTCTTTTTTGTTCAATATATCCATATATTATTTAGAAATAGCTATTATGGATTTAATTGGAAAAAAAGGAAAACAAAAACACTACCGCACTACATTAGTAATGATCTATATATTTCAATTTTATTCATTTTATTAATATTTTTTTACATTATATCTCTTTCACACACACACACACACACACACACACACATATATATTCTCACTAATGGAAAATGTATTATTCCTAGAGACACTTCCTTCCTATATATTGGTAATTCCCCCATGTTTATAGATATTGCTAATTGAGCCTACAAGGTATCTATTGTTTGTGTGGATACTCACTAAAGTTCATTTGTCAATTATATATATATATATATATATATATATATATATATATATATATATATATATATATATATATATATATTTATAATCTATAAAATTATTTATTTTTAAGGTAGTTTCTTCAAATTAGTTTTTCTAACTAAATCTGGATCAATTTCAATATTTTTCATCAGATTCTGGCACCTACTACCTGAAACTCCAAAAAGTCCCACTAAAAACAACTCCTTATTAAATATATAATAAAACTATAAATAGTTTTGGATATTTACCAAGAAAGAAAAAAAAACTACAATTTATTGTTAAATAATGATTCACATTTTAGGTTAACATCAAAACATAATCTAATAATCGCCCATTAACATAATCTAATAATGGCCCATTTTGAAATAAAAATTTCCAAGGGTTATGCTATCTCCATTTATGTGTAGCGTGTATGGAGAGTGGGGTTCATTATGGTAGTTTATTATTCTCTTTGAACTTGATAGATAGTTTGAAATATATTGCAAATAAATGATTAGAATTATTTGTAATAAAAATCTATAAATATCATTGTTAATTTAAAAATTATATATATAATTCTAATTTTTTAATCAGGGAAAAGACTTAATTAGTTTACATTATATATAGTAATATATTTAATTAGTTCTAATATGCTAGAGACTATTCCAAATAACAATATATGTAAATCGTATTCTTTGTTCTATAGCCTAGTATAGGATACTTATAAATTAGTTGTGTTTTTTAATTTGATTGTTAAGATGGGTTGTTGCAATTTTTTTTTGTTATTTCTATATTGATCATTTTTCTATTAATAAATATATATATATTTTGGAATAGACATGTTTTTGTTTTTATATTTGTCATCTTTGTGTTATAATATATATATATATATTAATTATAGATAATTATTAATTTAATAGTAGAGATTTCATATTTCATTTTTCTTTATTTTATTAATATTAGGTTTAATTTAGGTTATTACATATAATATCAAATGTATATTGTAAGTGTATGTACCTTAGAGATATAAAAAGAAAGAAATAAAAATGATATCTATTGTTAAACTTTTGAACATGTTATTATTGTTCTAGATCTAAAATAATTAACATTAAACATAAAATTTCTAACTTGAAATAAATAAAGATTCTTACTTTTGCTTCACATTTTAGGTTAACCTCAAAACATATTCCAACAACAATAGATTGTAATAGCTCTCTTTAGTTAAACGTAATAATTCGTGAAGAAGGAGAGGCATTAGATGTTGGAGAATAAACCATGAGTGGATCATTGAAAAGCCATAAGAAGATCTCTCATGTCGTAAGATTAAAAATAACATATAGATTTTTTAATTTTTTTGACAATATTTTTTTTTTTGACAGTTTTTACTATATAGAATATGTTTATAGAGTTTGAAACTGCCACAACCAAAAACACAATATGATCTCTATTTTGTTTGAGCACAACTCTTTTAACATTTAAAAAAATATTATTGAAAAAAATAAAATTAGAAAATATAAAGTAGAACATACAAAATATTTTATTTGTGAAATTAAATATAAATGAAACTCAAAATGAAGTTGAGCTGATAATAAATATCTATCATAACATGGAGTAGCTGCCTAATTTATAAAGCCTAAATTTAATAGGTATTGGAAAGACTTCAGTAAATCTAATTATACTAGAACGCTTTGAGGTCTTCGAGGGGATTAATCCTGCTATTGATTTTGATATTAAGATTGATTGGACCAGCAGGACGGCTACCTTCTTTGGTAAATTCAGTCAACAACGATTGAGGAGTACCCACAGTCGCTTGGACTCCATGCGTATAACGAGATACTTCACGTGGATAACCCACACATATGTCGGAAGCCGTTCTGATATATATTAAAAAACACTGGATTCGCGTTAATATAACTATTATCAATAGCATGATTTGGATTAAAAATTGGTTCAGCCCATGGCGTTAATGGCCATGGATTCGAGCCCTGATTAACTTGTAAGGTGGGATTACCAGGAATAACCGTCGTCTGTGATCTTAATGGGCTCTAGCGCACGATTGGCTGCCTCTACCGTCTTGAAAATAACGAGGGTATATCCCCGGACCGTGACCTGCCCGTATTCTTATTACTTTGGGCCCTCTTCAATCTCGCCATACTGCGAAAACAAACTTACACGTGGACCCGCCTCCATGCCTATTGGAACGTTGCGCACGTAAATCGTCCTTCTATCGAAGTTGTGGCTGAGAAGGGTAGAGGCCGGCGGGGGCAAATTGGCACACTGCAATGCGACCTTCGCCCATTTTGCTGCGCTCCTTCAACGCCTTGATGATATCCTTAACGTGCTTGAACGTCACTAAACTCAATGCGAGAATATGAAATGCCGGGGAAACTTTTTCAAATCTTATTCTTCAATAATTAGCCATAAAAAGTTTTCAGTACATATATGCAGTGGAAATAAATAGATCAAATCTATAGATCTGCAAATCTATAATATGAAACACATAGATGTATCACCAAAACCAAGTAATCTCACATGCTAAGTTGAATCCATCATATTGTCTAAAAAGACTGTTCTCAAGCTACTGTGACTAAATGAACCATGAATAAAAACACTGCCGAAGCTTCTGACTATGACCTAACTCAGATCTGCCCATAAAACTCCTCAATAGTGGAATTAACACTGGGAGCCTGCGGTTATAGCACCCTTAACACCCTTAACCGTGACCTGAGCACTTTGTGCCCACGGCTGAACGAGAGCACTGGCCACACCCTGAAGACGGTCTTCTCGCGGCTTTACAACTCAACCGCGACCTAGACAAACCCTACCGGTGGTTCTAGCTAGCTCAAACCCCTACGTGACCATGTCCTGGCCCAGAACACCCATATCGAATCAAAGACTTTGCGTGTGATCCACGTGTGATCCACAGATCCTTTGGAGCTTCTCCTGACTTACTTGTGTTAGCCAAAACCAGAAAATAAAAACCAATACCAAAAAGAGGATGAAGAAGGTCTCATGAGCTAATCTGTGTAAATGATCTTGGGATCTTGGGGTTTCTTATATTTATAATTTTGTGAAGGATCATTTGGGCTTTGACTGAACATATATGCAGTTATGTTGACCCATAAAATAATAAAATAATTCATAACTTAACTTCAGGTAGATTTTGGTCCTCTTGAAAAGAAGAATATATTGAAAACATAATAGTAACCATATCAGCTTTGCAATGTGGAATTTGACTCGGTTTGAAAAGATTAACCTGAGATACATGATATCATTCATGAGGTAAATGTAGTCCAGGTTCCAATTGGTATTAGGTTTAGTGCTCTCTCTTGAAAACTTATTGTAAAGTGTAGAAACTGGACCTCAAAAGGATGTGAGGAGGCAAGGCTTGAACTTGATGGGAGCTATTATGATGCCCTTATTGAGTCATGTTTTGCAAATAAAGGTCTCCATAGTGCTTTAGGTCTCTTCAAGGAGATTAGTGGGGCAAAGGTCTCTGGCTCTAGTAATATTTGTCAAAGACATACCAATGGAGTCCTAGAGGAAAGTAAACCAAACAGTTTTCCTTGAATTTGGAGAATAAAAACAGTGTTGGAAAGAAATGCTACAGTAGCGTCAAACCTAGCTTGAAGTAGAGAATACATTTCCTTGTTGCACTAGTAATAGGAGTCATCAACTTCACTAATAGCTATTGGTGGAAGTAATAAACATATAAATGTCCCTGTGTGGAGTTAACTATTGTATTTTGGTTGGAGGGTGGAGTGGATTGTCCCTCTGGAGACCTTGATAACATCCAACAATACTGGTTTAATCCTATAAGTAAGTTCCTCACTCACGCATTGGAATCTGGGTCGAGGGTGATTTGGTTGCAAGATAGAACACACAGCTGAATCTAAGGTTGGCTGGAGAGTAGGAGTCCTCGAATCACTTGCCAACATTTTTATTGAGTCAGTCTCTAATGCCATTACTATGTGAATTTAACCTCGTGTTTACATTTTGGACTTATTTGGATGTGAGCTAACTATGTGAATTTATACATCGGAATTGTTTCTCCACATAATATATTTAGAATTCTTGAATGTGACTAATGGAAGTTTCCTTCTCTCTCAAGGATTTTTCAGGGTTATACATGGACTATCATGATTAACATCTTTGTGGAATGTGGACATGTATGAGTTTTGTGCGTATTGATTATTTTTTTACACTTAAAAAGCTATTTTAGACCCCATTTCTTAATTAATGGTATGCCTAGATTGTAGGGCTATGACTCTATGTGATGGATGGGCTGGAAACGAGGGAGATTGTGTTAAGGGATTGGTTTAAGAATATCTTACAATGTACCCAGATATCTATGAGGATAATTATGCGCTTATTGCCAATAATAGCTCAAAATATTTAGGACAACTATGCTTTAGATAAGATAACTTAGATTATTAATATCCTTCAATATTTCAGAAATAAGGCTAGAGACCACTAGATATGGAAATGTAAAGGCAAACAGAGAAATGAAGTCACGTTTTGGTGGAAACCATGATTCTTGGTCATTCATGTAGTCGCAATTGAGTTTGTAAAATCCTAGAGCTTAAATTAGACATGCCAATATATGGGTTTAGATGGGACTACTTCTAGGTATGGAAGTTAGAGTCCAGTATAGACTTGTTTTGGGGCTAAGTTATGTTAACTCCTTACCCCGTTCATTGCTTTTTGGAAGGTGTCCACGAAAGTTCAATGTGAAGGAGCTTGGAATACAAACGATTCATCTTTATATCTCATGCATGACATCGAAGGGAAGAGTGTATTGTCATGTATGGAATGTCCTGCTTTTCGATATTGGATATTAATGCTACAGTGATACTAGCACTGCAAATCTCTTGCATGGGGTTACAAACTTATAGTAAAATGATTTTAGAAGTCCTTCATTTCCATGTTATTATTTTATAATCATGAAGGAAAAAGTTCATCATCATTTGAATAGAGACATTAAAATTCCATTGCAATTATCATTTAATGCTTCAAATCTAGAGATGCATTTGTTTGAAAAGAGTATGTGTGTGTATTTTCCAAAGAAATTCACCAAAATAGTTCTACCACCATTAACGTGGAACACCAGACTCATGAGATCACCATTAAGCTATGTGCTTGAGGACATCGATTGATGCAATCAGGTTGGTAATAGTGATGTTTATGCTGGAATTTCCAATTATGGTGTGATGTCTTAGCAACTAGAACATTAGTTGTTAGCTCAGATTTGATTTTGGAAATGGTTAGTTTATGCTGAGATATATCATAGCGATATTTGTTGGAAATTAATTCCAACTACTCACATCAATCAGCAGTAATTGTAAAAGGATTTGAAAGTGGTCAAAGTAATGGCCGATGAAAATCAGCAGAGTTGGCTGAGTGCACAACTCCTGTGAATTTAACAGCCGGACAGAGAAGCTGACACATTGAAGCCTTTCCTAAGGCGGTAACCGACTTTTGCAGTGAAGTTAAGACGTTTGATGCTCGAAGCTTGTCAACAGTGCAGAGCATTGAAGAGTTGGTTGAATTAGGCTTTAAATCCTTACCAACATAACGACGGAGTTATTGATTTGAGTCGGCACAAGTCCGCAGCACACAAAGAGCAGCGATGTGCTGTGATGACAATCTTAACACTATGGCGTCGCAACAAGCCACAGGTCTTAACTGTGCGCACCGATGATTTTCGGCGATGCGATGAGGTCCCACCTCCATCGCATCGTGACTTCGCCAAGTTTTCAAACTGTCCGCTGCACCAAGAGTTCGAGCAATGCGATGAGGCCTCACCTCCATCACATTGCAACATCACAAAGTTTTGTCACCTGTCCATTTGTTCTACCGAAGGCTAGATGCGATATGGTTTAAAGTGGATTTCACAAAGTTTGAAGTCCAGGTTTGTTGGTCGGTTTATTTGTTTTATTGTAACCACGCCATATAAAATTCAAAGAGCCGAAAGGCTTTTGTAATGTGTTTTTATTTATTAAGACGTTATTGAAAAACAGAGTTGTTGTGTCGAAAAGAAAAGCCCGCAGGCTAGAAAACACAGAGAACATTTTGTAAAGCACTGTATGTGCGGTTTAGTTGGATAGAGAGTTTTGTGAGCACTGCGTTTTGTAGCAGTCCACTGTTTAGTAAACCCTCTATAGGAGGAAGAATCAATTTTATTATGATTTTGTATTTTTTTTTCATTCTTTTATGAATTGAGAGAAAGCTTGTACAAAATTGTTTCTGTTCATTCTGCAAATTTGTGATATTAAATCTCTGTGTTGTCGAGGGAATCTTCATTCTCTCTGTTGTTTAGGAATTATCAAAAATTCTGACATGGTATCAGAGCTTGTCTAGGCACATAATGAGACAAAATAGAGTTTGTTTTTCCATTGTAGGAGCTGTAAGAAGCTTATTGAGCATATTTCTCTAGCAGAGAAAGGTCCTGCTTGTTTTCTTATATATATATATATATATATATATATATATATATATATATACAGTCAGTTTCTTCTCTTTACTTATACAGTTAAAGATGGAAGATGCTGGAACTGGTTTGAAAAATTCCCAGCTTCCTCAGTTCAATGGGAAGAATCATAGTTATTGGGCTATAACTATGAGAGCCTTGTTTTCTTCTCAGGAATTATGGGAGCTAGTTGAAAATGCCTACCTTGAACCTACAGATGCAGCAGCATTGGCTACTTTAATAGCAGCAGATAGAGATTTGTTAAGGGATAACAGGAAGAAGGATTCCAAAGCCCTTTATTATCTCTTTCAATATGTACACGAGAGTGTTTTCCCATGGATTGCATTAGCAACAAAGTCTAAAGAGGCATGGGATATTCTCAAGACTGCCTATCAAGGCATGGAGAAGGTGAAGACAGCAAAATTGCAAATGCTAAGAAGAGACTTTGAAACTCTCTTAATGAAGAAATCTTATACAATAGATTCATTCTTCACACATGTTGGTGGGTTGATAACCTATATAAGATTTCATGGTGAAACTCTTGAAGAAAGAAGGATTGTAGATTTGATCTTGAGAAGATTACCCTCAAGGTTTGAAGCTATAGTGGTAGCAATAGAAGAGACAAAATATCTGTCACAGTTCACGGTAGATGAACTAAGTGCTTCTATGATGTCTCATGAACACAAACTGAGAAGAGGAATATACTCCTCATTGGAGCAAGCACTCAAGACTCAGATGTCTTTCAGCCGAGGTAGAGGTCGAGGCAGAGCAAATAATAGAGGTTGAGGTAGAAGCCAAAACATAGGCAGAAATAATCCTGCTAGCACAAGTGGAGGAAGCTGCAATTAGAACCAGGATGAAGGTTCAAGCAAACATCAAGCTCATAGAAAAAGGTATGATAAATCCCAAGTCCAATTTCATTATTGCATGAAATTGGGCCATTATGCCAATGAATGTAGGAAAAAGAAAAATGACATGAATAATAGGCAAAATGCTAATTTTGCAAAAGAAGAAGATAAGAGCCCAAAGATTGTGCTGCTAACATGTAACATTGCACAAGAAAAACAAGATGATGTTTGGTTCATAGACTCAGGTTGTAGTAACCACATCACTGGAAACATAGAAATGTTTACCAATCTTGATGAAAATGTTAAATATGTGGTAACAACAGGAAATGATAGTAATATATCTGTCAAGGGTAAGGGTAGAGTCAATATCCTGGCAAGAAATGGAGAACAAAAAATTGTTCCAGATGTATACTATGTACCTTGTCTGAAATGTAATCTTTTGAGCATTGGACAGCTCATTGACAAAGGTTATAATGTGTTCTTCAAGGAAGATGTGTGTACAATCAGAGACATACCTCCAAGAAAAAATGTCATTGCAGAGGTGCAGATGACCAGCAATAGAATGTTTCCTCTCAAACTTAGAGCAGATTTGAAGGAAGGAAGAAATATTGTAGTTGTAACACAAGAAGTCTTTCAAGAGGAAGTGAAAGATGGGAATTGGTTATGGCACTTGATATTTGGACATCTCAATTTCGGAGGCTTGAATCTATTGCACAGAAAGGGAATGGTAAAAGGATTACCATTGATTGAAAAACCGGACAGCCTTTGTGAATGCTGCATCTTGGGCAAACAACATAGAGAAAGCTTTCCAACAGGAAAGAGTATAAGGGAAAAAGCACCCTTGGAAATATTTCACTCTGATGTGTGTGGACCGATGCAAACACCATCGTTTGCTGGAAACAAATATGTTTTGACATTCATTGATGATTACACCAGAAAGACATGGGTGTATGTGTTGAAACATAAGAGTGAAGTGTTTGAGAAATTATGCCACTTCAAAACTCTTGTTGAGAAGCAGTGTGGGAACTATATCAAAGTGCTTAGAACTGACAAAGGAGGAGAGTACATCTCCAAATACTTTCTGTGTTTTTGCAGAGAGAATGGCATACAGGAGCAATTCACCACGAGGTATGCACCTCACCAAAATGATGTTGCAAAAAGGAAGAATAGGACCATCTTGGACATGGTCAGAAGTATGATGAAGGAAAAAAAATTGCCACATGAGTATTGGGTAGAAGCTGTCACTTGTGCAACTTACATCTTGAATAGATGCCCGATTAAAGTTGTCATGAATAGGATTCCGAAAAAAGCATGGAGTGGACGAAAGCAAACAGTCAGTCACATGAGAGTATTCAGATGTGTAGCATTTGCACATGTCCCAGATCAGCAAAGGAAGAAGCTTGATAGTAAGGGGGAGAAGTGTGTCTTCATTGGCTACTGTGATGATTCAAAAGCATACAAACTATATAATCCATCCACCAAGAAATTTATAGTTAGCAAAGATGTGTAGTTCATTGAAGAAGAAGCTTGGGATGGAAGTTTAGAGAAGATAGTGAACGTGAAGACAACTATGTCTCACGAAGAAGAAGAAGAAGAAGGAACAAAGGCTAATAACCCTTCTTCAGTGGTTCCTCCTCCACCACCGTAAGCACAAAAAACCACACCACAAGTTGGAATTCGAACAACCTTGAGAAGTCAAGGAAGTGCTTCTCCAAGCACACCGCAGGGATCAGAAATGCCCTCAAGTTCGATTGGAACTCCAAGCACACCAAGAAGACCAAGATTCAGAAATATGAATGAGATTTATGAACAAGGAGAGGTAAGTAACAATACCAGTCTGAATTCTTAATTCGCTTTGTATTGTCATGTTGATGACCCAATTCATTTTGAAGATGCTGTAAATGAAGAAAAATGGATTGAAGCAATGGATGACGAAATTGGTGCAACTGAGAAGAGTAAGACATGGGAGTTAGTGGACCTCCCTAAAGGAAAAGAAGTAATTAGAGTTAAGTGGGTCTATACGACCAAAATCAATGCTGAAGGCAAGATCGAAAGGCACAAGGCCAGACTTGTTGTTAAAGGCTATAAGTAGCAACAAGGGAGAGACTATGATGAAAGCTTTGCACCACTGGCAAGGATATAAACAGTAAGAACTACATTGTCTATTGTGGCACAACACAAATGGAACATCTATCAGATGGATGTAAAATCCACATTCCTAAATGGAGTATTGAAAGAAGAGGTTTGTGTTGAACAACCTCCAGGCTATGAAATTGAAGGCCAAGAGCATAAAGTATGCAAGCTGAAGAAAGCTCTTTATGGGCTAAAGCAAGCACCAAGAGCATGGTACAACATGATAGATTCTTACCTGATTGAGAATGGATTTAAGAAATGTGATGGAGAACTCGCACTCTACATAAAGGAAAATGAAGGTAAAATTATTATTGTTGTTTTATATGTAGATGATTTAATTTTTACTAGCAATGAAGATTCGCTCATTGCTGATTTTAAAGTAGTCATGAAAAGTGAATTTGAAATGACTGATTTGGGTTTCTTAAGATATTTTCTTGGAATTGAAGTAGAGCAGAATGAAAATGGTATTTTCATTTCCCAAGCAAAATATGTTGAAGTAGTGTTGAAGAGATTCAACATGCCTAACAACAAAGAAGTTGTGACTCCAACAATAATGGGGTTGAAATTGAGTAAATAAGATAGCAACAAGGATTTTGATCCAAATTTGTATAAAATCATAGTTGGCAGCCTCATGTACTTGACTGCAACTAGGGCAGACATTATGCACGTTGTTAGATTAATATCCAAATTCATCGAAAGACTGAAAGAAACTCATTGGAAAGCAGCCAAGAGAATTCTAAGGTATGTAAATGGAATGAAGGGGTATGGTATTTTATACTCCTCTTCTCAAAGTTTGATGTTGATAGGTTACACTGACAGTGATTGGGCTGGAAATGTTGATGATCAAAAAATCACATCAGGACATGTGTTTCATTTGGGATCGGGAGCAGTTTCACGGGCTTCCAAGAAGCAACCAATAGTTGCTTTATCTACAATAGAAAAATAATATGTGGCAGCAACAGCAGCAGTATGCCAAGCAATATGGTTGAGAAGAGTTCTCAGAGATTTGTGTCATGAACAAGAACACTGCACAACCATTTATTGTGATAATAGCTCGACAATAGGTTTATCTAAAAATTCTGTTTTTCATAAAAGGACAAAGCACATAGACACCAAGTTTCACTTCATATGTGAACTCGTTAATAATGGTGAAATTGTTTTGTAGCACTGCAGAATAGAGGATCGGTTTGCTGATATTATCACAAAACCATTAGCTCAGAAAATCTTTGATTATTTCAGGGAATGCCTGGGTATGCAGAAAAACCCAGGAGTTGAAATTAAGGGGGACTGTTCGAAATTAATTCCAACTACTGACATCAATCAGTAGTAATTGCAAAAGGATTGGAAAGTAGTCGAAGTAATTTCCAATGAAAATTAGCAGAGTTGGTTGAGTGCACAACTCCTGTGCATTTAAGCCGGACAGAGAAGCCGACACATTAAAGCCTTTCCTAAGGCGGTAGCCGACTTCTGTAGCAAAGTTAAGACGTTTGAGGCTTGAAGCTTGTCAACAGCACAGAGCATTGAAGAGTTGGTTGAATTAGGCTTTAAAGCCTTACCAACATAACGACAGAGTTATTGATTTGAGTCGGCACAAGTCCGCAACACACAAAGAGTAGCGATGCGATGTGATGAAAATCTTAACACTATCACATCACAACAATACATAGGTCTTAACTGTGTGCACCGATGAGTTTCGGTGATGCGATGAGGTCCCACCTCCATCACATCGCAACTTTGCCAAGTTTTCAAACTGTCCACTGCACCAAGATTTTGGGCGATGCGATGAGGCCCCACCTCCATCACATCGTGGCATCACAAAGTTTTGTCACCTGTCCATTTGTTCTACCGAAGGCTGGATGTGATATGGTTTAAAGTGGATTTCAAAGAGTTTGAAGTCCGGGTTTGTTGGTCGGTTTATTTGTTTTATTGTAACCGCACCATATAAAATTCAAAGAGCCCGAAGGCTTTTGTAATGCGTTTTTATGTATTAAGATGTTATTGAAAAACAAATTTGCTGTGTCAAAAAGAAAAGCCCGTAGGCTAGAAAACATAGATAACATTTTGTAAAGCATTGTATGTGCGGTTTAGTTGGACAAAGAGTTTTGTGAGCACTGCATTTTGTAGCAGTCCACTGTTTAGTTTTGTGAAACCCTCTATAGGAGGAAGAATTAGTTTTATTATGATTTTGTATTTGTTTTTCATTCTTTTATGAATTGAGAGAAAGCTTGTCCAAAATTGTTTCTATTCATTCTGCAAATTTGAGATATTAAGTTTCTGTGTTGTAGAGGGAATCCTCATTCTCTCTGTTGGTTAGGAATTTTTAGAAATTCTGACAATATTTAGTAACCAGAAATTTGTCATACAATAAAATATGAATGGAATTATTTCCTACTCTTTGCAAATTGAAACTTGAGACTACTTCATCTCAATGAAGGATGAATAAATTGCCTTGGCATCACAATTGACAATCCATCATATTGGTTCTCAATGTTTTAAATTTAACTATTTAGATTCACAAAGTTTTATTCATAGTGCCAAATGTCCTCATATTTACAAGACAGAATGATAATAGAAGATTTAAATCAATTAGGACAGTAGAGTAAATACGAAGAATAATTGTCTCATTAATACCTTTCCTTGAACGCAAAAGTAGAGATTTAGAGTGTGCTTAGGTTATGAAATGTATCATGCATCAAAGTTTAATTATGCACATAAAATAAATAGGAGGTGAGTCCTTGAGGTACATTTATCACTATGTTTTGGGGAAGAGAATAATAATAAGATATCTCCACAGTGAAATATAAACATTTTATGGTAAGAACAATGACAATTAGGTCATTACTAGATGAACTTCATAATCATTTAGAGCGTTAGGCCAATGAGTAATAGTTGTTCCATGCAGCAATAGTTGTTTTTCCATCAATTCAACCATGAGGGTCTATGTTTATAATGGGAAATTCATATTCCAACCGTACTCAAAACCACCATGAAAATGCTGAAAGTTAAGGAACACATGTCATCATATGTGTAGAGTAAATCATAACTAGATAGGGAAATTATCTCACCAATTATATGTTGTACTGTATGGTGAAAGATATTCCAAAAATGAAATGCTTGAGTTTATGTATGTTTAGAGCATTTATAACTAAATATCCAACCTATTTTATGCACCTCATAAAGTGAATAGTGAACAGAAAAAGAACTTGAGTGTTAGCATTTATACAAAATATATCGTTCATGGTATGGATTGTGTGGTGTATGAACCAACAATAAACAATATCAATCATTTAGGTGTTTTCATATAAGTATTATTGAATGTACATAAGTATTATTAAATTTACATTCAAGAGTCATCCTAGAAAATCAAAATCCAATAAGAAAATATCAACGACTTTCCAAAATTCAAGATTTGCAAAGATTCCACACATTTCCCTTGTCATAGTGCTTGCTTTAGTTCTTTAAAAGCCTGTATTTCCCAATCTACTGAAAATGTTTTTATTTAGTCTTAAAGTTTTCTAGGATTCATTGTTAAAAAATGGTAATTACATACTCATATATAAAAGAATCTAAATATGGAACAAAAATGTTTCATGATTCAGTCAAAGTAATAATCTGATGAAAAGTGTAATTCTCAATCTAATGCGTAGACAATAATATATTGCAATCCACACTAGAAATGTCGGCTAGCTACCAAGAAATTCAATTAGGGTGATCAATTTTCAAGAGTTTCACAAGTAAAGACATAATGGAGGCATAGTCCAAAATTATGTTCAAACACCATATGCTATCAGCCACACCAAAGCAGGAGAATGATTTGGTGCAGTATGGTAATTTTTATCTGAGTTTAGTATTGGGAGTTTTGGCTTCTTGAGATTTTGTCTTCACATTTCAGAGCCCACTTCTATTGCTTAATTATGGGGATCAGATTTGTATAACCATAAATGATTGAAAACCTTCCTAGTGCAGTAACCTATTCGTTCGAGTAACTTGAAGCTTGGGAGCAAATATATTTTATTAAACAAACACATAAGTAGGGTTATGGTCAGGAGATATCTTGGACATTCCTGGGAGAAAAGTGTTAATGTCAAGGATAATTTGTTGTCTTTGATGTTAACAAAGAAAACTTCAAGCCAAAAAATGACAAATAAATAACTAAATCATTCTCTTAACGACTCAAATGAGTATCATGTTAACATGGTGACCATCCCCGATTATGGAAGGTGGTGTGTTACACAGAGACATAAATTTTGCACAACTTAAGGGGGAGTGTTATACAGAGATGTAACTTTTGTACAACTTAAATTTTATTATGTTTTAGTTAACTTGAAATATGGTTTTTTTGAAATTCTTAATTAATTTATACATGATAAAAAAAATTCAGACATTATTTTGCAGTGCATAAAATATTGATGAAAAATAGTCTAAACATACTACTATTTGAATATTTTCTAATCATATTTACTCATAATATGATTAAAAATAAAGAAAAATTATTAAAATCTTAAATATCAATGGTTGCGATTATAAAATTAAAATATAATAAAATTTTGTAAAGATATTAAACCTACTTATATATTTTTAAAAAGTTATATAACTAAATTTTAGCTAGATAATAACTTAAAACAATATAAATGATATAACATTTTAACTTACCCTTTTAATTATAATAATACTATGATCTAAAAAGTTTCCATTATTCATAGTAACCACAAAATAAAACATCAATTAACCACAAAGTAAAACATCAATTAAGTTTCCATAGATAATTATGCACTCATCTTCAATTATGAAAATTTCTATTCCAAACACAAATCTAAACAACCATCTACTAAAATGCATTTCATCTAATCATATCAGGAATCTTGAACTCAATCTTTTATTTAAATTTCATATTTGTATATCTGATTGAGAATATGGATAACATTACACCCACAAATTGTTTGGAATTTTTTCTCTCACCACAATGCTGAAATTTTGTTAAGAAGAGTTTGAACATAAACTTAATCATATTATGAAAGATTTAATTTTTACCCAAATTTGATACAAAAATTTGACTTATTAGTTTATTAGAGCACATTTTTGCAAACCATCATTGTAAATTTAGATTCATTGAATTAAATGAAAAAAAATTCATCTTCCTCACATCTTCATTGTTTCAAATTTTTTTATAATTTCACCGTGTCCAATTAAAATTCTCTTTGTGGCACAATTTCTATTTTTCTAATATTATGAGTATTTGGTTTCAATTTTTATTTTCTATTTATAAATAAATATTTATTTTTTAATTTTATAAATATATTATAAAAATAAATAAAGGATAAATTAGGTTAACTAGTGTATTTATTATTGTTATTATTATTTTAAAAGGTAGCAAAAGCTACTATAATGTATACAATTTACATTAAGGATAGTCACCATTTCATACTATTCACAAATGTAGGTTAGATAATTGCCATTATTCAAAGAAAACCAAAATGTCATTTCAAATGACTTGTTAGTAGTCCATAAGGCGGTAGACTTTCATTCCTACTATACGCCTTTAGGTCTTGGGTCATTAACCTATTTCGTTGCATGATCAGTAAGTAATATGTTTATAAGAAATCCATTTAATCAATAGAAATCCTTGAGAAATTTCTACAATTCTCATAAATATCTTGAAGATTTAGTTGCAAGATATTATGTTATTCTATCTCTATTCACTTATCTTTGGCTAACTCTATTGTTCAAACTTCACTGCAATTATTAACTCCATGAGAAAATGTGTCTTATGTCATATTTTCTTATGCTCAAACAAAATTACAATTCTAACTTTAGTATCATTCACCAAGATGTATGAAGTCGCATAAAATAAAACCTTACAACATGTATGGGCTAAACAAAAATTTAATTTGTCCAAATTTTTTTCCTAAGTCTACTAGGGATATCACAAAAACCTTGATGTGAGGTGGCATTTACTTAAAATCCTTAACACTATTAATTAAAATCCAAAGAAAATGAAAATTATGTAAATGATGTGTAGGAATTTACAGGGTATGTTCCTTAGATCAAAAACCAAAGGTCATCGCTCACAAACAAATCACAAATCAGTACACCAGTATTATCACATGGTTAAAACCCTCGAAGAGGGAAACAGTCCACAACATGAGCCAACACGACCACTTTAGGAAATTTATTAATATAAAAATAAAAGTTACATATGTTTCTCTCATAAATGGTTACCGGAAAAATGACCCTCCATGCTCTTTAAATAGAGATCATGGACCAATCGGGTGCTAAGCCACTTATCAAGTGTCATTAATATCAAGGAGAGAGTGAACCATCGGATCAGTAAAAATCGTGAATGTCAGATTATAAGTTACAAATGTACATAGTAAAGAAACACACTTTACCTAACTCTACACTAGACTAAGTTATTCTTAACTATTTCCTATGTGTCAGAATATCCTAACATCCCCCCTTAAGAACAACTTGGGATAGGATTGAAGGATTTACAAAGGCGACACAAAAGGAGCCTATTTCCTATTTGTTGAAATATCCTAACATCCCTCGTTAAGAAAAAATTGGGATAGGATTGAAGGATTTACAAAAGTGACACAATAGGAGAAGGAAGGAGGCATTAGAGCCTATCCCCCCTTAATGACAACTTTCCTTAACTCCAAGCATGGATTGAAGTTTGGTAAACTTCGCTTCTGTGAGAGCCTTCGTAAAGATATTAGCTACTTGATCATTGGTTGGATAGTACCGCACTTCATGAACACGATCATGAATGAGATTTATGATGAAGTGTATGTGGATTTCAATGTGTTCGATACGCTGATGTTGAACATGATCTTTACATAGCTGAACGACACTCTGATTATCACACCAAAGTGTAGTTGGATGCTGCCGATAAAGACCAAATTTAGACAGGATCTGACAAAGCCACATGGTTTCCTTGACGGCTTCAACTACACCATGATACTTTGCTTTGGCCGAAGAAAGAGAGATGGCACTTTTTTTATTACAAGATCAAGTAAGAGGTCATGAACCAAGAGTGAATACATATCCTGCAGTAGACTTTCAATCATCAAGGTTACCAGCCCAATCAAAATCAGTGAAACCAATCAACAATGGAGATGCCCCTACACTGTAATGAATCCCAAAATAAATTGTAACTCAAATATATCGAAGTATTTTTTTAGCTACTTTCCACTGGCTTTCATGAGGTTGGTGCATAAACGGAGCGACATGACCAACGAAAAAGGAAAGATCAGGACGGGAATGGGTTAGATACAAAAGTTTACCAACAAATTGACAGTATAAGGTAGCATCAACTTTAGGGGTAGTACAAGTGACTGAAAGCTTAACTCTAGACTGAAAGGGAGAAGTGGTTGGATTATAATCTTCCATGTGAGATTGGCGTAGAATATCATAGGCATACTTGGACCGAGAAAGGGTAATACCTTCTTTGGATTACAAGACTTGAAGACCAAGGAAATAATGCAAGTGTCCTAAGTCTGTCATTTCAAACTTCTTTTTGAGGCTAGAATTCACATGGTTTATATGGTTGGGATCAGTACCAGTAAGGATACAATCATCAACATAAAGAACAAGGATGGTGAAGGACTTACCCACTTTCTTAGTGTAGATAGTGTTGTGAGAATGACACCTAGAAAATCCATTATCTAATAGAAACCTATTCATTTTGGAATACCAAGCCTGAGGAGCTTGTTTGAGACCATAGAGAGACTTCCTAAGGCAATAAACAAGGGTGGAATAATTTTCGATAAAGCCAGGGGGTTGTTCCATATAGATTTCTTCATGCAAATCTCCATGTAAGAAGGTGGATTTAACATCCATCTGATGGACTTCCCATTTAAAGGAGGCAGGAAGGGAAAGAACAAGGCATATAGAATTCATTTTGGCAACAGGGGAGAAGGCTTTAGTATAGTCAATGCCTTCAACTTGTGAAAATCCTTTAGAAACAAGAGTAGCTTTATGTCTATCCACTTTTCCATCTGGTCCAAACTTGGTTTTATAAACCCATCTGTATCCAACGAGTTTTCTCCCTTTTGGAAGAGGAACAAGATCCGAGGACAGATACTCTTCATTCATAGCTTCATCCCAATCTAGATGATCGGAGGCTTCTTCAAAGGTTTCTAGGTCATGATTTTCTGGAAGTTGAGACAATAAGGAAGATACTCTTTCGAACTGAGAACATGTACGTCATTGATCTTCAGAGTCACCTGCAAGAGAACCTACTGCATCCTGAGTAGAGCAGACCCATCTTGGAAGTTCTGGAGTAAACGAAATAACTTCAAGAGGTGGAGCAGGATTTTCATCCTCGCTGTCATCATCTGAACTAGAAGGGATACTATTAAAAATAGAAGAGAGATAGAGAGGTGGCACATATGCTAAATCAGGCTCGCAGGCCAAAGGTGGCACACCCACCGAACTAGGCTCGTAGGCCAATATATTTTCATTACATTTTACACCTCTTCTAATGATTGTATTTTTTGATCTTTTTTTAAGAAGTCTATATCCTTTGAAATCTTCAAAATATCCAACAAAAATGCATTTTTCACTCTTAGGTTCTAACGCTTTATGTTTCACATCTATAATATGGGCCCAATCATCACTTCTAAAAACATGAAAGTGACTTACATCTCGTTCAATTGAGCTCCGAGCTTATTCTGGAGTTATATTCTTTAAAACATTAGTAGGAGTGTGATTTACTATGCAATTTGCACAGTTAATTGCTTCTGCCCAAAAATTGAGACTAAGTCCTTTAGATTGAAGCATACAATTATTCATTTCTTTTAAGGTGTGATTCTTCCTTTAAGCTACACCATTTTTTTGTGGAGTATATGGAATGGTATGTTGCAATTGAATGCCATGCTCAGTGCAGAAGTTGATAAATTTTTTGTTAACATATTATCATCCATTGTCTGATCTTAACTTAAGAATTAGATGTCCATATTGTTTCTCAACAAAGGCCTTAATGGCCAAGAACATGTTAAAAACTTCACTCTTGAGTTTTAAGAAGTATAACCAAGTGCGTCTGGAAAAATAATATATGAAAGTTAAGAATTACTTGCTACCAGAGAAAGAAACAACAGAAAGTGGACCACATAGATCACTGTGCACAAGCTGCAAAGGGGATGAAGCATGCTAAGAGGCACGTTTTTCAAAACTATCCCGATGATGTTTTCTGAGTACACATCCAGAGCAAACACCATCTCGGAAAGATACCATAGGAAGACCAAATCGCTCATGCCAAAGTTTGCAGAGAGTGATATTTTAAGTGACCAAATCGCTCATGCCAAAGTTTGCTCATATCATCATTATGAGCAACCAAAACATAGGGAAGACAGGGTGACCCAAAATTTTCAAACTTATACAACCTTGTGGAATCATTAGCAATGCCAGTAGCTAAAATATGTCTAGGATATTTGAGGTCCTTCATTACAACATCATGAGGTGAGAATTCTACTATTTTCCCTTCACCTGAATGAGTTACCTGATAAACAGAGAGAAGGTTGCATGACAAGGTAGGAACACATAGTACATCATTAAACTGACCATTATCTAGATGAATTGTTCCCGATCCTACAACACTAAGAGATCTATCATCACCAACATAAATATGTTTGGTGTTACAATCATTTAAAGAAGAAAACATGGCTTGATTTTTGGCCATGTGGTAAGAAGCTCCAGAATCAATGAGCCACTCACGAGAATGAGAAGAAGAAGATACATTTAATGCATAACCAGATCTTGATGCTTGACAACCACAAGCAGAAAGTTCCATTCCTGAAGATGAAGGTGAAGAGTGCTCCAAATTGATGTTGTGCTTCTTCCTTGCTGCTTCTAAGGCTTCCATATTCTTAAAACATTTGGATTCTATATGGCCATCATGATTGCAAAATTCGTAATGTCTATTTGTCTTCTTCCCTTTGTTTTGATTTTCCTTATCGTTTTGGTGAGTTTCTTTATCAGTTTGCAACTGAAATTTCTTAGGACCCTTCTTTGGTTTTAGACCATATTTTTTTGAATACTGCTTCTTGGGATTATTTTGATATGATTGCTATTGGCATGCTAAGGCTTTCTTAGAAGTTTTTCCAGAAGTGATAAGACCAAGTTGTAAGAGTTTTTCTTGTTCTCTTATCAAAGAATCAAAAAAGGCATCAAAATAGGGGTTCTTGTAGGTGGTTCCTGAAGAAATGATGGCTTCTCTAGTGGAATGGAAGGTGGAAACAAATATAGATTATGTATGGCCAAGCTTATTGAAAATGAAATAGATGAGGCTACCATCTTTCTTTTTGACCTTACAACCTTCTAAAAGAAGTCTAAGGGTCTTGAATTTGGACAAAAAATATTCAATATGGGAGAAATTATTGGGGTCCAACGTAAGAAGCTCATTTTCAAGCTAGTCAGCCCTGATTTGATTTTGAATGCCAAAGATAGTATTTAGCTTGTCCAAGGCTTCATGAGGGGTTTCAATGTCAAGGATATGAAATCAAATATATTGAGCAATGGACATTCTTATCAACCTTTGTGCTTTATCTTGTTTATTTTCCCATTTAGTGACTTTATCATCATCAGAAGGATTAGTTTCTTGTCCTATAGCTATTCCATAAACCCCTTTACTTCTAAGCATATCTACCATGTGAGGTAGCCATTGGAAATAATTGGTGATGTTAAGAATAATCAAGCATGCACTTTCCATTTTTAAAAAAACTGAAGTTGAGAAAATCTGAAACTAACTACTCCAATGGAAAGATCTCAAAAAATTAGGCTGATTAAAAAAACACTACTCGAAAAAAGGATTCCAGATGAAGAATTTATGCCTTTTTGAAAAAACAAGTTGAATATGCTGAATAGTTACGAGAACAGTTCGAAATTTGATGATGAAGTTCGAATTTTAAAAAATATCCCGCCCCTTTAACAATTTTTTTTTAACAAAAGAAGATTTAGAAAGATGCTTGAACCCAAGACCTCTATTCTGATCAACTAACTTCTCACCAAGTGATATGGTAAGACGATTCTGTAATTGTTTGAAAGGAGGAAGGGTTTCTTTTTTTTTTTTTTTAATTACTCTTCGGTGTGCGTGCCTTTTCCTGCACAAAAATTAAAAAATCCGGGCAAGGAAAATGAAATGGAAGCCTTACGAAAGAATATTAGATTTTCGGTTAGCCTTACCAACAACTATCTATTTTTTCACTATTTTTGATTTCCCGAGATCACACAAAGGCGCAGGGAAAGAGAATACATAGCAAAAAAATCCCTTCCTCCTATTTCTGATTTGCCGAGATTGCACAGAGCGCAGAGTAAAGAGCATACACAGAGAAGAGGGTATACCTGTGGAAAATAAATAAAACCTAAAACTGAAATAAACAGAGGAACCAAAATAAGAAGAATTACTAACCAATATAACTGCAAAATAGATACTTTATACCTCCAGATCTAAACTGACATAACTTGGGCAAAAAAAAACCTTTTCGCATGAAACCAAAGGCGTTCCTCACTGTAACAGATGCTCCATACACAACAGAGCAGTGCTCCAAGCCCAAAAATGCTAATAAATAGTAGATCTATAAAAATACATTCGCATGAAGTCAAACCGGCTTCATATTTGGATGAACAACAGATGTCGCCCTCAAAATAGCTCTGAGACCATGTAGGAATTTATAGGGTAAGTTCCTTAGATCAAAAAACAAAGGTCACCGCTCACAAACAGATCAAAAATCAGTACACCAATATTATCACGTGGTTAAAACCCTCGAAGAGGGAAACAGTCCACGGCCTGAGCCAATGTAGCCACTTCGGCCAATTTATTAATATAAAAAGAAAATTTACATATGTTTCTCTCATAAACGGTTACCGGAAAAATGACCCTCCATGCTCTTTAAATATAGATCATGGACTAATCGGGTGTTAAGCCACAGATCAAGTTTCATTAATACCGAGGACAGAGTGAACCGTTGGATCACTACAAATCATGACTGTCGGATTATAAGTTACAAATGTACATAGTAAAGAAACACACTTTACCTAACTATGCACTAGACTAAGTTATTATTAACTATTTCCTATCTGTTAAAATATCATAACATGATGTAAGTATTTTCCATGACTTAGAAATAATTAAATTACTTCACACACAGTTTTTGTATGAAAAGGAGGAAATACCATTACATAGTACATTTCCTCACTTAACAATTGGTCCACCATTTTTATGACTTCAAAATATTAGAAGCAACTTGCTTAAATCTATACACCGACTACCTCATAGCATACTACCCACATTCATCCTTAGGGATATTATAGAACACTTCCCCTTAGTCTCGCATGCAACATATGACTTGTATAAAATTTAAAATCACAATGGCAATGTATGAAATTTCAACAATGCAAAGTTTGAAAGATTAACAAATAACCTTAGATTATAATTGGTGAAGGAAGAATCCCAAAAAATGTATTTACCTAGTGGTCCAAATTGAACCTTTCCTATGAAAATATAAAATTTTGAAACCATTTATTATTTATGAAGGAAAATAAATATCAGAAAATTTCAAAAGAAGACAATAATTTCAACAACCCTCAATGTCCTCAGTTCCGATGCTTGGTTGGTAAATTAGCATCGATTCATTATAGAATGATTTCATTTGTCATATTAAGACAAGAACCATCTCTATTTTAGTTAAAGATCTTATCTATTCCATGATATAGTATATCATTCCGTGATGTACCCTTGCACAACAATAAGTCCATCATGTACCCAAATAAATATCCTATTGATGTATTGGTGTATGAAATATTTCTTATGTCACATAGTGAAAACATTCCAAAGAAGATTATCACCTTTTCTTTGTGAATCCCCACTTGGATTGATGAGTTATGAGCATTGACAATACTTGTTAATATTGGAATTGGCATTTATTTTAGTTTATGTACTTCATGTAGTTGAATCTCAAACTTACCATAATTACATTTTCTTTGTTATCTTTGCCTATGACATTTTCCTCTGATATTTTTTCCTCCACTCTTGACTTATAAAAGAAATAAAAAAATAGTTACAATTTATGGATGTAAATTGTAATGGCATTGGGAGCTTATTTGTAATATTAATTACAAATTAGTTGTTAAATGTCAATTTGAAGAGAAACAATAAACATTGAGCAAACCCAGAGAAATTAAGTTATCCCTCTTTTTTCATGGTGGCATACTCTCTCTCGCCAATAATATTGAACATGTTAATTCATACTTTGTTTATTTGAATCATAATGTTATTTTCACGTATGTTAAAATTCATTGCATGGTTATAGCTTTAGTATATAATATGATTATTATTTTGGCATGGTGGTGGACCTCTCAACCACTTAGAATGTAATTCATAATAATACTCACTAGTACAATAAATAATGAGAATAAAACATATAAATAAGAATTGGATATAAATATCTCAATAATCCATGAGTCTTGTATAAGTTTTCTCATCATAAATATAATGTACAAATTTTATCTGTTTCACATCAAGCTATCAATGATTATGTTAGGGATTCAATTCTCTATTAATATTGATGAAATTTTCCAACTTACATGTCCTTTATTAAATAAGGTCTAGATACCTTGCATCATCAATTGGGCATTAAAGGGGATGGATATGTTACACAAAGAGAGGAATTTTCTTTTAATTTTATTTATTGATATAGATTGGATCATTATATTATTTCTCATATATCTTGATGTTTTTAGAGTGGAAAATTTTGATGAATCAACTTACAAGTGTGCTTTTATTGGGAAATTGCAGTCTGAAAACTTTTAGGGTCATTTAAGGCCTTAATTGATATTTTTGGGGGCTATAAGTTTCTTAATTGTGTAAAATACATTGTTATGATATTTTACACATAGATATCTATCCAATAGTTCTATAATCACATAAATGGAGGTTTGTATGAAATATTTATACCTCCCGCAAATTGACCTATCATGATGTTGCACCATGGTTTGAGAGGATGCTATGTCATCCCCCATTACATAGGAAAAGTGGGTGAGCCCCATGGGGCATATGAATAATACTCTAGAAGAATCGAGGTTGTAACTATAGTTAAGGGTTGAAATTGTCAAACCTAACCCATAGTTGGCTATCGAATTATGTTATCATTGGGCCACTATTAGGAAATGGAGGTTCGTTCTATTCAATTATATCTAGTTTGATGGGAGAGAAGAACAATGGGGAGAGAGAGTGAGAGAGCATAAGAAAGGGGGTTTAGTGTATGTATCAGCCCAAAAGGTCACGAGTCTTATAGAATTCCATACAGAGTGGCTTATCCTTTATGTAGGCATTACGTCCATTCCAAATAAAGAAGAGGTAGAGTAGTCTAACCTTATAGTTGGGTTTTTGTGTAAGGGTTTCCTAGAGAATATATTTTTTTCATCTTGGTTAATGTGTGATTATATTTTATTGTTCTCTATTTTCCGCATATTATGTATTACATGCAAAAGAAGAAAACAATAATTAATAGTTATAGGCTATAAGCAAATTAACTCTGTTAGTATAGATTTCGTTCTATTTTTAATTAGATCTACTGCGATGATTTATCCAATGAAATATCCACGATATTTTACGAATCATTTAAAAACATAAAAAAGTGAAGATATGTCAAAAAAATAATTTTCCACATATTAACCAAATCAACCTTCATAACACAACTCAAGACAAACACAATACATGATCTCAAGAAAATAGCTAGATCAACAAATATTATAAGTATATCTATACATTTCCATTCTCAAATTTTATATTTCATAAAGAAAATTATATGGTAAAAATTATATTGTATTGTTAAATATATTAATTACTACATATGTCATATGAATGTGTCAAAGGTGCATTAATAACAATAAATGTGTATCAAACCATGTTTTATAACATATGTGTCATTTATAATTGTCACACAAATTCATGTACATTAATAAATGAAAGAATGATTTATTGTCTAAAATGTAAAAGAAAAAACCTACTTTCATATATAAATAATGTATAAGTGATACTGTTCTAACCATCAACAATAATATTGTACATTACAGTGTCAAGGAATATATATTGCATGATCTACTCCCTAGATTGACACAAATTCCATATCCAATATACCTATAAAAATACCTAACTACTTTTTACATAGTAGGTGCCATTTTCATGCATAGTAGATTCACATTGAACGAAGACAATATAGTGTTACATGTTGGATAAAGTACTATAGGAATATATAACTAATGGTAAGATGTCCATCTGATCTTCATAGGAAACTAAGACTTCTTAAGGATTTTTTCTGTACCATGGGTATGACTGTTAATAATGACAAAAAAAAATTATGATTATCAAATCCAAGAAAGACACTTACGCTAATTTTGTGTATGACAATAGAAACTTCGAGGAAGTGTCTTATTATAAGTACCTAGGAATTGATATCCATCACAAGATGAACTCGAACTATAGCACTGAGAAAAGGATTAATGGAGGGTTGAAAGCTTATTTAGGTCTTGAAAATAATTGTAAAGCAACAAAACTTGTGATGTGGGATAAAAATAAGCTCCTCTTTGAAACTTCAGTCACTCGTGCTATCTTGTATGGGTGTGAGGTTTGGGGTTGTAGCATGTGTAGAGAATCCTGGAGAACGATTGAGAAAATCCAGAAGCATTTTATAACGTATTACCTAAAAATTAAAAGCAATACACCCTATCCTATTCTCCTTATAGAAGTGGGTCTTTCCCCTATCGAGAGCCTAGCTATGACTAGGCTCCTGTTGTACAAGAACAAAATCAATGACATGGGAGACCAAAGAGTTCCTAAGCTAGCTTTAAATTCCAGCCAAAATTACCTAAGGCTCAAACGAGGTTGGTATAAAGATACGAGGACCTCGTTAAACTATTGGAAGTTTGACGAAAGTGTTGCATTGAAAAATATTAATAACATTAAAAATATTGTTACTTCTAAGTTTAAAGAGAAAATGTGGCATGAGAAATATTTAGAGGTTAAAAGAAAATCAAGATATTATGAGGAGGTCATCAAAGCTACTCTAGAAGATCAAAAGTATCTCTCTGTTTTAACTAGCTCAAAGAAAAAATTTAATATAGCCAAGATAAGGACGAACTCTCATGAGCTCCATAGTGAAATAGGTTGTTGGGAAGTTCCTAAAACACCATGGGTGGAAAGGATTTACCATCTCTGTGAGAATATGAACATTGATGATGAAAATCACTTCCTCTTAGAGTGTCATGCATACAACCACATTATATCTCAGTTTCATAATATTTGTTGCATTACCTACCTTTATAGCATTTTAACATGTCAAAATTATAGTGAGCTCGAGACGCTTCTCTCCAAGCTCTTTGAGCATAGGAGTACAATTTTAAAACAAATTAAACAATTTGTTTCTTTAGGTCCAATAGAGAAAATTCAGTGGATGTTAACCTTGATCATCATCATCATATAAGCATTTATCACTTCATAAAATCATCATAGATAAATAATATATATATAGCACTTAATAAATTCATTAGTGAAGATGAATGTTTCCATGGACATTAAATAGTAATAGATCTTGTCAATTTTAGGACACGTAAATTTATTCATAATATTTACCAATGACTTTTTTACATTGTTAATGGGAAATAATGAGGGATACTTGTTTCTATATTGTTGTTTTTCTCCCTAAGGTTTATACAATTTTATTTAAAAAGTACTTGAAATGTTTTTTCTTAATTTTAAAAATTTATCTAATTTTTGTGTGGTGCTCTACAACTCAGTATGAAGGAGATGTTATAATGTTAGTAAATGACTATACATATTTAAACATCCACTCTCCTAATATAAAGGTAATGTTGTAGTGTCAGTAAATGAGTGCAAACATTAAATATTGGGTCTCAATATCAGAAAGATATTATGATATCTATAAAATAAAACTTCTGATGAAACAATAATAGTAAACCATTATGTTAACTAAATTAAAAATTAATCCAAATAAAAAATAATAAAAACAATAAATTGATTCAATTTAATTTATTTATTTGTAATTTTATTTTTATTGATAAAATTATATGTATTTTTTTCCAAGAAAAAAATATAATCTACATATCACATTAAAATAAATTAAAATAATAGTATTCATATTAAAAATTATAATTAAGATATCACAAGAAAATAAATTTAAGTAATAATGATTCATATTCATAATCATAATGTAATAAACATATAAAAATATATAAATTTAATTAATAAACATATAATAAAAAATATAAATGATTAATTATATAAATTAAAATAATAATTCTTATATGTAATCATTATATTGCAAGGTTTTATATTTAAATTTATTTAATAAACATATAAAAAACAAATATCTATAATAATTCAATTTTCAAAATTATATATTTATATATTTATTAATATATATTACGCATATGAAATTACAAAATTAAATAAAAAATAATTAGAAAAGTTTTTTTTAAATGAAACATATATAGAATTATATGACTTATTAGGTTTTTAATAAAATTAAAACTAATTTTAGTAATTTATTTTTATTATTATTTATGTATAAAGACCTCAAATTTATATGAAAATAAATAATATTATTAAGAAATAACATTTAGCCCAGAAGGTTAGTTTACTTGGTCGAGTATTCACTTAAAGTACATTTACTATTGAAAGAAGGTTAGTTTACTTGGTCGAGTCTTCACTTAAAGTACAGTTACTATTGAAAGGTTACAAGTTCATTTCTCTCACCAAGCTCTTGAAGTGATCTTTCTAGTGGATCTCGATGGTACCAAACATTTGATGGGTGTAGGAGACACAAAATTCCCTAATAAACACTGATCTCCGACGAATCACATCAAAAAAAAATAATTAAGAAAAAGCATAAATCCATCTTAACTTTAAATATGTTAAACATACAAACAAATCAAATCTGTAAATCTTTCTAAAAATTTTACTTCCAAAATATAATTTCCTAATGTCTCTAAACACTTATAAATAAAGAGTTAAAATAAATATATATTAATTTACTTTTATTGAATACTATATTATTTCTTAAACATACTTCATTTGTAGATATATACTTTATCAATTATACTTTATCAATTATGTTGTTGTATTATTGTTCTTTTCTAATTATGTTGTTGCATTATTATACTTTTTACTTTGTTCATTACAATACACTTACTTTCTTTGAACATTTAATTCATTTGAATTAAGAAAAAGCATAAGTTCATCTTCACTTTAAATCTCCCAAACATACAATCAAATTTCTGTAGTGTAAATTTTTCTTCAAGTTTTAGTTTCAAAATATAATTTACAAATCCCTTTAAACACAAATAAATCTATATTAATTTAATTTTATTAAATATTATATTCTTTTTAAAACTTATTTGATTTTTTATTTTAATTTTCTACTGATTTAAAATTTTAAAAAAGTTATAAACCAAATATTATACGTGTATTTTTTTATATTTATTTTCTATAAAATTTATTTTTTAAAAAGTTTATAAACTAAATATAATACATGTGTACTTTATCAATTATGTTGTGGCATTAGTCTTCTTTACTTTATTCATTACTGTACTCTTACTTTCTTGCATCACTACTTTCTGTTGCACAATTCAGTGTTTTGACTATTTAATGACCAGTGTCTCATTTATCAATTTTGTTGTTGCATAATTATATTTTATACTTTTCTGAGTAACTATATCAATTTATTATTCGTTAGATTAAATTGTTTGAGATACAACATTGATTGGTTTTATGAGCAGAGTGTCTTTGACGGCGAAGGAGCGCACTTAGAATGCTCATTGTGTCTTGCACTTGATCAGTCGTTGCGTCGATCAATTCCTGCATTTAGAATGCTCATTGTGTCTTGCACTGTCAAATCCTCCTCACGCCCCTTCTCTTCTTCCTCCTTTGATCGATCCCGTGAACACAAGGGCACCATTATAGAAAATTTTCCCAACAAACTGTCCGAATTTTCCTTCTCTATTCCATCATTGGATTCCATCATTTTCGTATGCTTCTTCTATTGCCTTGTCTGCCCCACAAACAACTACCGATCGACTAGAAAATTTGCCCAGAAAATAACCTCTCATCCCTAGTGTTCCGGAAAATGATTAATCCACTACAAACACCAAGGTTGGTTTGACCGGTATAATGAACACAAATTCAGGTAGATATATATACTGGCTAAATGGGTATAATGAACACAAAATCACGTAGATGTATACTCACTCGCTAAATAGAATAGTGTAAGGACTCCCTCATTTAAATCATATTTTAATTATTTTATACTCTTTGTAAGCCAACTCCTTCTTCTTTCCCATAAAAATTGCTCCTTTCTATCCAAATAAATAATGAAGTGTAAACATTAAACAAAGTTGCCTTTAAACATTATTTTTCCATTTCACCATAAAGGCAGATGTAGCATTTGTTTATATGAATTAATATTTTACAAAATATTAATAATAATTTTCTTTTAATATTTATATTAATTTTATATGTGAAAAATTGAAAGTTAAGGAAATTTATTCCATCTACATCTATATATATATATAACAAAAACAAAAAATATGTGGAAACTTCTTATAAACAAAATATTTGAATTTTCACTAGTAATTAATATCAACATAAATTATAAATATATAAAATAGTTTTTTCGCATTAAAACGATGTAATAGTTTATTACTTAGTGTGTGATTCTTTTAATGCTTAAGAAATTGACATGTCTTATAGTTTTATTTTAAGTTCAAATTTATTTTCAATATATATTATAAACAAGATTTACAGTTGTGATGCGACATTGTCACTACTTCTATAGCTAATTAATTGATTCTCCCCAAACAAAGCTTTCCTCACACTCTAAGCTCTCCATGTAAGAATTTGTTCTCAGCACACCCAATTTCGCACAAGCTTTCCACATAGTGTAAGCTCTCCATATAAGCATGTGGTCTCTGCACAATTTCTTTTGCAGAGATGACAAAGAACCCTTGCATTTCAAATCCTTTTGATTTCTACTGTTTCTGGAGAGAAGAGTGTGTAGGCTTTTGACGTACTCATGCCTAAATCCACCTAGACCCATGACCATTTCTTTCAACTCCCACTGAACGAATTCGTGACTTCGAATTTCTTTGACTCATAAACAATGCAAACCACAACTTTGTAGATTCCTCTGCACATGAGCTTAATCCTATATGTAATAAAATGGAGTGCCTTTTGATGCTAATTTGGCGAGAGAAATTGTGGCCTAGTTACACAATGCTGAATTTTGATCCCACTGATCCATTTTTCATTACAATTAACCATCCCCTTTCATCTTCATCCTCCACAAATTCATTATATAAAGAACCAAGAAACAATTCTCATCATCTTCCTATTGTTGCTGTTACTTGATCTATTCGACTATTGGTTACCAAAAATGTATGTCATTGTCGTTTCTCAAGAAATTTAAGTTGCGATATGATGCACTCTAATCATATAGGAAGTATCAATTAATAATTTCAAAAGGATATATATATATATATATATATATATATATATATATATATATATATATATAGAGAGAGAGAGAGAGAGAGAGAGAGAGTAATACATGCCACATATATTGAGATGTAAATATAGAATATTAAGACAAATAAATAGAAAAATAAACAAACAATTCTCAGTAAAAAATAATGATAATGGAAATGCTGAATTTATTTAAGGAATGAATGTTGAGAAATTAGGGATTTTATTAAAAAATTTCTTCTCGATAATTACTTGTGATTTCATTATGCTTCTTTTACTTATATATTATCTTAGTTACATTATTATGTTATTCATCAAGCTAATTATCAAATGCACAAGAGACACAATGTTTAGACTTTCAAGCCAGGGCCAAAACCTCTCCCTCTCGGAGAGGAAAACCTAATCAAAATTCTTCTTATATATCTTAAACTGACAAGTACCAAGACCATGACAATGACCCTTGACACTAGTATGTCCCCAAGACACTTGTCACTTTCTCTTCTTCACTCCTTAAGTTGATCCTCCTTTTCTCAACTGCACTGCACCATGCTTCTATGTCTACTTCTTGTTGCAATCCTAGGCCTCCTTATTATAGTAACTCAAGATTAGATAATGGATACTTTCCCTTGCTGTGATAGGCCTCAGCCTCCCTGAATACTATTGGCCCAAGATAGATATATTTTCACTGTGATAACCTTCTTCCCTTTTCTCCTTCTCTACGTTGTGTATATTGCTGAGATTATGAAAGAATATGAACTCAATGACAAAGGCTAGCATTGCATTTCCTCCACATTGATCACAATATCCTTAGTAATATTTTAGATGTCCTTTTCTTCACTACCAAGAAATCCTTTTTACACAATATATTCTCTGCTTGTCTAATCTTCTTAAACTAAGACCTTGACATTGTAGTTCAGATATGTGACACAGACATAGACTGAGACAAATATCCAAAAATAGAGATACAAGAGGGGCCTCTTTTCCTTCATTGTAGAGACTTCTTCGTTTGTTGTACTGCCTTCCTTCTTTGCATCAAACTAAAGCTCTTAACTCGCACTTTTATCACAGAAATTGTGTGAACTGATGGTGAGCTAATGAGGTCGCAATCCACCCTTTATATAGGGATTTTCATTCCTACCCCAGACCGACATCATCAATTATCTATAGGTTGACTTTACCAAGGAGTATTTCAAGCTAGGGCCAAAACCTCTCCCTCTTGCAGAGGAACACCCGATCAAAATTATTCTTATATATCTTCAACTGACAAGTACCAAGACCATGATAAAGGCCCTTAACACTACTATGTCCCCAAGGCCCTCGTCACTTTCTATTGCTCACTCCTTAAGTTGATGCTCCTTTCCTACATTGTATTGAACCATGCTTCTATGTCTACCTGTTGTTGAAATCTTATGCCTCCTTATTACTACAACTCAATATTATATAGTGGAGAGTTTCCCTTGCCCTGATAGTCCTCTGCCTCCTTGAATACTATTGACCCAAGACAGATCTCTTTTCACTGTGATAACCTTCTTCCTTTCTCCCTTCTCCACATTGTGTATATTGCTGAGCTTATGCAAGAATATGAACTAAATGACAAAGGCTAGCAATGCCTCTCCTATACATTGATCACAGTCTACTTAGTGCTCTTTTCAATTTCCTTTTCTTCACTACCAAGAAATCCTTTTTACGCACTATTTCTTTGCTTGTCTAATCTCCTTAGATCAAGACCTTCACACTGTAGTTCAGATATGTGAGACAGACCTATAGTGAGATCACTAGCCGAAAACAAGGATACAAGAAGGGCCTATTCTCCTTCGTTGTATAGACTTCTTGCCTCGTCATACTACCTTCCTTATCCACACCAAATTATAGGCCTTAACTTGCACTTTTGTCACAAAACTTGTTTGAACTGATGGTTAGCTAATGAGGCCGCAGTCTAGCCTTTATATAGGGGTTTTCACTCCTATCATAGGGCAACATGATCAATTTTCTATAGGCTGACTTTACAAAGGAGTTTTTCGAGCCAGCGTCAAAACTTCTGCCTCTTGGAGAGGACAACCCGATCAAAATTATTCTTATACATCTTCAACTGACAAGTACCAAGACCATGACAAAGACCACTAACACTAGTATTTCTCCAATACCATTGTCACTTTCTCCTCTTCTCTCCTTAAGTTGATCCTCCCTTTTTGCACTACACTACATGATGCTTCTATGTCTACTTATTGTTACAATCCTAGGCCTCCTTGTTACAATTAATCAAGATTAGATAGTGGAGAATTTCCCTTGCTTTGATAGGCCTCGGCCTCCCTAAATACCATTAGCCCAAGATATATCTCTTTTCACTGTGATCACCTTCTTCTTTTATCCCTTCTCCATTTTGTGTATATGACAGAGGCTAGCAATGCCTCTCCTTCGCATTGACCATAGTCTCCTCATTACTCTTTTCAAAGTACTTTTCTTCACTGCCAATACATCCTCTTTATTCACTTATTCTTTTCTTGTCAAAACTCCTTAGACCAAGACCTTCACACTGTAGTTCATATATGTGACACAGAACTAGACCGAGATTACTAGCCCAAAACAAAGATACAAGAGAGGCTTCTTTTCCTTCTTTTTACAGAATTCTTCCTTTGTTGTACTACCCTCCTTCTCCATACAAAATTGTAGTCTGTAACTCATACTTTTATCATGGGACTTATCAGAACTAATGGTGAGCTAATGAGGCCATAGCCCAACCTTTATATAGGGACCATCACTCCTATCCCAGGTCGACATGTTCAATTTTTTGTAGGTTGACTTTACTAAGGATTATTTCAACATACTTGAGCCAAATTCTTTGGAGCATCGTGACAAGGTCTTGGAGCATATATTTTACATCAATAATTGTCCTTTACACAACTGTAACATCACTTCATGTACATGACTAAATTATATTTAGGGAAATGTGAGAAACTCATAAAGACATCAAGAATAATTCTTTGACCTATAATAAAAAATCCTTTGTCATGAAATCCATGAGGAAAGCATTACAAAATACATTTTATTATCTTTTCCTTCTTCATTACATAAAGTCATCAGTACAAGTCATTATGAAGACCAAACATAGTTACAATTTTCAACGCTCCCTCTTAAATAGATGGGTATTCATAAGGGTACATGTTCACTGTCAATATGAAGAATATCATAAGAAGAATTAGATTGTTAATATCATTTGTATAGCATCATATCAACCAAAATTGTCATAGTGACTAACATTTCCATCTCTCCATGAGATATTTGAGCTCCAATGCTGGTGAGACCAATGATTAATAAACACGTTCATCATTGTCTCTCTTGGAACATACCCCAACTGGTTTCACTCAAAGTATGTCTAGGACTATTATGATATTGGATTCCCAATCATCAAATAATGTCGGTCCTTCGACGAATAATCTTACCTTGGATTCCCTAATATATCCTCAAAGAGTATGAGATGTCACATAATTACCCAATCCTCCATTATGTCTTCCCATAGCAGAATGATGTGTCTATCTCTCCCTCTAATCTAGGGAGGATCTATTCCACAAATAAATGTACTTATTACTATACAAGAAATGTACCTAAGTTCCCTCTCAGCTTAGGAATTACCAATTTTCCTCCAATTAAGAAACTTATTACCAAGCTCCCTCTTAATAAAGAACCTATAACAATAATGATAGCACACCTAGCTGCTCATGAAGAGATCCTTTCTTCTATGCCATGAATTTATTCATTGTTGAGGAGTATTTATCTTTTGGATCTCTTCATATGGAACATATCATCCATCAATTTCATCCATGAGTTATGTATTTAATCAAAACAAGATCCATTGATCTTCTCATCTTATCTAGCTTCATGTCATTTTTCTTTCCTTCGAACTATATTTCTTATAATGATCTTCCATCGTTCCATATAGTTATCAACCATGGAAGACATATACTTCCTTTTGGAAGCCCTGCACAAAATGATCCAGATATAATTCAATTGAAAATATGAACTCTTAAATAGAAAATTATGTTAGTGATTAAATTTAAGCATGAAATATTCTTATAGGTTTTAGCATCCTTCATACATATTGACACATCTACAGATATGTATTTTCAAGGGTATCCATATTTTCTAGATATTTATCAGAGTCTACATGTCTTCATAGGAGAAATTTTTAGTCAAGTCTTCTTGGTTTCCTTAGATGTTGATTGCCTCTTATCATGGTTTCATTTCTCATGAGTTCTCCCTTTCTTTATCTACATAATTTTAGTTCATTCGCAAGATCTTCAATATGCAGTTCCTTGATTGTGTAAAATCACCTCATATACGATATGGGGACATATTATGTTGATTTCATTTGGTGTGGATGATGAATTTTGGAAAACTATGCATTTCAAGAGTTTTCCTTAGAATCAAAAGTTTCATTCCGTCGACCTGCTTCATCAATATGTCATCATATCATAATCCCATAATTCTTCAAGTTAGAATTCTTGATGAAAAATTTTGCGTTCTTTATAACTATTGAATCGAAAGAGGAATCCATTGGAAAATGTCAGAACCTATTTCCATATTAATTATTGAATGATAAACCTTGATTTATATTACTACCTTATATAGATATTATTTTTAGTGAGATTTGCGGGAGCCACTTATTTCATGTCATTGTCAACATAAATTTGTTTCAAACATCCTCCTATGACGAGTGCTCCTCCTTCAATGCTTCCATAATGATTCCAATTTTAAAGTGTTACATATATCTAATATACATGCTTCCTAACATACTATGTTACAAATGACATATACCTCTTAAAGAGGAATATGATCTCAGTCATAGTATATATATTTCACTTCCTTTTTATTAGGTTTCTTTGAATCTAGATCTTCCATTTTTGTGGTCAAATGGGATTCTTACTTTTTCCTCTTGTCCTTATTAGTTTTGGGACACTCTTTCTTATAGTGCCCAATTTCATTACGTCCTTTGCATCGGATCTTATCCATGTTTCTCCTTTTCTTATGAGAACCAAATTGATCAAATTTTCCCTTTCTTCTTGACATGGGTGCATAGGCTTGATTCTGTTCATTTGATGTTATATCAATTTTTCTTTCCACTTGGTTTCCTCTATCTAACATAGAGATCATATCTCTTGGAATGTTCTGGCTTCTTTGTTCCCATAGATACTTGAAGTTAAATTTCTCCATCCCTCTGGTAGCGCATTCAGTATCACTATAGTCATTTCTCTGTCAACCATTATTTCTCCCAATTCCTGTAGTTGATCTTGTATTTCATAAAACTTCATAAAATATGAAGTGATTCATTCCTCTCTTGACACTTCAACTTGTATATTTATTGTCTTAGAGATATTACTTCTCCTGTAGTACTCATCGAGAACAAATCCACCAATTTGTCATATATTTCTTTTGAAGTTTCTATTTTTGATACATATGGGATGAGAGAGTCTTTTATGGATTATATAAGAATAATTTTGGCTCTCACTTCCCCCTTCATGTATTTGGCATGAGCTTGAGTATATTATTTTGAAGGTAGATTTGGTGTCCCTTTGATATGTTCCATGAATTCATTCTGAATAAGATTTAGATATGTCCTTTTCTTCCATGCAAGAAAGTTTGAAACCCCAACCAATTTGTTGCTTTCTTCACAAAAAGACATTTTCATAGAATCAGATGAAGTCATAGATATAATTACTTGAATTGATGTCTTTCTTGCATCTTCCTTTGATGATAATGTCGAAAGTAACAAAATATCCCTCTTACATTGAATTATTCAAGACTAGTGTAAAGAAGTAGATCAAATTGGATCCTTGAAAAAGATGAAGATAAAAAATGGCTATGATGATAGCTCCAACAATGTTGATTTGGCATCAATCATGAGATATCTTAAAGATAAAAATCACCTTCTTGATCTTGCTTTTCCTATTGAAAGGGCCTTGACGTATAAGCCATTTAAGTAAGGTCTTTGTTATTCTTGAGATGGCTAGAGGGTTTCACTCACTCCTTGCAAACGTATCCTTGAATGAAGGTTTTATTCCTTGGATCTAGGGTTTTTAATTTTCAATTTAGATCACTTCTGTTAATAATTTCTTGAAAACTAGCCTTTGAATTTCTTTTCATAGATTGATCCTTATATCTTCTTTCAAAAATGCCCTTTCTTGTCTTCAACACCTTAGCTCTGAAACCATGTTGAGAAATTAGGGCTTTTATTAAAAATTTTCCTCTTGATAATTACTTGTGATTTCATTATGATTCTTTCACCTCGATCTTATATTATTTAAATTAATATGTTCTTCATAAATTCAATTATCAAATGCACAAGAGACATAATGTTTAGGATTTCAGGAGAGGGCCAAAACCTCTCCCTCTTGGAGAGGAAAACCCAATCAAAATTATTCTTATATATATTAAAATTACAAGTACCAAGACCATGAAAAAAACCCTTGAAGCTAGTATGTCTCTAAGACCCTTGTCACTTGATATTCTTCACTCCTTAAGTTGATCCTCCTTTTCTTCACTGCACTACACTACGCTTCTATGTGTAATTTTTTTTTTGAGATCCAAGGATGATATTTCATCCTCCTTATTACTGCAAATCTAAATTAGATAGTGGATAATTTCCCTTTCTCTGATAGGCCACACCCTCGCTGAATACTGGCATCCCAAGATAGATCTCTTTTCATTGTGATGAACTTCTTCCTTGCTTCCCTCTCCATGCTATGTATATTGTTGAGCTTATGTGAGAATATGAACTCAATGACAGATGCTAGTACTTCTTATCCTACACATTGACCAGAGTCTCCCTAGCACTATTTTGAATGTCCCTTTATTCGTTTCCAATAAATCCTTTTTAAACATTGTATTCTCTTCTTTTATCATCCCTTATACCGAGAAATTCACATTGTAGTTTGGATATGTGACACAGACCTAGACCGAGATCACTATACCATAGTTAAGCATGCTTGAGCTAGAGGCGATCTAGTATGGGTGATATCCTAGGAAGTCCTAGTTACGAGGTGCAAGCCCCAAAAGTGATGATTGACACTATGTGATTCATTTCACTATTTTAAATCCCACTTATTCACCCTTGTGAGCATCACCCAATGCAATGAGTGCTAAGTGGACTATTAAAAAATCATCTGATGCAATGAATGTTAAGTGGACTATTAAAAAATCATGAGAAGTTAGATATTTATGAATATCTCTCATGGAAATGTTCATAGATGAATGACTTACTTAACACAGTTGAATACCAAATAATGATATCTAATAAGGGTCTTCCTAGTACTTTAGGCCTCTTCAAGGAGATGAGAGGGGCAAAGGTCTCTCGCTCTAGTAATAGTTGTCAAAGACATACCAATGGAGTTGTAATGGAAATTAAATGAAATAATTTTCCTCAAATGTGGAGAATGAAGAAAATGTTAGAAATAAATGCTACATTAGTGGAAAGCCTTGCTTGAAGTAGAGGATACATTTCCTTTTTTCATTAGTAATAAGAGTCATTAAATTCACTACTACTATTGGTGGAAGTAATAAATGTATAAAGGTCCATGTGTATAGTTAAGTATTATATTTTAGCTAGAGGGTGGAGTGGGTTGTACATCTAGATACCTTGATTCCATCCAAGAATAATGGTTTAATCCCACAAGTAAGTCCCTCACTCATACATTGGAATTTTTCTTGAGGGTGGTTGGGCTGCAAGAGAAAACACAATGCAGTCGAATTTAAGGTTGGGTGGAGAGCTGCAGTCCTTGACTCACTTTCCAACATTTTTATTAAGAATGTGACTAATTCCATTACTATGTGAATTGAACCTCATGTCTACATTTTGGACTTATTTGGATGTCAACTAAGTATGTGAAATTATACATCAAAATTTTTGCTTCACATAATAAATTTAGAATTATTGAATGTGACTGATGAAAATTTCCTTGTCTCTTAAGAAATTTTAGGGTTATACAAGAAAATCATGCTTAACATATTTGTGGAACATGGACATGTATGAGGTCCGTGCAAATTGATATTTTTTTACAATTAAAGCTATCATAGACCCAATTACTTAATTAATGGTAGGCCTACATTGTAGGGCTAGGACCTATGTGATGGATGGACTTGAAAAGAGGGAGCCTTAACCCCCATATTCTACTCTTTATTTATTTATTCAATGGAAAATTGTTAAGAGATTGATTTGAGAATATCGTACAATGTACCCACATATCTATGATGAAAATTATGAGTTTAATTCTAATCAACCTTCACAATATTTAGGACAATTATGCTCTATATAAGATAACTAACAATATTAATATCCTTCACGATTTAATAAATAAGGCTAGATACCATATAGATATGGAAATGTAATGTAAAATAATGAAGTCGTGTGTTCGTGGAAACCATGATGCTTGGTTATTCACAATTGAGTTTATAAAATCCTAGATCTTAAATTATCCATGCCAAGATATGGGTGTAGATGAGACTACTTCTAGGTATGTAATTTAGGGTCTAGTACAAACTTGTTTTCAGGAGAAGTTAATTCAATTGCTTACCCCATTCATTACTTCTTGGAAGGTGTCCACCGAAGATCAATGTGAAGGAACTTGTAATACAAACCATTTATCTTTATATCTCATGCATGAGATCCAACAGAAGAGTGTATTGTCATGTATGGAATGCCCTCCTTGTGGTTGTTGGAAATTAATGCTATAGTGATACTAGCACTGCTAATATGTTGCATGAAGTTGCAAACTTATACTAAAACCATTCTAGCAATCCTTCATTTCCAGGTTATTATTTTATAATCATGAAGGAAAGTGCTCCTTGTCATTTGATTAGAGACATTAAAATTCCATTGCAATTATAATTGAATGCTTCAAATCTAGAAATGCATTTGATTAAAAAGGGTATGTGTGTGTATTTTGCAAAGAAATTTGCCAAAATAGCTCTGCCACCATTAACATGGAATATCAGACTGATGAGATCACCATTAAGCTATGTGCTCGATGACATCAATTGATGTGTTCATATTGGTAATAGTGATGTTTATGCTGGAATTTACAGCTATGGTATGATGTCTCAAGAACTAGAACATTAGTTGTTAGCTCAGATTTGATTTTGGAAATGGTAAGTTTATGCTCAGATATATCAGAGGGATATTTAGTGACCAGAAATTTGTCATATGATAGAATATGAATGGAACCATTTCCTACTCTTTGCAAATTGAAACTTGAGACTACTTTAACTAAATCAAGGATCAATAAATTTCCTTGGCATCACAATTGACAATACATCATATGCGTTCTCAATGTTTTAAATTTAATTTTTTAGCTTCACAGATTTGTATTCATAGTGCGAAATTTACTACTATTTACAAGAGACAGTGATAACAATAGATTTAAATAAATTATGAGCGCACAGTAAATGTGAAGAAAAAATGTGTCATTAATACCTTTCCTTTAATGTGGAAATAAAGATCGAGAGTCTGCTTAGGTTATGAAAAGGTATTGCTATCACTTAAAAAATTCAAAACATCATTATGGGAAGACTGCTTATGATCATGGGTCAAAATAGGGTCTTAAGAGTAATTTCTTGAGTTTTACCAAGGGAAGTGTTAAATTTTTTAAGTTTGAGCCTACCCTAGTGTTTAAATAAACTCATTTTTAAGGTCTTTCATGTCAAGTCTTTCATCATTTTAGGATTAATTTAATTTCCCAAAGTTTTTATATCAAAACTACCCAATTATCCATGAAACCATCGTTTTCTAGTGCCTCACGTTGAAAAAAGTCACTTTACACTACAAAAGCGTTGATAGTTTCATAGCGCAAACAACAAAAAATCCACTACATGTACTACGAAAGCGGGATTTTGCAACTGTCTTGTCAGTTGAGCTGTAAAATTTCAAAAACAATTGGGAAAGGGTAGGATAGAGGCTTGTTGATTCATGTAATGATGAAATCGAAGTACATACCCATGTTTGTACTCATCATGGTCAGTTTAGGTTATGAGTGAGACACCATTATTTCATCATGGCTTAATGAAATTATTAATTTTAGATGAACTTCAAAAGATAGGTAGAGATTGGCCATAATTATTGTTTGTAAATGGTTTTGAGTTGGAAACCCTAACTCCTGCAAGAAACCCTAAAGTTAAACGGGTTCCATCACCACCACCAGTAGAACCAAGCCAACATATGGTTGCAAACCAAAAGAACCTGCAAAAGTAAAGCCAAGAAAACAAACTGAGAAAAGGCTACAGAAAATTTAAATGCTTGATACACCAACTCTCCCACCTGCAGAACAGAAATAAAAGGTTTTCAGAGATGCAAAACAGGAACAAGTTGTCAGCAAACAAGGGACCAAAAGAATAACTAGAAGCCAAGCAGTGGTTTTGAAAGGAAAGACAGTTGTTGTAGAAGATAGCCCAGTAACAAAGGGAAGTCTAGAGGACATTATTCATTCCATTGACAGAGAAGAAACACCTATTGTCAAAGCTGAATTTATTGGAAGAGATAAGCAGGAGTTTAAAAAGGCCAAGTTTGCAAAGAGATCGGGGTTTGAGGGGGAAGATGCAGGTATCATTTTTCAAGCAAGAAATCTTGTGACAAGGCATGCTAGGAAATTAATGGAAGGAAACAAAGAAGTTCAAAAACACACTGAGATAGCTAAATCACATAAATATATTGTTTTTCTCTCATAACACACAGTGAAACATACAATCAGCAAATTAAAAAAGGGAAAAGAGAAAGTGATAAAGAAAATAGAGTTTTACCGCCTTGAGGAAAAGTTAAAGTTGGTAAACCAGGAAATTGTTGTCATGAACAAGAAAGATATAAAAAAAAATGATGAGGAAGTGCAGTTTAAAAGGATGAAGGAAATGCGGGAAGGAGAAGTTAATTTTGTTTCTGAAACTCTAGACAATACAGAGCAACTTTTCAAATGGACAGTTCCAGCAATAAAAGAAGCTAAGTTTGTGAGAATAATAAACACCCATCTAAGAGCTACTAACAAAAGAATAAAAGACCATGTGAAGGATTTACAAGATAATTTCAGGTTAATTCATGATGAGCTACAGATAAAAGGCATTAAAATGACAGTGATAGAAGAACCAGTAGGTCAACCAATTGAAAATGAAGAATAAATGCCTCAACGAAGCTGAAATGAAGTTGTTTTATAGTTTGAATGGTTTGAAAATGATGAGGATAGGTTTTATTTTGAATTCTTGGGCAACCAAAGTATTCATTTAACAAATTTATGAAAAATATACATACTAAACAGTTTCGTAGCGCCTCCAGGCTTAAAAAGCAAAAAGCGCTATGAAACTCCTGTAGCAGCCTTTTTTGCTTCTTTTGGTCAGTTTTTAAGGTGTTAAAAGATGAGTTAAGAGCTGAAATTTTGATGAAGGGTGTGTTGATGCAAGCGGAAAGAGTCAATTATTTGGAGAATAAAGGCTTGAAATGGTAGTGCTACATAAAGTGCTACGAAACTGTTGTATTTTCATAGCGCAACATATTACAGCCTTTTGAACAATTTTTGAAGCAGTTTTGGACAACTAGAGGCTAGGAAAGAGTGATGGGATATGTTAAGCTAACTTCCAAATGTGAAGGACCACGAAATTAAGATTAAATAATTTTCAGAATGTTCAAAGAAGGAAAAAGATGCTATGCCTAAAAATCTGGGTATTGTTTTCTATTTTTGTGGAGGTCAGCAAAGTGGTCATGAAGGACTGAATATCATTATCCAAATTTGAATATGTGATGTTACACTTGTCAATGATTTAATTTCAAATAGATAAGGTTGTTATAGATAGTAATAAGGAGTTTCAGTCCTTTTTGAAATAGGACTGTCAAGTAGGATATGTGTCTTTTTGTAATAAATTTCATGTTTTATGGTTATGCAAGGTGTCAATGGATATAAATTCAATGTATCTAGCTTAGAGGTAGATCATATGATGATGTAAGAGGTCTATTAAAGGCCAATGGGTCAAATATGTCAAGGGTTGGGCATTTTTGGCAAAACTATGCTTGTTGTGAATTGACTGTTTTCGGCTAATACAGAGATCTTCTACTTGAACAACTTGAGATTATAAAGGAGTTTTAGCTATTTCCTTCTCTATATATATCTCTTCTATATCTAATTTGCAGTGGTGTTCATCTATATTACTCAAAATTAATCTATTATATTCTTTGATTTCCTTTATAAGTGAACTGATTGTGTTTTTACATGTTTCATGTGTGTGTGCCTTATCACTAAAAAATCTGATATTTCTCAGCTTCCATGTTAAGTAGACTCACTGAATTTTTGAATTTTTTTGACTCCATAAGCCCAATATATACATGTTGATGTTATTTTCAACCTACATCTATCATTATCAGTTTATTTCCTAAATAAATATAGCCATATATATTTTTATCCATATCACTAACCCTTGAGAGAGCCCTCTCAGGCTAAGGAGGATAAGCCTTAGTCAAAAGATTAGGTTTGAAATAGTTACATGAGATTTTCTGATCAAGTAGCCTATAAGGTCCAATTTTGTGATAACATTTTGGTGCGTCTGCTCGGAGCCTGAAGATTATACTTTCCTGAAATTTTGAAGCTGAACTTCTGAAGGTAGAAGGAGCTCAGGAAGATTTCTGAGGCTTCATCTACCTTGGTGACTCCATTCAAAATTTATATGATCAAAGGTGGCTTCAAGAAGGAGATACACAACGAGTAATCCTGACCCAGATCCACCTACCATTGTGGACAATCCAAACACCATTTCCGGAGGCAGTGAAGGTGTTTCTGAAATATCAGGTACTCCATCACATTCAAAATCCTTGTCCTCTGAAATATTAAGAAGTCCTGAAGATAAAAGAGTTGATGATGAAATCCATGAAATCTTGTTTAAATCTGAAAGTGAAAAAGAATTAACTGAAATTATCTTAGACTTGCATAAGAGAGGCACTGATACCTCAGCCCTAGTAACACAGGAAGATAAAGAGGAGTTTTGGGAAGTAGTTACTTCTGAGTTGTTGTTGGAAAGAGAGTCTTTAGATAAGTTGAAAGAGCTTGACGCTTTTGAAATTTTGTTCAAAAGTAAAGTTGGTTTTCCTCTTCTTGATTGGAGCTCAATTTTTAGTGGACAAAAAAGACCAAATAGTCCTCCTCATAACCATTCTTCATCCTCTATTATTGCTATCCCTAAAGCTACCACAGTCCCTTTCACTATGGCTGGAAATGCACCTTCTCCACCTGCTGCACCTGCTAGATATGCCCCTTTTGTTCTTCCAACTATTTTAGATGACCACCCTATCAAATATGCTACTAGAATCAAAGCTTGTGGAAGTGATGAAGAGATTACAATAGAAGAACATGTAGACCAATTTAATAATTTTATAGACAGGGAGGAGGTTGATTACGAAGATGTTAGGTTGAGATTGTTTGCTCAGAGCTTTACTGGTGAAGTTAGGAAGTGGTTTAAAGCCCTTACTCCTAGAATTATTCATAATTGGAATGAGTTTGAAGATACCTTTTTGATAAAATGGGAAATAGAACTAATCTAGTACAAGCCCTCACTGAGTATAAAATTTTAAGAAGAGTTGTTGATGAAACCGTTCAAAAATTTTCAAAGAGATTTCATAATTTTTATGACTCTATTCTTGCCCATTTAAAATCTCCACAAGCTTTAGCTTAGATGAGATATGTTGACGCTTTTGATTATGACTTTTCTATACTGATGAGAGAGAGAGAATTCCCTACACTTGCTGAAATGGAAAATGATGCAGTGAAGGTGGAGGTTAATATAATAGTAGCCAAAAAGTCAAAATGGGTAAGACTAAGTTAAAATAAGAATATAAACCTTCCTCCTCTACCTCTGATGATAAATTTGATTCAATGATAAAAACAGTGGAAAAGCTAATGGATAGGTTAGCCCTCGAGAATACCACTACTCCTCCTACAGAACATGAACCTCAGTTTAGAAACCCTCAGTTCGAGAGATCTAGGAATTAAAAAAGACCAAGAGAGAACCAAAATGAGCAACCTGATCCTCCAGTGAGACCTCCTTTCCAACAAAAATTAATTGATGAAGAAGATGAACCTAAAATTCCTAAAGAGTTTATTCGTTGTTTAGATGAAGAAATGTCTGGAATTTTCTTGACTAAAGTGGAAAATGATGAATCATACCAAGGTAATCATGGAGAGGAACCATCATATTATTTTAAAGGGTATCAACATGCTATTTTATAGATGCGAAAACAATACAATCTTAGAAATATAAATGTGCTGATCATTGCAAAAAAAAACAAAGCATAAGAAAGATACACCTAAGGCTGCTGATGGAAAGAGAGATACACCTAAGGCTGCTGAAGGTAAGAATGATACACCAGCTCTTCCTCCTATCAAAGAGGCTGAAACTTTTGTTTTTGTTTTCATTTTGGAAAATGAAATTTCTAAGATCAAAATACTAGTACCTTTTTGTGAAATTATCAAAGTAAATGAGTATAGGAGAAAGATTTTTAAAATGATGAATTCACAACCAAGAGCTACTGATATCTTGAATGTACAAGAGGATAATCCAACCATATACTTGGGTCCAAGATTAGAAGATGAATAGAATGAGGAGGTGCTTCCTTTATGTGAGCCTTAGCATTCATGACATGACATTACATAATGCTATGTTGGATTCAGGGGCCTCTTATAATCTTATTCCCAAAGTAATCATGGAAAGGATGGGGTTAGAGATAAATAGACCATATAAGGACTATTTGTCTTTTGATTCAAAAAGAGTGAAATGCATTGGTTTAATTAAGGATGTTGTTGTTGGTCTTACACAAGTCCCTGCCAAGACAGTGGTCATGGACATCATGGTAGCAGAAATTCCACCGAAGTTTGGCATGCTATTATCAAGGTCATGGGTAGCAAAGATCAAAGGTACAATGTAGATGGACCTTACTGATGCCACCATTCCTGTGTTTAGTGAGAAAAGGAGATTGTATCAAGAGACAAGAATCTCTTACATGGTGAGTAGTAAAGATAAACCTGAAAATTTTCCAATTTATGTTCTTGATACTGAACTTGGATCTGCTATTCTTTTCAATGAGTTGACTGATGAAGCAAAGGATGAGAAGAAAGAAGAAAATCCACAATCTAAAACTCACCAGTTTGAAAATCAACAAACAAAAGATCAACAAGTCAACGATAAGATGGCGGAAGGTTGGTGGTCATTGGATTTTGATGGATCGGCATGAAGAGAAGGGGCAGGAGAAGGAATTTGGATCATAATTCCAAGTGGTGAAAGTAAGTTCTTTTCCTACAAATTGAACTTTGATTGCACAAATAACATGGCTGAGTATGAATCCTTGATTTTGGGATTAGAAATTTTGAAAAGAATGAATGCGCAAAATATTTCTATTTTTGGGGATTCAGAATTAGCCATTAAAAAAGTTGAAGGTGCTTATAAAACAAAGGATATAAGGATGAGGGCACATAGAAACTTAGTTTTGGAGATGTTGCAAAATTTCCAAGATTACTCATTCATTGTCAAAACTAGAGACCAAAACTCCATTGCTGATTCTCTAGCTATCTCTGCAAGTCTTTTCATTATTCCCATATATTCCACTGAAAAATATGAGGTTGATGTTTTCCATAGACCAGCTATCCCTGATAATATTACTCATTCGCAAGCTTTTGAGGATGATCAACAAGTGAAGAACTCTATTGAGATAAAAGAAGAGTTTGAAAATATACAAGTAGATCAACAAAATATGCTTGTTGAATCTAAAGGAAAGTCTGAAGTTTTGCAGCTAAAGAATAATTTCATACCAAAGGGTCTCATACCTCTTGAAAATATTTTTTATCAGAATGATTTTTTCAAATCGCCTATGTTACAAGTTGATGATGAAGAGGTAGAGAGTTGTAACCTTGGTATAGTAGCTATGCCCAAAATGATTAAACTTTCAAAGTTTCTTTTAGTTGATATGAAGTACAAGTATATTGAGATGATGAAGAGATTTATAGATGTTTTTTCTTTGAATTATGCTAGTTTGAAAGAGTATGACCCCACTATTATTCAGCATACTATTCCCATCAAATAAAATGAAAATCCTTTCAAGCAAAGGTTGAGGAGGATTAGTCCACCTCTCATGCCATTGATTGAAAAGGGAATAAAGAAACTCTTTGATGCCAAAATCATTGTCCCAATAAGATTCTCAAATTGGCTTGAAAACTTGGTTCCGGTTAGGAAAAAGAGTGGAGAAATCATAATATGTATAGACTTCAGAAACTTGAATAAAGCCTCTCTGAAGGAAAACTATCCTCTCCCAAAGATGGACCAAATTTTGCAAAATATTGTTGGTTCTCAAAGGATGTCTATGCTTGATGGTTTTTCAAGTTACAATCAGATCCTTGTACACCCGGATGATTAGGAAAAAATAGCCTTCACTACACCATGGGGAACTTTCATGTATGCCAAGACGCCATTTAATCTCATGAACACAGGAGATACCTTTGAAAGGGCAATGGATATTACTTTTTCTAAAGAGAAGGGTAAGATGGTGGTTGTTTACCTTGATGATATAACATTTTTCTCAAGGAGGGAAGAAGATCACTTGAAGCACCTAGAAAAAATTCTGCTGAACTGTAGAAGGTTTTCTATCTCTCTAAATCCCACCAAAGTATTTTTTCTTTAACTTCAAGTAAATTACTTGGACACATTATTTTTGAATATGGGATTAATATTCATCCAAACGGGTTCAATGCAATTCAAAAAGTGGATTTTCCTAGAAGCAGGAAGGAGATTCAATCTTTCCTTGGAAAGGTAAATTTTGTAAGGAGATTTATTCCTAATTTTACTGAGATTATGAAGGACATAACAAGGATGCTGAAGAAAGGAGTTGAAATTAAGTGGATAGTAGAGGCAAAGCACTCATTTGAGGAAATAAAAAAGGCACTCACTCAAGCACTGGTATTGATCAACCAAAATTTCTCAAAATAATTTTTGGTTTTCACTTTTGCATCAGAAAATACTATTGCTGGAGTTTTTTTGCAAAAGGGACAACAAGGTATTGAACAACCCATTTTATATTTTAGTATGACATTAGCTAACTTTGAGTTGAAGTACAATATCTTAGAGAAGCAATCTTATGCCTTGGTTAAGGCTATCAGAGATTTCAAAATTTATATTCTTCATTCTCATATTGTAGCTTTTGTTCCTAATACTGTTGTGAAAGACATACTAACTCAAGTTGATCCTGATGATAAGAGTGGAAAATGGATTGATAACTTGCTGGAATATGATATAGAGATTAAGCCAACAAAATTGGTCAAAGGACAAGGCTTAGCAAAGCTGATGGCATAGTCAAACTTTGACTTCCTTGACATGAATTTAATTGCAGAAATATCAGAAATTTCAGATGAGGAAGAGGAACTAATCCCTATTGAAGAAAATTACATAACTTCATATTGATATAGGGATATTGTTTTTGTCCTACATCATCATAAAACACCTGCTGAACTAAAAAAGTCTAAGGAAAGATTTGTGAAGCTAAAATCCTTGAGGTATTGCATTTTTGATAAAAAACTATTTTGGAAGGACACCAACAGTATTTTTCTGAATTTTGTGTTGGAAGAGGAGGTTTAAAAAGTAATTGAGGAGTTCCACAAAGGATATTGTGGAGGTCACCATTATTGGAAGGCCAAAGTGAACAAGATTCTTAGAGCAGGGTATTATTGGCCTACAACGTTTAAGGATGTTTACAAAAAGATTGATGTCTGCCATGAATTTCATATTTTCGATGGTAAGAAGAAGCTTGTGACTTTACCTTTAATGCCTATCTATCTGGAAGCAACATTTTAGCAATGGGGGCTAGATTTTATTGGAGATATTCGTTCATCATCATCATGCCAACATCGCCGGATTCTCACAGTGACTGATTACTTTACCAAATGGATTTAGGCAATCCCAACTAGGCAAGCAAATGATTATGTTATTATTTCCTTTTTGGAAAGTGATATTTTGTCTAGATTTGGTTTCCACATGAAGATCATAACTGATAATGCAGTTGCATTTAAGTCTAAGAAGCTGAATAATTTCTGTCATCAATATCATATTACTCTTGGAAATTCCACTGCATATTATCCACAAGGGAATGGTCTTACTGAATCTTATAACAAGAGCATTGTGAGGATCATTAAAAAGGTGTTGCAGGAAAATATGAAGGCTTGGAATTTGAAACTGAAGTATGCCTTATGGGTTGATAGGATATGCACAAAAAGGTAAATTGGAACTTCACCTTATGAAATGGTATATGGAGTTGAGGCCATTTTTCCTACATCTTTAGGGATACCTGCCATGAAGCTGCTTCAGGGATTAGAAGAGGAACCAAATGCAGTTCATAGAAGAATCAATAAGATAATAGCTCTGCAAGAGAAGAGGGATGAAGTTTATAACATCAATCAACAATCTCAAAATAGAATCAAGAGGACATTTGATAAGAAGATTAAGGAAGAAAGTTTTCAAATTTAGGATGTAGTGTTGAAATGGGAGGCTAGAATTGAAGAGAAAGGAAAACATGATAAGTTTGAGAACCTGTGGAAAGGTCCTTTAAAAATAGTTTCTTTCCATGGAAACAATACTTACATACTGCAATAGATGTATGGAAAATCATATGCTAGAGGTCCTACCAATGGCAGGTTTTTAAAGCATTACTCTTCCTAAAAAAATTCTGATCATTCATATCATTGTATATATTCCATTTTATGAGTTTTTCTGCTAATAATGAAAAGCTAAAGCAACAACCTTGAGCCTGATGTGAAGGCCATTAGAGTTTCGGGATAAAATCTTGGCAATTTCAAAGTTTTTTCTGTTTTGTCAAGAAAATGGATAGCAGCACTGGAGCTACTGGTTCTTAGTGTACCACAGGGGCACACTATCGCAAGTGGAGCCACTGTTATCACTTAAAAAATTGAAAACATCATTTTTACAATATTACTTATGATCATGGTTCAAAATAGGGTCTTAAGAGTCATTTCTTGAGTTTGAACAAAAGAAGTGTTAAATTTTTTAAGTTTGAGCCTACCCTAGTGTTTAAATAAACTCATTTTTAAGGTCTTTCATGTCAAGTCTTTCATCATTTTAGGATTCATTTCATTTCCCAAAGTTTTTATATAAAAACTTCCCAATTAGCCAAGAAACCATAGTTTCGTAGCGCCTCACGTTGAAAAAAGTCACTTTGCGCTACAAAAGCGCTGATAGTTTCGTAGCGCAAATAGCAAAAATTACACTACAGGCGCTACGAAAGCGCGGTTTTGTAATATTCTTGTTATTTGAGTGGTCAAATGTCAGAAAAAATTGGGAAAGGGTATGATAGAGGTTTTTTGAGCCATCTAATGATGAAATGGAAGTACACACCCATGTTTGCAGTGATCATGGTCAGTTTAGGTTATGAGCGAGACATAATTATTTCATCATGGATTAATGAACTTATTAATTTTAGATGAACTTCAAAAGATGGGCATAGATTTGCCATCATTATTTTTTGTCAATGGTTTTTAGTTGGAAACCCTAGCTCTTGCAAGAAACCCTAAGGCTAAAGGGGTTTCGTCACCACCAGCAGTAGAACCAAGCCAACCTATGGTTGCAAAACCAAAAGAACCTGCAAAAGTAAAGCCAAGAAAACAAATTGAGAAAAGGCCAGAGCAAATGAAAATGCTTGATACACCAACTCTCCCACTTGCAAAACAAAAATCAAAGGTTGTCAAATATTCCAAACAGGAACAATCTGTCAGAAAATAGGGGACCAAAAGAATAACTAGAAGCCAAGCAGTGGTTTGGAAAGGAAAGATAGTTTCTGTAGAAGATAGCCCAGTAACAAGTGGGATTCTAGAGGATATTATTCATGACATTGACATAGAATAAACACCTATTTTCCAAGCTAAATTTATAGGAAGAGATAAGAAGGAGTTGAAAAAGGCCAAGTCTCCAAAGAGATTAGAGTTTGAGGGGGAAGATGCAGGTTTCACTTTTCAAGCAAGAAAACTTGTGACAAAGCATGCTAGGAAATTAATGGAAGGGAGAAAAGAAGTTCAAAAACCCACTAATAAATCTAATTCAGCTAAATAGATTGTTGATATCCCATCACCCACAGTGAAGCATACAGTCAAAAAATTAAAAAAGGGAGAAGAGAAAGTGACAGAGAAAACAAAGTTTCAGTGCCTTGAGGAAAAGTTGAAGTTGGCAAACCAGGAAATGGTTGTCATGAAAAAGAGAGCTAGAAAACACAGTGCTGAGAAAGTACATTTTAAAAGGATGAAGGTAATGTGGGAAGGACAAGTTAATTATGTTTCTGAAACTCTAGACAATACAGAGCAACTTTTAAAATGGACATTTCCAGCAATAAAAGAAGCTAAGATTGTCATAATAATAAAAACCCATATGAGAGCTACTAAAAAAAGACTTAAAGACTAGGTGAATGATTTACAAAATCATTTGGAGTTAATTCATGATGAGCTACAGAGAAAAGGCATTAAAATGACAGTCATAGAAGAACCAATAGGTCAACCAGTTGCAAATGAAGAATAAATGCCTCAAGGAAGCTGAAATGAAGTTGGTTTATAGTTTGAATGGTTTGAAGATGACAAGGACAGGTTTTATTTTGAATTTTTTGGCAACCATTGTTTTCATTTAACAAATTTATGAAAAATCTGTATACTCAGCAGTTTTGTAGCACCTCTAGGCTTAAAAAGAAGAAAAGCGCTACGAAACTATTGTAGCTGCCTTTTTTGCTTCTTTTGGTCAATTTTTAAGGTGTTAAAAGATGAGTTAAGAGCTTAAATTTATATGAAGGGTGTGTTGAAAGGTGATTGAAATGATGCAAGACGAAAGAGTCAATTTTTTGGAGAATAAAGGCTTGAAATGGCAATGCTTCAAAAAGTGCTACGAAACTATTGTATTTTTGTAGCGCAACATATTAGAGCCTTTTGAACAGTTTTTGAAGCGGTTTTGGATAGCTGGAGGCTAGGAAGGAGTGACGGGATATGTTAATATAAATTCCAACAACCAAGGACCACGAAATGAAGATTAAATGATGGTCAAAATGCTCAAAGAAGGAAAAATATGCCATGCCTAAAAAACAGGGTATTGTTTCCTATTTTTGTAGAGGTCAACAGAGCGGTCATGATGGACTGAATATCATTATCCAAATTTGACTATGTGATGTTAAACTTGTCAATTATGTAATTTCAAATAGATAAGGTTGTTATAGATAGTAATAAGGAGTTTGAGTTCTTTTTGAAATAGGACTGTCAAGTAGGATAGGTGTCTTTTTATAATAAAATTCATGTTTTATGGTTATGAAAGGTGTCAATGGACATAAATTCCATGTATCTAGCCTAAAGGCAGATCGTATGATGATGTAAGAGGTCTATTAAAGGCCAATGGGTTGAATTTGTCAAGGGTTGGACATTTTTGGCAAAACTGTGCTTGTTGTGAATTAACTATTTTCAGCTACTACATAGATCTTCTACTTCATCAACTTGAGATTCTGAAGGAGTTTTAGTGTTTTCCTATTCTATATGTATCTCTTATATATCTCATTTGCAATGGTTTTCATCTATATTACTCAGAATTCATCTATTATATGCTCTTACTTCCTTTGTAAGTGAACCGACTGTGTTTTTACATGTTTCATGTGTGTGTGCCTTATCACTAAAAACTCTGATGTGCCTCAACTTCCATGTTAAGTAGACTCACTTAATTGCTCAATTTTTTTGACTCCATAAGCCCAATGTATACATTCTAATGTTATTTTCAACCTACATCGATCATTATCAGTTTATTACCTAAATAGAGTTAGCCATCTATATTTTTATCCATATCATTAGCCCTTGAATGAGCCCTCTTAGGATAAGGAGGCTAAGCCTCAGTCAAAATATTAGGTTCGAAATAGCTACATGAGATTGTCTCATCAAGCAACCTATCAAATCTAATTTTGTGATAATAGGTATCATGAATCAGAGTTTAATTATACATATCAAAGAAAAATGAGGTGAGTCCTTGAGGCACATTTATCTCTGTGTTTTTGGGAAGAGAATAAAAATCACATATCTCTACAATGAAGTATAAAATTTTTATGGTCACAACAATGACAATGAGGTCGTTACTAGATGAAATTCATAATCATTTTGAGCTTTAGGCCAATGAGAGATAGTTGTTCCATTCAATAGTAGTTGTTTTTCCATCACTTTAACCATGAGGGTCTATCTTTAGAATGGGAAATTCATATTCCAGCAGTACTGAGAAGCACCATGAAAATTCCAAAATTCAAGGAACACTTGTCATCATATGTGTAATTCAAATCATAATTAGATAGGGAAATGCACTCACCAATGATAAGTTTATTAGTGCATGTGATAGATGTGGTTTTTATGGTGAAATATATTCCAAAAATGAAACACTTGAGTATTTGTATGTTTAGACAATTTATAACCAAATATCAAACATATTTTATGCATCTCATAATGTGAATAGTGAACAACAAAAGAGCGCAAGTGTTAGCATTTATACACAAGAAATAATTCATGGCATGAATTTTGTGATGTATGAACCACCATTAAACGATATCAATCCTTTAGGTTTTTTCATATAAGTATTATTAAATGTATATTCAAGAATCATCGCAGAAAATTTGGATACAATAAGAAAGTATCAAGGACTTTCCAACATTCAAGATTTGCAAAGCTTCCACACATTTCCCTTGTCATAGTGCTTGCTTTAAGAATGTATCAAAGACTTTCCAACATTCAATATTTGAAAATATTGCACACATTTTCCTTATCATAGTGCTTGCTTTACTTCTTGAAAAGCCTGTATTTCCCAACCTTTTGAAGATGTTTTAATTTTTCTTAAGTTTTCTAGGATTCCCTATTAAAAAATGGTGATTACTTGCTCATAAGTAAAAGAATATAAATATGGGAAATATATGTTTCATAATTTAGTCAAGATAATAATTGGATGAAAATTGTCATTCTTAATCTAATGCAAAGACAATAATATATTAAAATCTAGACCAGAAATGTATGCTACCTACCAAGCAATGCATTTAGGGTGATAAATTTTTGAGCGTTTCCCAAGTAAAGGCATAATGGAGGCATAGTCCAAAAATATATTCAAACACCATATGCCATCATCCACACTCGAACCTTGGAATGATTTGTTGCAGTATGGTAATTTTTATCAATATTTAGTATTGGCAGTTTCGGCTTCTTGAAATTTTGTCTTCACATTTCAGGGCCCACTTCTGTTGCTAAATTATGGGGATCATATTTTTATAACCATAAATGATCTAAAACCTTGCTAGCACAATAACCTAGTGCTAAGAGTAACCAGAAGCTTGGGAGAAACTACAGTTTATGAAACAAACACATAAGTAGGGTAACAATGAGGATACATGTTGGACATTCCTGGGAGACATTCCAATGATTTTTTATTGGATTTGATGTTAGAAAAGAAAATTTATAGCCAAAAAAAGACAAATAAATAAGCAAATCATTTTCTTAACCACTCAAATGATTCTATGGTTAACATAGTGAACATCCCTGATTATGGACAGGGATGTGTTACATATAGATATAACTTTTCCACAACTTAACTGGGAGTGTTACATAGAGATATAACCTTGGCACAACTCAAATTTTATTCTCTTTTAGTTAACTTGAAGTCTCTTGCTTTTGTTAGATTCTTAATTAATTTAGACATCAGCAAAAAAATTTAAGACATTATTTTGTAGTGCATAAAACTTTGATGAAAAATAGTCTAAATATACTACTATTTGGATATTTTTTAATCATATTTAAAGAAAAATTACAATAACCTTAAATATCAATTATTGTGATTATAAAATTAAAATATAATAAAACTTTGTAAATATATTAAACCTACTTATATATTTAAAAAAAATTTACATCTAAATTTTACCTAGATAATAACTTAAAACAATATAAATAATATAACATTTTAACTTACTCTTTTAATTATAATAATACTATTATCTAAAAAAATTTAAAACAATATAAATAATATAACATTTTAACTTACCCTCTTGACTATAATAATACTATTATGTAAAAAATTTCCATTATTCATAGTAACCACAAAATAAAACATCAATTTAAATTTCCACGGACAATTATGCACTCCTCAAATTTCTAAACCAAACATAATTTAAACAACCATATACAAAAATGTATTCCATCCTATCATATGAGGGATCTTGAACTCAATCATGTATTTAAATTTGATATTTGTACATTTGATTGATAAGATCAACAACATTACTCGTACAAATTGTTTGGAATTTTTTTCTCACCACAGTGTTGAAGTTTTGTTAAAAAGAGTTTGAAATAAAATTAATCATATTAAGGAAGATTTTATTTTTTTATCAAATTTAGTATAAAATTTAACTTTTTGAAATTTTCTAAAAAAATTCATAGATTATTCCAGCACATTGGTGCAACACCATCATTGTAAATTTAAATTTCATAGCTTATTCAAGCACATTGGTGCAAACCATCATTGTAAATTTATATTCTTTCAATTAAATGAAAAAGAATCCTCTTTCTCACATTTTTATTATGTAATGTTTTCTTATAATTTCACTCGTCTATATTATGAATAAAATTCTCTCAATGAATTTGTGGTACAATTTTAATTTTTTTAATATTATGACGGCTCGGTTTCCATTTATAAATAAATATTTATTTTTAAATTTATAAATATATTATAAAAAAAAAGAAAAATTAGGGTAATTAGTGTATTTATTAGTGTTATTATTACTTAAAAAGATAGCAAAAGCTATCATAATTCATACAATTTACATTAAGGATAGTTACCATTAGATACTATTCACAAATGTAAGTTGGCCAATTGCTATTATTCAAAGAAAAAGACATCATTTGAAATGACTAGTTAGTAGTCCATAAATTTGTAGACTTTGATTCCTACCATATGTCTTTAGGTTTTGGGCCATTAAACTATTTCCCTGAATGATCACTAAATAATATTTTTATAACCAATCCATTTAATCAATAAATATCCTTGTGCAATTTCTACAATTCTCATAAAAAATTTCAAGATTTAGTTGCAAGATACTATGTTATTCTATATCTAGCCACTTATCTTTCACTAACTCTATGATTCAAACTTCATTGCAATTATTAATGCCAAGAAAAAATGTGTCTCATATCATATTTTCTTATGTTCAAACAAAACTACAATTCTAACTTTAGTATCATTCACCAACATGTATGAAGTGGCCTGCAAGAAAACCTTATAAGATGTATATACTCATAAATAAACCTTAGAACATTTATGGACTAGGAAATAATTTAATTTGTCCAAATTGTTTTCCTAAGACCACGGATATTAAAAAAACCTTGATGTTAGTAATTACAGTTATTTGAATAACGCAAGTAAGGGCCATGACTTAATATAATTAAATTACTTCACACATTTGTTTTGTATGGAAAGAAGGAAAGGCCATTACATAATACATTTCGCCACTTAACAATTGGGCCACCATTTTTATGACTTCAAAAATATTAGAAGCAACTTACTTAAATCTATACACCAACTACCTCGTAGCATACTACCCACCTTCATCCTCAGGTATATTATATAACACTTCCCTTTAGTCTAGCATGCAACATATAACTTGTACAACATTTAAAATCACAACAGAAATGTACAACCTTTCCACAATTCAAATTAAGTTAAACAGATTAAAAAATAACCTTAGAATATAATCTATAAAGAAATAATCCAAAAAAAAGAATTTACTTAGTGGTAAAAATTAAACCTTTCCTATGAAAAAATTAAAATTTTGAAACACTTCAGTATTTATGAATTTTGAAACAATTCATTATTTATGAAAAACAAAAAATATTATAAAATTTAAAAAAATACCATACTTTCAAAAACCCTCAATGTCCTCACTTCAAATGCTTGGTTGGTCAATGAACACTGGTTCATTATAGAATAATTTCCTTTGAAATATAAAGACTAGAATAATATTTTTTTAGTTCAAGATCTTATCTATTAGTGTATCATTCCATGATGCACCCTTGCACAACAATAATTCCATCATGTACCCAAATAAGTATCTTATTTATGTATTGGTGTAAGAAGTATTTCAGATGTCACTTACTAGAAGTATTTCAGATGTCACTTACTCAAAAACTTTCGAGAGAAGGTTATCACCTTTTATTTTGGAATCCCCACTTCACTTGATGAGTTATGAGTATTGAAAATACTTTTTCAAATAGATTTTTATAGGGAGTTACATCATCAATCATAAAATCCACGGTTTTCAAACTACTAAATGTAGTGCAGAGAAGACAATGTTCAAAATCAAAATAATAATAAAATAATATAAGTAAACGTTAATATTTTATAATTTTTATCATTTTAACTAACTAATAAAGTATTATTAATTATAATTGAAATTTTATAAAATAAATTAGAATTCAACATACTAAATAAATTAAATATATCTAAAAATAATAATAAATCTATTACTAATAACAAAATAGAGGTTAATTAATTAATATTTAAATTTATAATTGGTACCCATTCTAACTATAAAGAAATATTAATAAAAAGGTCAATATACTAACCAAATAAATAAAAATAAAATATTAATAAAAACATATAAATACTAACCGACCTAGTAAAAATAATAAAATAGAGTTTAAGAAATTAAAATAGCTAATTAAATATTTTAATTTTTACCCCTTATAACTATCTATTAAAAATACAAATTGTAAATTTAAAAAATATACCATAAATCTTTAAAAAAATAACAAACTAAAAACTTATGGAAAAAAATGATTATATACATATACAACAAATTAATCAATTGAAAATTAAAATACATGATATTCAAAAAAAAGAAACAATAAACATATTTAAATAGAAAAAAATTAATTAAGTTACAAAAGGAAATGAAAATTTCAATCTCTTCCATAAATTTGTGGTGATGAAAATGATCAACCCTATCATTTACTTTGGAATATTACAAACAAAAATGGTTCATAGTATTTATTGCATGTTTAGCCAAAGCAAAGGACTTAGTTCTGCAATGTCTAATGTCTAATATTAGCCACATGCTTTTGAATTCTCTTATCACCCATTTCTCCAATATGGGGGATCCCACATAAACAAGGGATCATATAAACATCTTTTATGCTTTTGGGGTCTAGGGTACTACTAATAGAATCGCTCAGATTTTGAGGAAAAATAAGATCTCTTCGTTGTTTAAACCTTTGAAGAAGACCTCTAAAAAATATTCAAAGTTCCCTTCGTTCTGTTATATTTTGTTCGTCTTGGTTGATGTGTGATTATATTTTATTTTTCTCTAGTTTCCCCATATTATCTATTACATGCAAAATATGAAAACAATAATTAACAGTTCTAGGCTATAAGGAAATTAAGTCTCTCAATATAGATTTCGTTCTATTTTTTATTAGATCTATTATGATGAGTTATCCAATGAAATATCTACGATAGTTTACGAATCATTTAAAAACATAAAAAGTGAAGATATCTCAAAACAAAACAAAAATTCCACACAACCCAATCAACCTTCATAACAAAACTCAAGACAAACACAATACACGATCTCAAGAAAATAGCTAACTCAAAAAATATTATAAGTATATCTATAAATCTTCATCCTCAAATTTTATATTTCATATGCAAAATTATATGGTAAAAATTATAATGTATTGTTGAATATATTAATTACTACATATGTCATATGAATGAGTCAAAGGTGCATTAATAACAAAAAACTATTTATTAAACCGTGTTTGATAAGGTATGTGTCATTTATAATTGTCACACAAATTCATGTACATTAATTAATAAATGATAGAATGATTTATTTTCTAAAATTTCACAAAATAAAACCTACTTTCATATATAGTTCATATACATTAATAAATGATAGAGTGATTTATTTTCTAAAATGTCAAAAAAGAAAACCTACTTTCATATATAAACATTGTATGAGTGCTACTATTCCAACTGTTAGTGTCCTATAATAATAGGGTTCATAAAATTTTGAATTGACTTTGATAAGTCTTGTAAATATGTACATACCTTGCTTTCTGCAGGTTGTTTTCCCATATTTTGAAAAAATGAAAAATAATAAAAAATCAAAAAGAGGGTAAAAATTCCTAAAAAAAAGATCAAAGGACTTAGAAAAATATATACCCCAAAAGAAAAGAAATAAAACCTGAAAGTGAGAAAGTCCAAATGCCACTACTTTTATTTTTATTGCAAAAAAACAATTATGTGCAGAGTGTCAATAAATGCGATAATCCATTACCAGTTAAACAGTTTAGTCTTAAACTTTTCATGTTTCAATTTCATGTTTTAGATAGAGACTGAAGATTTATCAAACTGTTTAAAATTGATGAATTAGTAGATTGGTAGAGAATAATGAGGAGCTCGACAGTTTAATCCAAGCCCTTGGATGAAATAAGGTAGATTTAGATTAGTTTTATTCTTTGAAAGAAAATGTTTTAAGGTTTCAAGCCTAAATGCACCTGCAAAATGAAGAAAAAATTTAGAAATACAAGATTGGGTAGTTAGAAAGTAGTGTAGCAATCATGTAAATAATACATCATCGGGAAAAATCACTAATTTCCCCTCCCCCATGAGTGTTCAATATTCTAAGCTATTAGTCAAGTTGGCTCAGAGCATTTCGCTAACTTTTGTTGGGAACAAACCCAAGGCTCTATGACTAGTTAGTTGAAAATATTGAGTTCTTATGTTAAAATCCTCATTTATCATCATTTACCCTTCGTTCATGTACTAAAGCCACTTTTTCATAAGCAAAAACGCACTCTTACTTAGTAAAATTGTAATCCCCATATAATTAACTCTATCCCTTCATAAACATTGATAAAAACCCACAAAATCACATTTATCCTAAGTATTATTAAAGAAATACAAAGATGAACAAATGCTTGATTATTTTATGCTAGAGATAAATGCATATTTTGTTTTGAACTCCCCTCTCATATTAACTTTTAAATATTTTATTAAAATCCCTAAGAGATACCCTTTCCTATGTTATTAATTCCATTATATTTAATAAACCCCAAAAACCCATTATTATAAGCTTTTGACCAAAGCGTATTATCCCATGTGCTTAAATAAAAAAACCCAAAATAAAAATCCCTTTGGTCTAAAAGATTATCCATATGAAAATATCCCACCCTATAGTTGTTTAACTATTCAAAAAAGTTTAAAAAACTATATAAAATGATGTATTATTATGCACATTTGAAAACATTTTTAAAAATGTCACAGCACAAACCCCGCCCGCTTTTGTTTTATTAAAAGCATTTAACCAAATGTTTTAATAAAACCATTAACCCCGCCATATGTTTTAATCCATAATTAATACAGCCACTATATATAAATAAAACATTGCATATGTGTTTTAAACCTAGATTGTTCAATTTTATTATAAAGGTTTAAAACATATATTAAACCATTCCACTGCAGTTAATCCAACCCGGTCCCACCTTTCCGTTCCATGCACCTCTCAAACTGATCTCCACCATTCGCTTCGAAGCTTTTGATCCTACGGTCGACAGCGATATCACGTGAACAAAGTGCACGACTGATCAAACACAATATCCATGCAAAATGGCTGGTTTTGTGTTGAACCCTCCCCTCCACGTGGCCGCTTTTGGTTGGATCATGTGGGTTTTCCTTAAAATTTCTTACCACTAAAAACCCATGCGATTACCGCTAGTCTTTGCCCTTTCAAAAATTTGAAAACCACCTTCCCACCATGACGCGACCTGTAATTGATGCCAAAGGGTTAATGCGAATATTTTTTAATAAAACCTTTGTATATGCATTTTTCACCTATCTCTCGCATTTGAACTAGTATTTTTCCCTCCCGACTGTGTAATGTTGCAAATAGCCCCCTGATAATCATTTCCTGCTATTTTTCACCCAGAACCTCTGAAATTGCCAAAGAAACCTGAAAGAATTTCTCAGGAGCCGCACTTGCTCCATATCAACCACTAAAGATTCAATTTGACCAGAAGATTGCAGAAATCCCTATTAAAACCTATACCTGGGTCAAAATAGGTATTTTTCCAAAAATTAAACCTGCAATTCAATTAAAAAACCCATTAAAAGAAAAAGAATTAATAAATTGATTAATTTCAATTGCTCAAAAGTCCCAGAAATAGGCAAAACCCTGGTAAAAAATTTCCAGGAACCCTAGAGTCCCCTGCACTCCATTTTCAAAGAAAATTATCATTTTTTCACAGTTTTAGGGTTAAATTCAAATCTCTAAAAGCCAAAAATCCTCTGCATGTGCCCTGCATCTTTTGAAAAACCTTTTTTTATCAAAGTTTCAGCCCAATTTGCAGTCAAGAGACTTAGAAAACCCTTTTTTTTTGTGTTTGACCAGTGTTTAGCCTTAAAACTTCATTTGAGAGACCCAATTGACCATAAAAGCTAGAGAAGCATTCTGTCTTATTGAAATTTCCTAATACATCCTCTGTCATAGCAAAATTTCCTCTTCAAACAGTTTAAACTTGTAGAAGCTTACAAAAATGCCTAAATAACAGAGTGGAGATAAATCTGAAGGTTCAAAAACTGCTAAAGCTACTCCTACTATGACTCCAAATACTTCCATTGTAGTCAACCCAAAATAGCCCCTGGTTGTTGATATTGAGCATATTCCTTTACCAAACATTGACTACAAAATAGTTGATCCTATAGTTGAGTTCAATTTGTTAAATATACACAACTGGTGTTTTGAAAAATCCCTAGATGAACAAGAAGATGTTCATATTTTGGAATCTAATTTTCCCAAATATGTAGTCCCCCTGACTCACCCCTTTCAAGAAATTATCAGACTGTGTCACCAATAGTACATCCCTGAACAGAGAGCTATTGTCAATGCAAACAAAGAGGTCTTATTTACCATTATAGCAGAGTCCCTAAACCAAATGTTGCAGCTTCAATCAGACCCTCAAGAAGTACCATTATCCATTGAAGCCCTCACTAAGTTATACATTAACTTAGACTTTCCTAAAAGGTTTATGATCTTCCAGAATTTCATGCCTCTACATGTTGAAGTCCCAAAACTAAACCCTCCATATTCCTCTGCAAAATTCCCTGAAGGTTCAAGGCATTTTATCTCCATGCTTTCCTTCATACTTGGGTATTTCACTGATGAACATACTATGAGTCAATATTGGGATTTTTGTCTACATTCTCTCCAGGACAGTCACCCTTAGTCATATTTGACTATGTTGGTTTTATAGTTGTTAGCATTCACTATCAATTATCTCATTTGCAGCTAGAAGGGGTATTCAAATATACCTCTTATCTTTTACACTTGCTTCTATTTTTCCAAGAAGAGAACTTTGTTGTTTCACTTCAGAAATTGGATATAGAAGGAAAACCTCTATCAGTTTTCTTCTGGACATCTATACTCAGAAAAGAAGGGATAGAATTCAGTCATTCATACTTTGCTGAGTTTTTTGTGCATCCATTGACCATCATCTTGACAAAAACAGAACAACCCAGAATCAGTGAGTAAATGAAGAGAATTTTGCAGCTATCAGAGCAAAGAAAAGTAGGAGACTGGTATTTGTATAAGGAATTCACTGAAATCAGAGTTTTTGGTTCGAAATTATTGCGCTTCAAGTTACCTAAGAATCCATATATGAGGATCTTTGCCTTAGAATACATTAGGCAGATCCTGAATTCGGATTCAATTAATTTTATGGTATCCAAGAAAAAGACTGAATTTAAAATAGAAAATCAAATTGGGCCTTTCATATGTAATCAAATAGAAGCAGAAAAAGAAGTAGCAAGTCAATTACAGGAATACAAATTAGAAGAAAACTTTCCATGGAATTATAATCCACAAGGGATCTTAAGTAAAATAAGGGTAAAATGTAAATTGACACTGTTTATCCATGAGTCAAAGCCAAATATAGAGAAATTTTCTAATCAAATTGAGTGGATTGAGAATACTTTAATAGAGGAAATAACCAGAAGGAATACTGGTCACCCTTTGGAAGTTGCCAAACAACTAGAGCCATCCACTAAAAGAATCATAGAATAAGGAGCTTATATTGCAGAAACTACCACAGAGACAAAATTTAAAATAATTTACAATAAGAGGCCAAAAAGGGATACAATAGATAAAGGAAAAGTAATAATTGATGTTGGGGAAACACAACCTTTGAATACCAACACTGCACAGATAGAGACCAATGTAGCCACAATAATCATCAGTGATCCAAATCATAATCAATAAAAGTTTAATGATCAAGATGCACAATTAATGGAGAGGCAACACTATATGGAGGTTTTCTCCTCACACTTAGTTGAGGAGAAGGACTTAGATATTAAAGAAAAATACAAGAAAATCAAATTGAAGAATGAGGAAATCAAAACTAAGATATATTCTTAGTTTTTTAAGCAAAATCTAGGCAACCAAAATAGATTCTTATTAGCCTTTGATTATTCAACTAAAAAATTGATTATATCAGTTTTACAGCCCACTATACCAGTGCCAAAGATAATGGCTGATTACAAGAAGGTTGATATGGAAGTAGCCATAGATAAAATCCATGAGTTGGATCAAATTGAATTTTACAGACAAACATCAGAGATGCTCTATTCCATAGTGACCACAAAAGCTATGAATGCTCATAGACTTTAAAATACAATTTCTAATATGTAGGAACAAATGAAAATGGATAAAGCTTCACTATATGCAAAATATTTAAGGATAAAGACCTTAGAACAGTTAGTATTACAGGTAGGATATGATCCGACAAACATAAAAGCAACTGAAGCATTAGTCAAAAATAAAAATGAGGACATAGCTGCCTTGAGGAAAAAGCTCAAGCTTCCCCAAGGAGAACATCCTCAAACAAAGGAAGCTTTATAGGATCAGAAGGATAAATATGAAATGATGAGCTTAATAATTTAACTCATAGCTCAAATCAAATAAATAGAAGTGCAAATGGACCAAGTTGTCTAAGAAAAAGAGACAGTTAAGGAACCATTCATTCCCAATGTTATCCCAGTCATCACAGCAGCAGTACCATCTACTTTAGGAGATAAATTGTCACCTAAAGAGCTACTTGCCACTGCAGTGCCAGTGACTTCTTCAACTACTTCAGTAAATCAATCCTCTACAACAGTGTTTCCACCTACAGGTGGAAGTAGTCAACTAGTAAAGGCAATGTGGGAAATGTCCTTGAAGACTAACGAAATCAATACATTGACCAAGATAATTGAAAATATTGAGAAAACAGGCAGAGTAGCTCAGATAGATGCCAATATACATTAACATAATTCTCACAGATTAAGTGAAGAGGTAAAAAAGCTCCAAAAAGAGTCAACTCTCAAGGACCAAATATCATATATTAAAAATTACGTATGGAATGATGTAATTGAATCCATTCATGATGTTTTTCCATCAATTCAAGTAATTTTTTAGTAGAGAGTTGTTGTTGACATCTCAGGTAGAGATCCAAAATACACAAGAAGAATTGGCAGATAAACCAGAACAGGCTTTTAGGTTAATCAATTTCCTAAACAACAAGAACAAACATCAACTTGAAGAGTTAAAGATTAATGACAGGACAGCTACAATCCTAGAAATTAGGAAAGTAACTACGAAAACAAATATAATGAGGTAGCTTCAGGAGAAATGTGAGGGAATTAACATTGTTGTCACTAGATTCATGGTTAAATTCACCAATTTGAGGCAAAAGGGACTTCCAAATATTATGGTGATTAATGACAAGTTAATGCCTCAAAATGATTATGAAAAAAAGATCAGAGAACATGCCAAAGATTAGGTGAACAAGCCAATAGGCCAAGTTATCCGATAGGAAAAGTATTGCTAAAATTTTTTGAAGATTTGTTTTACTTGCATTATGAAATCAAACATTTGTTTCTCATCAAACCCACATTTTCCAGGTACACTGAGGCTGATGAAAGCTTTAGGGAACTCAAGAATATTAGAATTCCTAAAACTGAGGAGCGGCAAGAATTGACTAATTTTCTATGAAGAAAGAAAGGAAAACACATGAAGAACAAAAATTATGTTTGCTGACTTTAACAGTCAAAACAGATTTTTACAGCAAGAAGGGATTTTACTAAAGGTAAAGTTTATCAGTGAGAAAGAGTATTAGTGAAGGCAAGTTAGATTCTGAAAATATCTAAAAGGCCAGTAGAGAGGACACATAAGCAGCCAGCTGCTTCTTACCTTATAAAAGTTTCCATTTATTTTGAATAAGATAGGACAACATGCTAATTTGTTGAGCAAGTTGTCACTATTATTGTTGTAAAAGATCTAATTTTCCTAAGTTTATTTCTAGAAGTCATTTAGGATATTTTGTAAGAAATTTTATATAAATACTTCACTCTTGGAAGTATTTTTTTGTGTGGAATAAAATTGCTAGAGATTACTATAGATATTTTCATTGACTTGAAGGCTTTGGATTTTGATTTTGAGCAGCAGACTGGATCACCTTTTTGGCATCATACTTCAGGATCCCTGCGATAAGCTATTTGGAGTGAAGTAATCTATTTAAACTTGTCATTTTTATCTTCTTCTTTTTCATGCATACGTCTGTGTTTTAATTCTAAATCTGAATGTATAACTAGGAGTACTACTACAGGACATGTTAATAGCACCCTGTTTTTAACCAGTTATCATTTCTTTTTTTTCTTTTGATTTCCGGTGTAGGGAATTCTTAATTGCTCCCTCTCCCATTTTAAATCTATGTTCTACTTCTCTTTTCTAGATCAAAGGATACTTAAGTTCCCTTTATCCCGATCATACCATCTCAAAAACCATTTTTTCCAAGATCTCCAAGGGTTATCTACCTTGCCCCGTAGACATTTGAATTTTTAGGATTTGATCCCAGTTTTGTTAGCTTGAATTAAACTCCATAGCGCAACGGACAAGTAGATTTCCCTCTATCTACCCTCCAAGTGAAATTTTCCCACCAAATCCAACAATACCAAATCTGCACTTTAAATAACTAGCCTAATATTCAAAACTAAAACAAAGTTAAATCTTAAGGAGAGAGCCCTCTCTGAACCCTAGGAAGGCTAGATCCTATAGTTTTAAGTAGGTTTGTGGTTACCTCTAGTATTATTTGACTTAAAAACCAAAATCCCACAACTTAAGAATTTACTAGAGTGATAACATTACTGGAGACCATATTGGGGAAATAACCAGTCCTCAGTCATAAAATTATTCTTAAAGCAATCATTTAAATTATCCTTTTACTTTAAGATTACTTTTATAGGTTGTGGGTATTGAAAAATAGTAATTTTGGCTTCTAGGAAAGTCTATTATACTAGGTCTAACCTGGATCCTAAGCCTGCTGTCAGAGTAGATAACCCGCACCAAATTGGTAAAAAGAAAAAACAAACAGAAAATTTAGAAATTGAAATCACATTGATAATAGTCAATTTATTACCTAGTGAATTAGAAAGTGTGCAAGACATTGATTTTGATCTGAAATTTGAGCATTCGTTATTTAAAAGTAAATCTAAAAATGATTTAAAAATTGTTGTGTTATATCGTGTTTTTATTTCATTTTTGAATGAAAAACAAAAATCTATTGTAGTAAATTCTAGATCTAAGAAAGCTAAATATCAGACCAAAGTTGAGAAAATTAATGTTACTATTCTAAAGGATATTGATGAAGCTATTTAATTATCTCATTTATTGACGTATGCAAACAGACCTTCAGCTTCCCAATTACATACCACAATAATTATAGCTAGATATTCATCTCTTTATGTTGTCACATCATTCATAAATTCTACTACCAACTCATATATTGATCCATTTATCCCTAAAATACCTCTACAACCTAGAATATTATTTCCACCAATCACTTCATCCACTATATCCATTAGTTCAACTTTTGATTTCTTAAAAAAATCAACCTCATTTCCAAGCACTTCAAATACTATCTTTAGCTCATCCACAATCATTTCCAGCATAGCTCTTGGCAGTTCAACCTTACCTCCTAGTCAAGCCAAGCTTCAAGCTATGGCTGCTAGATATGCTTCCCTTGTCCTACCACAACAACTTCATGATATGCCACAAGACTATCAAAACAAAATACCATTATTTGATGGCACTACTCAATATTCTTCTCAACAACGCATTACTAAGATGACAAACTTCTTTGAAATTTATGAAATTGATGATTCAGATGTTCAAATGAGACTGTTTACTCAAACTTTAATAGGAGCAATTACGAAATGGTTTAAAGATTTAGTTGTTGGTAGTGTAACTAATTTAGCTTTATTTTTTAATTTGTTTTTAAATAAATGAGAAAAGAAAAAGAACCCCCTCCAAATTTTTTCTGAATTTGATAATTTAAAAAGAGATCCAAATGAGTCAGTTAAAGATTACTACACTAGGTATAATAGTGTCTATAATTATATCCCTGCAAATCTTAAACCTACTCCTTATTCCGTTTGGCTCAAATTCCCTGATGGATTTGACACATATATGGATTACCAATTAAGGGAAAGAGATGCAGACACCTTAGAAAAAATGTAAACTGATGCAGTAAGTGTAGAAGTGAACATTCTAGCTAGAAAATCTAGACTTAGAAATGAAAGAAGAGTGACTATCAAAGAAGAAAATGCTAGTCTAGACACAAAAATGGATGTTATAGCTAAAAATTTAGAAAGAGTGATTGATAAATTAGATAAAATGGAGAGAAGACCTCAGAGGGATAACCAACAGCAGATAAGGAATCCCAACTTTAGAAAAAATATAAATTCTGGAAAAGCAAAAGAAACATCCTCGAAACAAACCATTAGGCCACCATTCCAAGAGAACTATGCTGAAAGTTCTCAGAATAATAATGATGATGAGGAGGATACTATTAATCTAATGGGAATTGATGACAACAATACTATTTTCCTAACTCAGGAAGATCATGAATTGTTTGAACTTCAACAGCTTAAATTAGATTATAGTGAATCCTTTGATTATAAGAAAGGTTATGACTATGAAATAAATGAAATACACAGCCAGTATAACCTTAGAAACAAGAAAAACAATTATTCTTCTACTAAGAAAAATTCCCAAAATCAGAATAAGAAAACAGTAGAAGCCCCTAAAACAAAATTTTTGCAAATTCTGCCAAGGGAAAATAAGAAAAACTCAAATTCTTCCCAAAACATTTCTAGTCCTAAGAAAGCATCAGGCCCTAAAATTATTGACGTTACTGATGAAGTTGCTCAGGTTGCAAAATATCCTCAAAAATCTAATGCTACTAAAACTTCTAACTCTGTAAAAACAACAAATTTAGGTCCCAAAAAGTCTGCTGCTGATCCTAAAACAGTAGACCCAAAAACTATTGCCTCAAAAACATCTGCTGAAAATTCTAAGTCAGAAAGAACATTTACTGCTTCACAAACAACCCCTCAAAAGAAATTTAGAAGCAGTAAAACACAAGAAACACAAATAGAGAATCCTAAAACAATTGAAAATGAAAAACAACTGTACAAAAGTAAGACAAGATAATAAAATCTACAGTTACCAAAGAATAACTGATTCAAATCAGTAAATCTCAACCTGCATTCAACATACAACCAGAAACTGCAAAACTTAAAATACCAAATCCTTTGACTGAATTGGTAAATAATAACTTGTATAAATCAACCATAACTGAAACATTGAATATGAATGATGGAGAAGACTACATAAATCTAAATGATGACCAACCAGAGTTGATTTTTGGCCCAGATGTAAATGGAAAACATGCAGATGGTGCAGTTCCTCAATTCTATATCAGTTTATCCATTCATGATCAAATTATACATAACACAATGCTAGATTCAAGAGCTTCCCATAACTTAATGCCAAAAGCCATCATGGAAACTCTGAATCTAGAAATTACAAGGCCATACAAAGATTTGTTTTCATTTGATTCCAATAAAGTTAAATGCCTAGGTTTAATTAAGGATTTGTGTGTGACACTAGTTCAATACCCTGGTAAGAGTATATTAATGACATTGTAGTAGCTGATATCCCACTAAAATATGGTATGTTTCATTCTCGCTCATGGGGAGCAAAGTTGTAGGGATCTCTACAACTGGACATGTCTTATGATACTATCTCGGTGTTTGGCCATTCTAAGAAGTTATATAGGGAAACACTAATGAAATGCATGGTCAGTAGTGCTGAAAGATCCATAAAATACCCAATTTACTCTACACCAACTGACCTTGATTCTTTCATCCTTTGTAACTCTGTAACAAATGAAATCCAAACTAAACTAGTAGATAAAAAGAGAGAACCAAACAATGATAACATTTTTCATGAATCTCAATGGCATTTAGAATTTGATGGTTTAGTGAATAAGTTAGGAGCAGGAGCAGGAGTCTGGATAACCAATACGGAGACTAACCATTTTGAAGTCATGCTTTAAGGCTAAATTTCAAATGTACAAACAATATGGCCAAGTTTTAAGCCCTCATCCTAGGACTCCAAATCATTAGCAACTCAGGAGGAAAAAAAATTTTAATTATAGGATTCAGATTTGATCATAAAACAAGTAAATGGAGTTTATTCTGTCTACAATCCTAGACTGAGCAGATATAGAGACATTGTCATAGATTTAATTGATGATTTATTGGATAATTTTGTTGTTATACCTAGAAAGAAAAATATACAAGCTCATTGTCTTGAAAATTTTTCTAGTACATGCAATTTACCATTCTAATCTAATCACAGATATACTGCTGAAGTCAAACATAGGCCATTAATTCTAGATAATCTTAAGTATTGGCAGATTTTTTCTCAAGATGAACAGATTTACAAGTTTATGAACAATGAAGGAGGTTTTCAAAATTGTATTATAGATATAGATTGTACAATAAATCATGATTTGGATTGTGAAATAGATTTAAATGACTTAGATGTAAATAAAAATAAGTTTGATAAACCCACTAGATTTAGTCAAGCTAACATAGATAGCTTAGAGAAAGTAGAGATTGAAGAAATTGTTGACGATGAATCAAATATAGTGAATCTTAAGGATAAATTTTTACCTAAAGGTTTAACTCCTTTAGAGGAATTTTTTGACTCTAATGATGTAGCTAGAAAACCAAAAATAGAGCCAGTAAGATCTGACATAGAAGAATGTAACATTGGTACAGAATCAAAACCAAATATAATCAAACTATCCAAAATTTTACCTCAACAAGAAAAGGATAAATAAATTGAACTTTTAAAGGAATATCAAGATGTGTTTGCTTGGAGTTATGAAGGTTTAAAATCTTATGATACAAACATAATCCAACACAAAATTCCAATAAAAGAATATAAAAAGCCACTCAAACAAAAGTTGAGAAGGATTAACCCTGTGCTATTACCTTTGATTGAAAAAGAAGTTAAAAGAATGTATGATGCCTAGATCATTGCACCAATCAGATATTTTGATTGGGTTTCAAACCTAGTTCCTACAAGAAATAAAAAAGGAGAAATTAGATTGTGTGTAGACTTTAGAAATCTTAACAAAGTATCTTTAAAGGATGATTACCCTTTAACCAAAATGGACCACATATTACAAAGGGTAGTAGGTTCTTCAAGGATTTCATTGTTAAATGGTTTTTCAGGATACAACCAGATCCTAGTTCAAGAAGAAGACCAAGCTAAAACAACATTTACTACTACTTGGGGCACTTTTATGTATGAAAAAATGCCCTTTGGTCTGATGAATGCAGGAGAAACCTTTCAAAGGGTGATCGACATAGCCTTTGCAAAGGAAATACATGAGTTCTTAGTTATTTACTTAGATGACATTATTGTGTTTTCCAAAATAGATAATGAGCACTTGGATCATTTGAGACAAGTTTTCATTAAGTGTAGGAAATATGGCATCTCTTTAAATCCTAAGAAAAGTCTATTTGGACTAGAAGAAGGTAAATTACTTGGACATATAATCTAAAAATAAAGAATTATGATAGATCCTGCTAGGATAGAAGCAATTCTGAACATCAACCCACCAAGAAACATCAAAGAATTACAAGCTTTTTTAGGTAAGATAATTTTTTTTAAGAAGATTCATATCTAATTTAGCCGAGATAATTAGAGAATTGAATAACATGCTAAAAAAAGATTCAGTTCTTAGATGGAATGTTGAGGGTAAACAATCATTTGACTCTATCAAGCAAGCCTCAACTAAAACTCCAGTCCTTATAAGTCCTGGTTTAAGAAAGATTTCATGATTTTTTCATTTTCTTCAGAACACACCATTGTTGTAGTTTTACTGCATAAAAATGATCAAGGATTTGAACAACTCATAGATTTTTTCAGTAAAGCCCTTAGAGATGCCCCTTTGAAGTACAAAATTATGGAAAAACAAGCCCTTGCCTTGGTTAAGACCATTAAAGACTTCAGAGTTTATATTCTCTACTCACACATTATTGCCTATGTCCCAAATTCTGTAGTTAAAGACATTATTACTCATGATGGTCCTGATGGAAGAAGAGGTAAGTGTATTGCCACTATCTTAGAATATTACATAGAGATAAAACCCACCAAGCTGATTAAAGGTCAAGGATTAGCGAGACTTATGGCTGAATCCAATTGTAATTCCCTAGATATAAATTTTATTGCTCAAGTTGATGATCAGGAAGAGATGTCCACTCCATTGATCAGTGAAGCCTTTTCACACTCACCTTGGTATACATATATCATATTTGTACTCCAAAACTTACAAGCTCCTCCTTGATTGTCAAGAACCAAAGCTAAATTTTTGAAACTTAAAGCAGTAAGATTTTGTATCTTAGATAATGTACTTTTTTGGGGAGATCATAGTGGGATTTTACCAAATTATTTACTAAAGGAAGAAGCTGATAAAATACTTGAAGAATTTCATGTAGGTGATCGTGGAGGCATTTATATTGGAAAACTACTGTAGACAAGATTCTGAGAGCTGGTTTTTACTGGCGTACCTTGTTTTTTGATGTCAAAAAATATGTTACTTTGCCTACCTTGTTTGCTAATGTCAAAAAATATGTTACTTCATGTCATAAGTGCCAAATTTTTTAGGGTAAGAAGGAATTATTACCTCTCCCTTTAAAGCCTATTTCAACTGAAATGTCATTTCAACAATGGGGTTTATATTTCATTGGTGAAATTCACCCTCCCTGTTCAGCCCAACATAAGTGGATTTTGACAGCCACTGATTATTTTACTAAGTGGATTGAAGCCATACCCTCCAGAAAATCCATTGATACTGTCATTATTTCCTTCCTAGAAAACAACATCCTTTCAAGATTTGGGTGCCCTAAAAATATAATTACTGATAGTGCAGCAACATTAAAATCTAAGAAAATGATTGACTTTTGCCACAAATACCATATTACCCTAGGCCACTCTACTGCATATTACCCCCAAGGTAATGGCCTAGTTGAATCCTCAAACAAAATTCTAGTAAATATCATCAAAAAATTACTTGAAGACAATAAAAGGACTTGGCATAAAAGGTTAGTCAATGCCTTAGGGGCAGATATACTTACAACTAAGAAATCCATTGGTACTTCACCTTACCAACTAGTTTATGGAATGGATGTTGTTTTTCCTTCCTCCCTAGGTGTACTAGTGATGAAAATGATCCAAGAATTACAGGTTGAAACTAATGACATCCAAAGAAGGATAAATCAAACTATTCACTTGCAACAAACAAGGAAAGAAGTTTATGTCAAATCTCAAGTCATTCAGGATAAGATCAAGAAAATCTATGATAAAAAGAGTAAAGAGGATGATTTTTACATAGGAGATAAAGTGTTAAAATGGGATTATAGAAGAGAAGACAAAGGAAAACATGGAAAATTTGATTTTATATGGAAAGGGCCTTATGTAATTTATGGATATAGAGGTAATAATGATTTCTTTCTGAAATAATTGGATGGAATAGATCTCCGAGAATGACCAGTTAATGGCAGAATGTTTAAGCACTACTACTCACCAGATTTAACCAATAGTTAGTTTTTATTCACTTTGATCATTGTACATATACATTTCAAAGTTTATATTGGATTGGATGTTTCCTTAGCAAAGTTGAAGCCCGAAGAGAAGGCCCTAAGCTTTGAAAAGTAAATATCATAAATATGAATAAGTTTCAGGTATGAGAACACATTTACAAAGTTATCTTAGTCAAATTTCAAAGGCTAATAAGTCTTTGAGTTCTTGATGTTTCACTAGTAAATGTCATCCCCATGTGGAGCCACTATTAGGGTCCTATTATAATAGGGTTCATAAAATTTTGAATTGACTTTGGTAAGTCTTATAAATATGTACATACCTTGCTTTCTGCAATTTTTTTTCCCATATTTGAAAAAATGAAAAATAATAAAAAATCGAAAAGAGGGTAAAAATTCCTAAAAGAAAGATCAAAAGGACTTAGAAAAATATATACCCCAAAAGAAAATAAATAAAACTTGAAAGTGTCTCGACACTTATTAGAAGTGTTAAAACTGCGACAAGACATGAGATGACGTTTTTCCCCACGTCAAAGTGTCACTCTTGGGATGTCTATGTGTCGCAAGAGTGACATTTTGGCTGTAATATATTGGGAAAAATGTGCTATTGGGACTTGTTCCGCAGTAAAAATCCTACGATATATTCTGCGAGATTGGAGGTTGAAACTTCTTGGGAGTTGAGAGAAACAAAAAATTGTGGTGTCAACAAGAAGAAATTTCCCTATCATGACCTTGCCGACACGACTATGGAAAAATAATCCATAATTATGCCGATGACCTGTAATCACACTCAATGAAACATTGTCTAGAAAACATAATTAACCTAAAAATTTCTAATTGTTGTGCTTTGACCCAACTTTCTAATTGTAGTGTTTTTCCACTTGTTCAAAAATTGTTTCACTGAGAAGGATGAAATTGAGCCTCTACTATTGGTTGAATTTCCCAACGAAACACATTATAGGAACACCTTGGGTGTAAATATGTTATAAATAATTTCAAAATGTTTTATTAATGTTTTGTTTACCATACAATAAAACATAAATATATCATCTTCAACATTAATTGAAAATTATCAGTAAGATGTTGCAAGTGCAACATCGTGTTCAAACTCCAATATTATTTTTTTGTTTTTTTGTATAATTTCTTAATGAACAAATGAAAATAATTTAATATATACATGAAATTATTTTGAATGTAGAAATGTTGAAGTGAACTATAGATTAAAAACAATAATAATAATAAAAGCATAATCAAAATTGTATTGTGATGTCACAATAATATAATAATAGATATTTTTTTATTGAAATGTAAATCCATAACATTATTTTGTTAAAATGTGATAAAGTTTATAAATATGTACAGGAAAAAATAAAACTATGAGAGAGATTTTTTAATGCAATAAACAAATAATATAGAGAACTGTGAAAGTAAGAAAATTAAAAACAATGAAATAAAGGATAAGGTTAAATGCTGTTAATTTCTCACATGTAAATTTGTATGCATCTTATATGTTTTCTTATAAAATTTTCATGGAAGGAATTGTTTCTCTTTCTTTAGTTTAATTTTTTTTACAAAACTTTACACTTTTGTAAAAATAATAAATTAAGGTTTTCTTAAACTTTCTACTTTGGAAATTACATGCAATATAAATATTTAACTGGAAAAATTTTGTCCCATTCCTTGGTTTAAATAAATAATACAAGAAGCCACCACGACCATATGTAATTTTACAAAAGGAAAAAGGAAATAGTGGCAATAAATATTTTAGGTTGCACACATGATCATAATGTCACGAACGTATCATTCAATGCGAAAGTTTAAACAAGAATCTGTACCATTTAATGTCAAAGATTCAGGAAGGATCTCGTGAGAATCTAGATAATAGGTTGATATTTTTGGCTTGGATGCAACTTACAAAGATTTTTTGTGGGTTTTCTACCATGAAAAGAAAAGGAAACAGTAACATTAATAATTTTCATTCTTGAAATGTCACTAAAGTTCCATTTAATGTAGAAATTTCAAGGAAGGATCTCCAAAGGAAGTAAGAAAAAAGATTAAAATTTATTAGACCTATATTTTTTTTTATATAAATCTAGTAAAAAAAGAAATTGTTTAATAAAATGGTATATAAAATTTATAAATATTAGAATTTGAGATAAAGTTATAGACCATCCTACCTTTGTTGTATCTCAATGTAGAAGGACAAAGCCACAAAGCAGAAGCCAAATTCACAAAATGAAACTACCTAGAACCAAGTAGGATCTTACAAGAAAGAATAAACTGTCACGTAGAGCCACTTAGAATCCTACAAGGAAGGACAATACGCAATATGTTCTATAGGACTAGATATTGAAATTGCCCAATAGTTTAGAGAAACAAAAAAATGAAGCTTGAACTAGAAGTTTGGGTCTTCAAGACACAAAAGAAGCCATAATTACACCATAGTGGTAAATAAATAAAACCTCCTTGTATAATTACTCCAGAGTTATGGTAAATAAATTAAAATATAAATATAAATAAACCAAATGTATGGTAAATAAATATAAATATAAATACAAATAAACTAGATGTATGGTAAATAAATAAAACCTCTTTTTTTTTGTAAGCTTAGGTAGATTCTTTCCATTTTCTATTAATTTAAAACCATGTAACTAGGATACAAAAAATTAGACCTCAACCTGCCCATAGGAAACCAGTTCTGTTGGCCATATAAGTGCAATGTATATCAACCAAAACATAAACAGCCTTAATAACATGTACAATGTTTGACGATACTTAATACCTAAGTCTGCAAATACTATCATTTACATAAAAGGAAACTAGCCACTACAAAAGAGCAACTGATACCACTAATCGTTGTTGCTGATACCATTAATCATCTTCTAACTCGAATCAGGCATTTCAACCTGTTGTAATGATTTTATATCCTTCTCCATCCTTCCTATTCTAACATATTGATGCAACCGATGGAGATTCATTTCTTGAATATTTCTATTGATATCTGCAAGAATAGACTCTAGCTTGGATTCTACTGTCTCCTGAGTTGACATAACTGCTTTTGCTAACAAACATTTTATCAGCCAATATGTTCGAATTGAATGTTGGAATAGAGAAATATGTCCACGGGTATGCCCTGGATCAACAACAACATTATGCAGGTCTTCGAATGCCATATCATCCTCCACATCCATATTGTTTAAAGCTTTAGTTTTCCAACCATAAATGTGATATTTAATAGGATTGGGAATATCTGTTGTGAATGTTTGCACTAGTGACTCCAGGATTTTCTTTGTTGATTTCCTTCCTCTTTTCACAGGTTGATGAGAGATAGGCTTCTTGCCTTTATCCCCATTTGGCTTCCTGCCTCGAGTTTTCTTTACAATCTTTGAAGAAATAGGAAGAAAATATTTTGATACTAACAACCAAACAACATATCCATGACAGGCACATATCAGAAAACTAAAAAAATAGTAGTTTTGTAGACTGGTAGACAGACATGTTCCTTTACCCAATCTAACAATAGTCACAAGTTTCATTACCAAAACCGAAACCCTAAAAACAAAACAAATACACCAGGATATATAACTACACCCCTCTGAAACAACCCAGATTTTCAACCCACAAATGACCCTCATCCATTCAGAATTCCTACGAACAAAATTCTAAATAGTTAACTCACCCCCAGGTATCCACGGCCAGAAGTGAAAACCACCAACCCAAATAAAAAGAATACCTTTAAGAAATAGCAACAGAAGGCCCTAATCAACAACATACAGCTCATAATCATAGAAATAAGCAGAACAATTTCATCATTTTCCAACAGTCTCTTCTTAAAATAATGCAACATTCTTCCCAAATTCTGAACAGAGTAAAATTCAATTACTGGTAGGCTGAAGAGATAAACAAAAGCCAATCCCATTCCCCAACAGTAACATTCTTTCCAGAATATAAAAAAAGGACTTTTATACAGAAAATCCAAAAATCCCATGACAATTTTATATATGCAACTAACAACTGAAACATTTAGCATTTTCCTAGATAAGGACCGAAACCGAGCAAACCACCGCTTATAGAAATAGTATAGAAACACCACAACTAGCAGGCTGAAGACAGAAACAGATTGCAGAGAAGCCAACCACATTCCCTAACAACAAAATTCTTTCCATACTAAAGCAGAATGAATTTTATGGAAGAAAACCAAAAACCCCATGACTAATTTTTGCATACAACCCACTTCCGAAACTTTCGGCATTTGCACAGACGAGGACCGAAAAAACCACCATTTATACAAATAATCTAAAAATACCATGACAATTTTCTGCATTCAACGATAATCTGAGACCTTTGAAAATTGCACAGAGAGGAAAAATGACAATACATACCAAATAACCTCCTGCACTATCACTATACATCTTCGGCCCTGTTCTGCACTATATGCGTAAAGAACTTCACAAAACAATGAAAAAACAAAAAAACCTACCTTTCCACTTGTATTACCCTTCCTCCGGCACTTTTCCCTAAGACTCTCTGACTTCCTCGCTGGAATACCCAGCTGGTGAATGCAAGTAATGAAACACATTAATTACCGCATAAGAGAGTTGTCCTTTCAACCTGCACATTACCCTACCTCAGGCATGAGCTACATGTGACGGCCACGTTGGTGTCTTTCCTGCCCACGTGGAAAGGCGCGTTCACCAAGATGAACACCTGGCTCCCTCACCATCATATTACACCCCGATCGGGGAATGATATGGTCCCTTCTTGCAAAATTCTGATCCTCTGAAACAATACCCCAAAGATCAGTCATCTCTGCTTGCAACTTCTGTTGCCATGGTTGATCAAGAAATCTATCACCAGTATTTTAGGCCCAATTTTCCAGACAATTCGTCGCTTTTTAACCTTCTCTTCTCACATGAAAAGGTATAGTGTATTCAATTCTTCCCAATATCCGCTTAATTTCCTGCACTAATCTTGTAGTTCTCCTCCATAAACCTCTTTATATTTACGAAAGTAAAAAAAATACCATGGGCCAAATAACATTGTCCAAATTATTATTAATACCATGCAAATAAATATTATTAGCTCTAATATTAATATTAAAAGATAAATTCTATTATTATTATTAAATATAATATTCATATTAATATTATTAAATTTAATAAATTTGGATTAATACAATATTAAATTTTTTATATTATAATATATATTAGTATATCATGATATATATTAACTCTAGATATATATGGGAGGGAATAACAATGACATAGAGTGATAGAGGGACATAGAGTGATAGAGGTTGAGAGATATGGGTAGTGATAAGGGAGAGATGGAGATAAGCTGAAGGAGAGGAGAAAGTAGGAATGGAGAGAGAGAGAGGTAGAGAAAGGTAAGAGAGGGAGACAAAGACACAAATTTTGAGGTGGAAGAGAGAGAAGGAGATAGTGAGAGGATTGGAGGGCAGAGAGAGAGAGAGAGAGAGAGAGAGAGGGAGGTAGGAGAGAAAGGAAGAGAGAGGAAAGAGGAAACAAAGGACTTGAGAGAGATGAGGATAGAGGGAGGGACAAAGAGATAGATTTGAAGTGGGAGAGATGGAGGGAAGAATAAATACATATGGAGTGAGAAGTGGAGAGATAGAGAGGTAGGGAGAAGCGAGAGATGGAGATAGAGTATGGATTTTTAGGGGTGAGATAAAGATACAAAGAAGGAGAGATGGAGAGATGGGGGGGGAGAAGGAGAGGGAGGGAGAGAGGGATGGATATAGTAACATAGTTGGAGAGTGAGAGAGTGTGTGTGTGTGATGGGGGAAGAAATAGGCTTGCAGGGAAAAGAGAGAGAGAGATTATTGGAGGGCAGAGAGAGGGAGAGAGAGAGAGAGAGGGTAGGAGAGAAATGGAGAGAGATGAATGATGAGAGTGAGGAGGAGAGTGATGGGGTAAGAGAGAGGATTATAGTTGGTATATTTCCAACCTATAATTTAAATTATTATTGTACTCATAGATATGGAAATAATTGTTCATATTAATTAACCAGAATTCAACTGTTTCTTAAGAATCACCATAAAAAATCAGAGGTTTTATCTTCTTGAAGTCACCCTGAAATTCAATTTTCTTCCTTTTGGCTCCCTTATCCCCGAAAATATTATCGAGTCTCCCTTCATCATCATCTCATCCTCTTCCAGATTCTACATGATCTTCCCTTTGTCGAAATGCATTTGGCTCCCACTAATTTTTCCTATGAGATATGATCTTCAATTTTTTTTCTTTGTTCTTGCCTTAATTTTTCATTATCAATGCTCATTTTATTCCTCTCAACTTTCAGATGATATACACTGTATAAAATTATTGCAGTAGCTTGGTGGGAATCTTCCCATAACTACACCCGCATCTCTGAATTAGTTCTGATATAAGGTGTTTATGGCCTCATTAGCGGTCCAATTCCTTTTTCCATCATGTTTCTATTCTGTCTTTGTGTAAATTAACACATTAATTTTTTCTTAGTCTCCCATATTGGCCATAGTGTGGAAACCGCTACTATGATACCACATGCCACAAGCATCACCCTTAACACATGATAAATTTATACATATAAATAGATAATAAAAATAATTTACTCACCATGAGAAATTATATGGTTTTAGAGTATGAATAGGGAATAAATAATTTGTTCATTAATCACTTATAAAAAATATTATTGAAATGAAGTGGATACACTCTACGCACTATGTACAACTAGGACTTACATATGGTTAAATTTAATTCATGCTACAAAGGTGTTAGTTTTGTATTGATTTTCAAATGCCTCCATGGGTTATATTCTAATCTAAAATACATAACTTTATTGATTATCATATCAATTTAATTCCTTCCAACCAAGTTATAATGTCCTCGGGGCGAGTTATTAGGGTGAATGATAAGAGGCAAACCATTCCTCCCTTAATCAGACATCTGGATTCATCCATGTCGTCCATGTGTTTGATGCATCATCCAAAGGTGTAAATGAAAAAGGTTGTTTTGGTAACTAATGTGTTTCTACCTTTATACGCCCCATTCTCCATTCAACCATTGGTTGCTAGGGTTTCGGCTTTGTTGTCCACCCTTCCCACCCTGGGGTTTCCATCCATGCTCATGGTATCCTTCTAGGTAGGTTTTTTAGTTATTCTGTCATGTTATTCAAAACGTGCAATGTGAATTTTCTCGCCCATGACTTTCACATTGATCTCGTTGGATTTCTTTGTTTACAGCTAATCACTTTACATGGTTTCCCATAGATCGCCGAGGAGAAAAAATTTATGGCTACACTCTGTCAAGTTTACCTCTTATTCTCAGGGAAATTATGCTGACAGAATTTACCTTACATATCTACAGAACCTTCGTTGGAATATAAAGAACTGTAGGTTCTTTATGAAACATGTAATTTATATTTATTACGCCGATAGGCATATCCCCCTATCGGAATTGGCTTCATTAATGATTTTTCTATTTAATTTTTTTCATCTGATGGTCTATATTGAAAGATGCCAGTATATTCTGGTCATTTCCACTCAATAAATGGATAAAATCTACCCCACTAACTTCTTGCATATATAAATCACATGTTTAAACCGTACTTAAATTATTTTTTTTTCAAATCTTGATTAAACATTTACCGTACCATTTATTAATTGCCACCTATCTAGGTTAACAAGTGATAGTTCAAACTTAACTTCCACCTAATTCATGGTTCAAATTCTCACAATTGCATCACGCTATTGAACCATCGTGGATGACACAACTCTGTAACGGCTGTGATTTTCCACCTAATTGATGGTTCAAATTCTCACAATTGTATCACGCTACTGAACAATCACGGATGACACGACTCTGTAACGGCTCTGATGGTTGAAATTCTGGAGGGCTCAGTACTGCCCGATCTTTCATTAGATCATGCCATCCTGACTAAGACAAGTTGATATTTTTTAAGCTAATCTTTTCCAGTGCTGAGGGATTTTTCGCTTCGATTCCTTGGCGATTGCAGTGGTGTTTTACACAATTGAGAAGGATAAATTGATGGTTCGCATGAATCGAAAGAGGTCCACCATCAAGAGAAATGATTCATTGCTAGTGGATGAAGAACCCCTGTAGCAGAGCTGTGCAAAAACTGTCTAGGAGCCCCCGATGAGATTCGAACCACACCCATATCCTGATCTCGTGAAGAGCGAGAGGACTGAGAAGCCCGTTAGGGTCTATGCAGATGGAATTTATGATTTGTTTCACTTTGGGCATGTGCGATCTCTGGAACAGGCTAAGAAACTGTGAGTATTCATTTTATTTGTGTTTTAAGCTACGCCATTATATTTATGGTTTTCCCATTAAGTTAAATTATGCCTTATTGATACATTGGGGAACTGCTGGGTATTTTTTTTTCGGTTTAAGCCCTCGGTAGAAGCTGTTTCCCTGCACTCATATTTATAATACTATGTTAGGCAGTGCTCACTTCTATGTTTCAATCCTACTCTTGTTAGTTTATAAGCTGAAAACCAGATACATAATTCCGCATGACAAATCTGTGAGAAAAGGAATTTACAAGGCATTAACTGAAACAAAATTTTTCCATGCCCTGAAGTTAATTTATCGAAATCTTCTAGGAAGGTGGTTTTGAGGTGCATGTAATCAACTTGGTTGATGTGAGGGCATCGTCCATTGATTATGCCAATCATATCCTAATTGGTATCAGATTTTATATGAAACCCACTGTACAGAAATTCGTCGAGAATTGAATATTGCCTATATCTTGACTTATGTGAATGGTTCGATGTGATTCGATGAATTCCTAACTTGTTTTATGGAAAACAGCACATGTTTATATCTGATATTTAATATGCTAGAACCAGCGTAGAGACCTCTTCTCACTTAGAGTAGAATTCTGAATTAAACCATAGTCGAATATCATTTTTGGAGAAGCGGTTTTGTGGGGACAAACCACTGGTCTCGCGCAACAAGATGAATGGTAAGTTGTTTTTCTTTTGGGAGCATGATATTACCGGATGCTTGACACGTGGTGTTGAGTGGTGTTCCTAAACCACTTAAGTCGCATGAATTTGGATGGAGAAGGTGTGAGCACCTTTGTAGCACGACTATGGTCTGATCAACCTGGAGTTAGATCCGAGGGTAATCGCTTACAAAGCTGCACGTAACATAATGCAAGGTATGGTGAGTGCTTACCTTAATTAATAATTGATTGTGGAACATTGAATCGGTGGGGCCGAGGGGAAGAATGAGCATTGGTTATTATATTCTTGTTGAAATATGTATTCTTTTATCTCATCCAGGTCCTTTTTACTGGCCAATGTTTGTTGTTGTTGTTGTCTGGGCTATTATTGCAAGTCAAGCCATGATCTCTGTCACTTTCTCCATTTTGAAGCAAGCGATGCATCTGAGATGCTTTCCAAGTATTAGACTTGTTCACACTTCAGTTAAATATGCAGGCCAAGTATACATTCCATAAATCAACTACTTTTTAATGGTGGCATGCGTGCTTGTTACAGTTAGTTTCAAAACCACAACTACGTTGGGTAATTCTTATGGTATGAATTCTTAAACGCTTTTGTAAAAAAGTAGTATGAATTATAGTATTTTAATTTCTTTGTGTTATAAATTTATATAAATATGTGTGGGGAAGTGTTTATTTTAGAATAGTGTTTTTATAATTAATTCATATTTTATAATAGTGTTTATATATCATAAATTGATGTAGGTATAGCTGTGTTATGCAAATATCCAATTTTCTCATATTTAATTTTAATATAATATTTTTTCCAAGTTTTTTCACTTTAAAATCAATACAATATTTTTTTTCAATTTCCTTGTACTTAATTTTAATATACTAGTTCTACGTTTATGAAATAAAGAGTAAAAATAAAATTATATAAGAGTTAGACTTAGTTGTCATTGAGTTGTATGACTAAATTTTCAATATACATGTTAGAGATTTTTTTATAAATTTTTGTTTTCAATGTACATGTATAGATATTTTTATATAGATTTTTTCTTTCCTATGATATTTTATATAGATTTTTTTTTTACGATATTTTTATATAAAATTTTATTTTCTATGATATTTTTATATAGATTTTTTCATATATTTTTCATTTGTATTTATATATAAATATATAAAAAAAATCAAGTAAATTAATTTAATTTTTTATATTTACTTATATTTTACAGTTTATTTTTTATTTTTTTTAAGTGTTTAATAAAAAAAATAGAATTAGATAATAGTTAACATAGTTCTATAAATTAAATGTATCATACATTTCATATATTCATTTAATTTATATAGCTAAACACTTCATCATATATTTGAGTAGTCGAATTATTATATTTAAATTATTATTAATAATAATTAAAAAAAATAATGTAAGTTAAACATACATATATAAGCATGTAACAAGACCGTTTAACCAAGACCTCTCATCACCGTTTAATCAAGACCCCACAGAGCAGATAAATATCAACTTACTACCAAAAATATACTAAAATATTCTAAAATATTTCATAAAGTTTAAATCCTTACCTCCACTTAATAATTATTAATAATTAAATTAAAATCATAGAAGTCTTATTTCAAAATAAATATACCTATCAACATAAATATAAAAAAAAATAAAGCATTAAATTTGGAAAAGTGAAAATCTATTAATATAATATATATAAAAATAAACAAAAATATGTTAATAATAATATGATAATTTAAAGCATTGAATTTTGAAAAGTGAAAATCTATTAATATAATATGATATAAAAATAAACAAAAATGGGTTAACAATAATATGATAATTTCATGGTAGGTAATTTCCACTCTACATACATATAATTTTTGAATAAATGGTTTGTTGAATAAAAAATGATGGTTTGAATGTTTGAGAAGATAAATTAGCCTTTTCCTAGATTATATAGGGTTTTTTAAAGCTTTGAACACTAAGGTATTGATGAAAGCATTTGAGATGTTTTTTTTTGTTATTATCATTTAACATATAGGGTAAGGATAAAATCCATTACTGTTTATTATTAAATTCTGAAAAGTAAAAATCTATTAATATAATACATATAAAAATAAACAAAATTATGTTAATAATAATATGATAATTTAAAGCATTAAATTTTGAAAAGTGAAAATCTATTATTATAATATCATATAAACATAAACAAAAATGGGTTAACAATAATATGATAATTTCATGGTAGGTAATTGCCAGTCTACATATATATAATTTTTGAATAAATGGTTTGTTGAATCAAAAATGATGGTTTGAATGTTTGAGAAGATAAATTAGCCTTTTCCTAGATTATATAGGGTTTTGAAAGCTTTGAACACTAAGGTATTGATGAAAGAATTTGAGATGTTTTTTTTATTACTATCATTTAACATATAGGGTGAGGATAAAATCCATTACTAAGCTTTAAAAAAAAGGATTATTGAGCTTAAAAAAAATTCCTCAATCAAAATTTTGAGACCTCCAATCATGGAATTACCTAATTGTAGCCTAACTTAACTAATTTAATCTTATTAAAGGCATATTAATTAAAATAATATGATTTATTATTTAGCAAAATGAAAAAACTATGCAAAACAAATGTCATTACCGCAAAATTGTCATAACTATGACAAACAAATGATGAGCCTTTGATGGTAGAGTTCCACAACTAAGCTACACTCAATTCAAAAACCAAATGATTCCACTCAAATAAAGGGTTTATTGACAAAGGAATTTGGGAGCTTTCTCCTTTCTTGCTTGGACCAACAAATGCATTATATTCCTATTTATACTTAGATAAGGAGAGATGTAAAATTATCAATAGATAATTTTTCTCCTAGTCTTTTGAAAAGATAAATCTTAAAAATCAAAGTGACAGATTTAAAAAAACAAAAAAAAAATATTGAATGAGACAATCAATATGCTCAGAGATAAAATAAAAAAATAAAAAATAAAAAAAATTATTGAATGAGACACAATCAATATGCTTAGAGATGCAAATGATGATGCATAACACTACACAAAATTAATTGACAGAGAGATGCAAATGATGATGCATAACACTACACAAACTTAATTGATAGAGAGATGCAAATGCAAGATGATGCCAATTTCAACATTTGAGATGGAAAAGCATATGCAAGGACACTAACAATAAAATAAGATAGACTGGAAACTAAGAATAACATAAGGTAGCACGAAAGAGATATAAAGATGATGCATTGGGAAATAAATATGATGGCATGACCTACAACCCTTGGGTTTATTATTTCTTTTGTTTTATATTATTAATAATCCCTCAGGTTTATTAATATCTTGAGTTTAATATAATATAACATGCAGAATTTAATATAACTTTAGTTTATTAATTCAATCTGTTTATAATATTAACAATCAATAAGGTTGATTGATCACTTGTGGTTTATCATAATAATAATCATGTCACTTTAAAATTCCTCTATATTTAAAATATTGGGTCATATTCTTTATTAATCTATTGTGTTTCTAATATTGTTCCCTTTGCCTTATTGGTCCCTTACGTTATAAATATTTTTCCCTTGGGTTCACCAATTCCTTTGGTTTCTAATATTAAACCCTAGGGCTATTAGTTCTTTTGGTTTATAATATGAATAATACGTTGGGTTAATTATTAGTGTTTATTAATTTCTTTGGTTTTTATATATTTTTATTTTATTTTATAATATGAATAATCGATCAATGTCATCCATTATCAAATGTCACATTCTAAGAAATATTGTCTCAATATGAAATTCACCCATGGCCAACCATGGTCGTAGTTGGTCCAACATCACATTGTGACAACAATTGTCTCAATGCTCAAATCAGTTCCCTTAGATTCACCAATTCCTTTGGTTTATAATATTAAACCCTTGGGTTTATTAGTTCTTTTGGTTTATAATATTATAAACCCTTGGGTTAATTATTAGCGTTTATTAATTTCTTCAACTTGAGTATTTTTTAATAAGTCCATGATCATAATATGAATAATCGATCAATGCCATCCATCATCAAATGTCACATTCTGAAAAATATTGTCTCAATATGAAAATCACCCATGGCCAACCATGGTCAGAGTTGGTCCAATGTCGCATTGTGACAACATTTATCTCAATTTTTAAATCAATTCCCTTGGGTTCACCAATTACTTTGGTCTATAATTTTTTGGGTAATGGTTTTCATTGGGTTCACCATTTCCTTTGGTTTATAATATTAAAACCTTGGGTTTATTAATTCTTTTGGTTTATAATATGAATAATCGATCAATGTCATCCATAACCAAAGGTCACATTCTGACAAACATTGTCTCAATATGAAAATCACCCATGGCCAACAATGGTCATAGTTGGTCCAACATCGCATTGTGACAACAATTGTCTCAATGCTTAAATCAATTCCCTTGGGTTCACCAATTCATTTGGTTTATAATTTGTTGGGTAATGGTTTTCTCTTGGGTTCACCAATTCCTTTGGTTTATAATATTAAACCCTTGGGTTTATTAGTTCTTTTGGTTTATAATATGAATAATCGATCAATGTCATCCATGATCAAATGTCACATTCTAACAAATACTGTCTTAATATTAAAATCGCCCATGGCGAACCATGGTCATAGTTGGTCCAATGTCGCATTGTGACAACAATTGTCTCAATGTTTAAATCAATTCCCTTGGGTTCACCAATTCCTTTGGTTTATAATATTAAACCCTTGGGTTTATTAGTTCTTCAATGTCATCGATGATCAAATGTCACATTCTGAGAAATATTGTCTCAATATGAGAATCACCCATGGCCAACCATGGTCATAGTTGGTCCAACGTCACATTGTGACAACAATTGTCTCAATGTTTAAATCAATTCCCTTGGGTTGAAAAACTCCTTTGGTTTATAATATTAAACCCTTGGGTTTATTAGTTCTTTTGGTTTATAATATTATGAACCCTTGGGTTAACTATTAGTGTTTTTTAATTTCTTCAGCTTGAGTATTTTTTTATTAATTTTATTGATCCTTCGCCTTATTGGTCCCTTAGGTTATTAAAATTTTTCCCTTAGGTTCACCAATTCCATTGGTTTATAATACGAAACCCTTGGGTTTATTAGTTCTTTTGGTTTATAATATGAATAATCGATCAATTTCATCCATGATCAAATGTCACATTCTGACAAATATTGTCTCAATATGGAAATCACCCATGGCCAACCATGGTCATAGTAGGTCCAACGTCGCATTGTGACAACAATTTTCTCAATGTTTAAATCAATTCCCCTTGTTTCACCAATTCCTTTGGTTTATAATTTGTTGGGTAATGCTTTTCCCTTGGGTTCACCAATTCCTTTGTTTTATAATATTAAACCCTTGGGTTTATTAGTTATTTTGGTTTATAATATGAATAATCAATCAATGTCATCCATGATCAAATGTCACATTCTGACAAATATTGTCTCAATATGAAAATCAGCCATGGCCAACCATGGTCATAGTCGGTCCAACGTCGCATTGTGACAACAATTGTCTCAATGTTTAAATCAATTCCCTTGGGTTCACCAATTCCTTTGGTTTATAATTTTTTGGGTGATGGTTTTCCCTAGGGTTCACCAATTTCTTTGGTTTATAATATTAAACCCTTGGTTTTATTACTTCTTTTGGTTTACAATTGTCTCAATGTTTAAATGAATTCCCTTGGGTTCACTAATTCCTTTGGTTTATATGTTGGGAAAAATACTGAGAGGGGGGGGGGGGTGAATCAGTATTTAGGGCTGAACTATTTCTCTTTTCTTGCTCTTAAAACCTTATGTTAGAGTACTGCATCCAATATGTATGTCCAGATATATGTCTTTACTTAGAGCATTGCATCAGATAAGCATTAAGCATGAACAGAAATAACAAAACAAACCAGCAAACATACACAACACATATGAACACCAGGATTTAAGGTGGAAACCCAATTTGGGAGAAAACCACCGCTGCTGTAATCTCAGTCTTCAATATTTATTATAGAGAAAACTTCTTACAATATATGCTGGTGCAGACTTATACCAGCATGCAGGCACCCACCTGCAGAAGGCTACAACCTTCTCTCATTTACCAGCTACCACTCGAAGGCTGCTACAACCCCCTTTCTGAAGGCTTCAACCCTCAGCACTACTGCAGACCTCGTTTCATCAATTTTCATACTGGATCCACCAATTTCCATACGACTGTTATAGCATCATTTCTCACCTTGACATGATTCATGATTGCTTCATGGCTTTATGGGCACCCATTCCTACAGACTTGGACAAATTCACTTAAAAACAGTGTAAAATACTCCATACGCGACTATGCCCGTGTTTTTCCGCGTGTATACGCGAGTACAGCTAGACTTTCCCGCGTATGCCATTTTAATGATTAAAAAATATATAAAAATCCCTAATTTCGCGCTGGGTTGATGGTTACTCAGGTAGTTCAACCACCCCAGCCCGTGGCCAACTGTTGAAACTACTTGGAGGGACTATAAAAAGACCTCATGTGTATGGCCTAAGGGAGAGAGAGAAAGTATTGATATTATACTCTGTTGGTTCCCTATCCAAGTCCGATTCCCCGTGCCTCCTGCACTTTCCCAGTTCATTGTAGGAAACCCTTGTTTCCTTGAGATTTACATCCCTTTATATGTTATCTCGTATGCACCAGTTTGGAAGGAGTCTTAGCGAGGCAAGGGCTGGACGGATCCGGACGACGGTCTGCGAAGGCCTTGGAAGGATCAGGTGATCTCTCCACGATTACTTTTGTACGTACTATTTATAATACAGAAGTATCATGCTGTTCCCGAAATAAACGTGTTAGTGTATGCTTTAATGTATCAAGAATATTTGTTATACATGCATTTATTATGATTTATGTAATGTTTTATATGAATCACACTAACATATAGAGTAGAAATATACTGTACAACTTGTCCTTTGTGCTGGTTTCTTCTTGCATTTCAGGTTAAGGAGGAAGGACGGTTGCAGGGAGTTTGAACTCCACGTGGATCTACTTCAAACGTAGGACCAACGGGTAAACCTCTCATTCTTCTCTATGTAGTTTTTATGAATGTGCATGATCGTGTGGGTCTCTGTTAAGTAGTACACCCCTGCTCTGTGGAGGTTGAATCCCAACCAACCTCTAGGGTGTTAATTCCCCGAAACAGAACTGGCGACTCCGCTGGGGATCACATTTTTGTGATTCTCCTGTTGGGTTGTTTCAGCTGTTTGGTAGGCTACCAACAGTTTTCTCTGTCTTTTACAGTCCAGTTTGCTTTCTTGTAGTCAGTCTGAAGTCTTGGTGTCTTTCCCAGACTTGTCTTTTTTGTTTTTCATTATCTTTCTTTGTATACGCTTTTTTGTTTGCACACAGTCGCGTATACCCGCGAGTTTGTGTAGAAGGATCCGCGTATACGCGAGTTTCCCTCCACACAGACGTGTATACACGCTGGTTGCATAACTGCAAGGTCGCGTATACCTAGGCTGATTTTGAAATTTTAAGATTCTGGTGTTTTTTGTCTTTTCTGGCTGTGGAGGCCTGTGTCTGCAGAGTCTCTATACTTACTGGAGTGTGACAGAAGTGGTTTCAAGTCTTGTTTCTCTTTCGTTTGTCCGAAAACTGATCTTTTTGGCAAAGTGTTCTTGTTGGTGCTAGCACTCCTGGATTGAGTTCCAAGATCGCTTTCTGAGTGTTCTTGGTTGTTCTGCTTTATCAGAACATAGAGCTTCTGCTCACTGACTCGCTCCTATCTTTGTGTTGTGCTTTGCATTGCGTTCTTTGCTTTGTTTTCGATTGGTTTTCTTGAGTTTCATAGGCTAGGGTTTTGTTGCAATTTTTGAAGAACTTTTCTTGTTTCTTTGGAGTTTTGTGTTGCAACGAGTTTTCACTATTTCTCTAGGCTGTTTGATTGAGTTTTTGGTCTTCCATTGCTCTTATTGATCTTGCTATCATTAGCTTTATAAGGTTTGGGAGCATAGTTGAAGTTTATGCTTAAAATTCGGTCTTGTTTTGGCTTGGATTGTGATAGTTGTTCTTGGTTTTTTTGAAGCTCTTGCTTTATAAAACTGAAAAGCCCAAAAAACATTTGTTTTGCTTTTTGTTTTTGCATATCAAAAACTCAAAAAACATTGTTTCTTGTTTTTGTTTTTGTTGTTGCGTTTTTCATTTTCGTTTGGCCTTATCTTTTGGAGCTTTAGTGAAGTTTCTTGCTTCTAGTTTTGGCTTGATTTTGAGGAGAGGTTGTCTTTTGATTTCTTCTTCTTCTTGTTGAGTATTTTGGTGTCTTATATTAAGAGTTCTTGTTTGCAAGAATTGGCTTTCTGGATATCAAAAGATGAGTTAAAACTGAAGGAGCTTTTTGGGAAATTTCACCTTGTTTCAAGGGACTTTTTGCATCTTAGAATTTACATGCTAGTGGTCATTTGCATTAGGTGCATTGAATCATTTAGTTAGCTTCTTAGTTTTTGTGAGTGTGAGTTTGTAATTCGAAAAGAAAAATACTTTTTTTAGTCTCGTAGAACTTATATAGAAATTGCTCTTCATCGAAAGACAAAGAACTGCATGTGCATGTAGTCAGGTTTTTATTAATTTCTTTTGCGTCAGAACATCATTGGTTTCAAATCCATATCCTTGTGACTTAATACAACAGCCCTTAAAATAAGCGATTTAATCTAAAATCAACTAGCAAGTTTTACTAAGTGTCAATCACCAACTAGCTAGGTTGTAGGGCCTTGGAATAGGTGAGTGGAGAGTTAACTATCCAAGGCCGCTCAAACAAACATAGAAGTTGATTAATTGAGCGAAATCCAACTCCGTGAGGTGGACTGGGAAAGCTCTCATCCGAGAGTCAAGCGCGAGGGGAAGTGAAGGTTAAGAAGAGGGATACCCCCCCTCCTATTAGCTGAATCTGACCTCAAGACCGTTCCGCCCAGCTTCTGATACGGATTGGTGTCCATAGTTGCTGTTCCTAGGTTCCACACAGGTGACTGCGGGGGGGAATACCCGTGGTACCTGAGGCAGACGTCGCATCACTTTCAGCAGTACTTCTGGGGGGTGCCCTTGCGAAGCTTGGGTGCTTGATTCGGCAAAGGATGTCGTTAGGAGGTCGGCGTAACTGTTTCTGATACCTTCGCTAGTTGTTCTGGGCCCTAATCATACCAGACTGCTTTCGGAAGGCCCTATACTTCGCTTTCCTGTATTTTGGTGTCCGGTCCTCATCACCCGGAGCGGAAATACTTGGAGGTTGTCATTCAAAGGTTGTCGTTTCTTTGTGGATTATTTTTTTAGTGTGTGTTTGTCTTGCCTTTTGCCTTGCCTAGCTTTTCACTTTTCTTTAGTCTAATATAATAAATTTGTAAAAGTGGCTGATCAAGCGCCTCGACGTTCGAGGAGAGTCCGGGGGTTATCTCCCGAGAGTGCAGAGCCTTCTTCGAGAAGGCGTAGGAGCGATCTAGCAGGTGGTTTTCACCCTGTAGAGTCTGACGCTGTGGAGAGAGATCCTCCACTAAGGTCTGAAGGTTTCGTTGCCGATTCCGGTGTCGGTTCCGAGAGGAGCGTTTCGCTCACCTCGAGGGTATTGTTTCCTCAGGGGGAAGATTTTCAGATAGAAGATATACCTGAGCCTGCAGCTACAGGTCCATCTCCTCTTCCTCTTGATCATCCGTTTGTTATAGAGTACGTCGGACCGGAGTCTGAGAGACCGCCAGATTTTCCATATCTTTCTTATCTTTCGATGGCCACGACTGGGAACGCGGCTTCTACCGTGAGTGCTGCGGGCATTCAGACCCCTGCTTCTGTCGAGGACCGTGAGTGCTGCGGGCATTCAGACCCCTGCTTCTGTCGAGGCAGGGGGCACTATTGCTCTATCTTCGAGTGCTTCTAGCACTGCTATGTTTGGCTCTGGGTTCACCCAAGCATATGCTTCTCAATCTGGTCCCTTCGTTTCAGGGATGTCCATTGCCGGAAATCCCTCTTTTTCCTTTACCGCCGGTGCAGCTGGATCTACGCCCATGTCCAACATGGCTAGTGGATCAGCTTCTTTTCAGGGTTTCCCCTTTGGGACTGGGCATATTCCTAGTCCCAATCCTTCTTTAGGGTCGTTTCCTTTTACGTCCCCGACCCAAAGTTTCAATCCTTGGGCTCAGGGGCCAAGTTCGACTGCTTTTATGGGGTGGAATCCTATGTTTGCAACGTCGGGGGCAGGGAATCAGTTCATCGCGAGTCATCCAGGGAATGCTTCTTTCCTTGCGTCGAGTGCTTATCAGTCTTTTTCTCCTCTATCTAATGCATGGAACCCCTACCAGGGGCTTACATCTTCAGTCAATACTTCAGCGGGGGGAACTAGTCTGGGTCTTGGTAACTCGGCATGGGGAGGAGGTTCTTCTCCGTTTTCTATGGGTCTTTTCTGGCAGCCTGGTGCCTCATCAAATCCAGGATATTCTTTTCAGAATGTGGGAAATCCATCCCATCAAGGATGGAATTCTCAGGCTCCGCCGCGATTACCATTCCTGGCAACGTTAAACTTGCCAGACTTGGCGAAGTTGACTAATGACCCGATTCAGTATAGTCCGGGTTGGCCTCCGGTTCCAACCAAACTTCCTTCAGACATTCCTAAGTTTGAAGGTAAGAATGGTGAAGATCCGGCAGACCATGTCACCACATTCCACTTATGGTGTTCATCCAACTCTCTGATCGACGATTCGATTAGATTGAGATTATTTCAACGCACCTTAACTGGAAACGCCGCGAAGTGGTATAGAGAGCTTACTGGGGGCAGTTTCGCCACATTTGGAGAACTGGCTGTCACTTTTCTTAACCATTTCCAGTTGCCCGTCAGATATGAGGCTGGGACCGAACTCCGGGCTAATTTTAAGCAGGATGAGGCAACTCACATTTCTGATCATATTCAGGAATGGAGGAGAAGGAAGAGGCTTATCAAAGCCCATATTCCAGGTGAGTTCCTTCTCGAGTGGTTTTTGAAGTCGCTTCAGTCAGATATTTCAAAAGATGTATCCATGTCATGGGTATATTCCGAGGAGCAGGCCATCTTTAGGGCCCAGCAGTTAGAGTTGATCTATTCTCAGTCTGGCATGCTTTACAAGTATTTGCCTAATGCTCCTCGCTCCAAATTGGATCTATCGAAACCCAAACCTGGTCCGCATGGTGACGGACTTGTCGGATCGGTCAGTAGCAGTGCAGCCAGCCTGCTTTCTCAATTGCAGCAGTTGTCTTTACAATCTGCTTCTTCTGGTCAGGCTGTGCCTGCTGATTCATCACCTTCCCAGTCTTTGTCCATTAATGCTGTCCAGTCTTCTGAGCCCAAAGGAAATCAACAGTCCCATGGGAAGAAGAAGGGACGTAATAACAAGAAGAAGGGCAAGAATGGGAAGGGCAATGCAAATAAGACCAACGAGCGTGTTGGTGAAGGGCAAAAGGAGAAAAAGAAAGTTAAGTTTCCGTGCAAGCTTTGTGCCGGAGACCATCTCACGCATCTTTGCCCGAAAATTCAGGATGCTCAGCGCCTGTTATCTCAGCAGGGTTCTTCTAGTTCCCAGGCTGTGCTAACAAACCCTTTTCCCCAAGGGCAGCAATTAATTGCTGGCGCGAATCAAAATCCCGGGGCTTCCTCTGGAGGTCCTCAGGAAGGGGAAATTCCATCGAATATCTTTATGATGAGTGCTCACGTGGATGTCGCTACGAGATCCCGTGATTATGGCGGAGAGGAATCTTCAAAAGCTAAGGAAGTTCCTGATGCTACTGAGCCGCTTCATATCACGAAGCCAACTGTTGAGTCTATGCCTCGGATACCGAAGGCATCCTCTAAGCGGTCAACGATTAATCCAAACATGAGGGCTGCCCAGAACTACTCGATTGTAGAAGATCTGGCGCAGAGTCCTTGTGCTATGTCAGCTTTAGAGGTACTCCAGTCTTGTCCGGCTCAGCGCAGTGCTTTGCTCACTGCCATTGGAGCTATAGATCCAAAAAATTCTCTTCTGATTACCTTTGATATGAAGAATTTTAAGAAGAGACTTCCTCATCATATGTCCTTCCATATTAAATCATCGTACCGGAAGACTAATATCTTTCGCACGGTCGTTGATGAGGGTGCTTCTACTTGCGTGATGTCTCTCGCATGCTGGAAGTCACTAGGATCTCCCAAAGCTGTTCCATCTAGCACTATTCTTACTGCATTCGATGGCCATTCTCATAGGCCCCATGGTATTGTCCCGGCTTTGCCCATCTGTGTTGGGGGCAAAACCGTTAACATAGAGGTTGAGGTAGTAGATGCAGCCTTGGACTACAACCTTCTGTTGGGGAGGAACTGGATATATGATATGGATGCCATTGCATCCTCACCATTTCGGATAGTATGTTTCCCCCACGAAGGGAGGATAGTTACGGTGGATCAACTGGACTGTCCTCCTGTAGACCTGGATGCGCCTCCTGACTCATCTGTCCCTAAGTTGGACAATACTAAGGCACCTATCGAGAATCTGGGAGTTGGAATGTATTCTTCACTGATGGGATCTTTTGATCTTCCTCCTCCTAAGGTGTCTATCAATGCTATTTCATCCTCCAAGGCTCCCCTTCGAAGAGAGTTCTTTCGAACTCATTATTTTTCGGAGCCTTGGACCTTACCTTCCCCAACCGCCACTTTGGAGGAAGGGCAAGTGGGTGGAATGGCATTCCCGATTTCTGCAGCTGAGATTGCATATCAGTCTGTTGTTGACACTGCAGAGTCTGATCCAGCTCCTCTTTCGCCGGAAGAGTAGGATGGTGATGTGGCTCCGGCTTGGACGCTTACTTCTTCTTCTGCCCAGGATTGTCTAGATACCACTCTTCCATCTGAAGAGGCCATCCTGGAAGCAATGACATGTATAGAGAGACCGTGGGATGACTTGCATCATCGGTCTTACTTCCTACCTGACTTGAGCGAAGTCGAAGCTAGTTTTCCAAGTCCTCAGTCTCCTGGACCTGTTCACCCAGTCTTGAGCCCCTTAGCACCAGCACAGGTTTATGCTGAAGGGAACATGGCCGTGATCTCTCCGACTATCCCGGTGAACATCTCCAGGAATCCCAACATTATCGAGAACGTTTTCATTGGAGCTGAATGTTCCCGTGAAGAAGTTCAAATCTATACCGAACTCTTCAAAGAGTATAGGGATGTTTTTGCTTGGTCTTATGAGGAAATGCCTGGCATAGATCCATCTATCGTCCAGCATGAGATCAAGACGTATGAAAATGCTAAGCCGGTCAGGAAAAAACTTCGTCCGGTTAATCCTAGGAAGGCAGCAGCTATCAAAGCTGAAGTTGAAAAGCTGCTTAAGGCGGGATTCATTTTCCCAGTTCCTCTGACTGAATGGGTTTCAAACCCCGTTCCTGTTGATAAAAAGCAAGGAACAATTCGAGTATGCATCGATTTCAGAGACCTGAATAAGGTGTGTCCTAAAGATAATTACCCCACACCCTTCATTGATCAGATTATTGATGAGTGTGCCGGTAACGAAATTTTTTCCTTCATGGACGGTTTTTCTGGTTACAATCAAATTACTATCCGTCCAGAAGATCAACATAAGACCGCATTTATTTGTCCCGGGGGTACGTTTGCATATAAGAAAATGCCTTTTGGTCTGAAAAATGCTGGAGCCACTTTTCAGCGGGCCATGTCCTACGCCTTCCACGACATCAAGAAAATTATCGAGGCATACTTAGATGATCTAGCTGCTCATTCTCGAAAGAGGATGGATCATCCAGGACACCTCCGGCAAATATTTGAGAGATGTCGGTTTTATAAAATTCGTTTGAATCCGAACAAGTGCGTTTTTGCGGTAACATCCGGTCGGCTGTTGGGATTTATCGTGTCTAATGAAGGGATAAGGGTAGATCCCTTCAAGGTTGAGGCAATACTTCGGTTGCCTCCCCCGTCTTCAATCCGTCAACTTCAAAGTCTCCAAGGGAAGTCTAACTTTCTTCGGAGGTTTATCGTTAACTATGCCGAGATTACAAAGGGATATATGAGACTGTTGAAGAAAGGAGTCCCTTTTCTTTGGGACGACTATGCTCAACGCTCATTCGATTCCTTGAAAAAGGCATTGACCTCTGCTCCTTTACTGAGTCCACCCGATTATAGCAGAGATTTTCTTTTGTATCTGGCTACAGCAGAATCTACCATTGGTATGGTTCTGGTTCAGGAGGATGATGCTCTTATTGAGCATGCTATTTACTACCTTAGTCGAGGACTGGTAGGACCTGAACTTCGATACACCCCGATAGAAAAATTAGCCTTAGCAGCAGTCCATGCTGTGCAGCGACTCCGGCATTACATTATTCTTCGCAAAACTTATGTCTTGGCAGCTGCCAATCCATTTCCGTTTGTCCTCAGCAGGCGAGTGATTGGGGGCAAATATAATAGATGGATTGTGATTTTACAAGAATTTGATCTAGAGTTCATGTCTGCCAAATCCAAGAAGTCATTAGTTTTTGCGGAATTGATCTCCGAGTTGCCTTGTGGGGAGGCTATGATCTATGATGAGTCCTTTCCGGACGAACACTTGTTTCTGATCTCTCCACAAGATCCTTGGTATGGGGACATCATTGTATATCTCCAGACTGCGAAGTTTCCCTCTTCTTTTTCGAAAGATGAGCGTCGTAAGCTGCGTCACTTAGCTAAAAGTTATCCGATTATTGGTGATGCTTTGTACCGTCGAGGGGTTGATTCAATCCTAAGACGCTGCTTAACTTTCGAAGAAGCTGAGGCTGTGCTTAATGATTCTCACGGAGGAGCTTGTGGGGGTCATTTATCAGGGCTTGCTACAGCCCAAAAGATTTTGCGCGCTGGCTACTTCTGGCCCTCGATTTTCAAAGATTGTATTGAATCGGTCAAGAAGTGTCATCCTTGTCAAGTGTATACTCGAAAAATGCGCGCTCATCCAGCTCCGCTTTTTCCAGTCGTTACTGTCGGCCCCTTTACAAAGTGGGGTATGGATTATAATACTTGTAACCCGCCTTCGGCAAAAGGTCACAAGTACATTATCGTAGCAGTAGACTACTTTACGAAGTGGGTCGAAGCTATGCCTACTTTTGGGAACGATGGTGAGACTGCAGCTCTTTTCTTCTTCAATCAAGTCATTGCTCGTTTCGGTATACCTAGAGAGATTGTCACTCACCATGGCAGTCACTTTCAGAACAGTATGATGGCTGAGTTGGCTCTTAAATTGGGTTTCCGGCAGGAGCATTCATCTCCATATTATCCTCAGGCCAATGGCCAGGTGGAAGCCGTGAATAAGTCCTTGAAGACAATTCTTCAACGGACGATTGATAAATATAGATCCAACTGGCACATTATGCTATATCCTGCACTCTGGGCATACAGGACGTCAGTTAAAACTGCAACTGGCTTTACTCCGTTTCAGTTAGTCCACGGGGTGGAATCCGTATTTCCCATTGAATGCGAGATTCCTTCCCTTAAACTGGCTGTTGAGCTTCTTCCTGACACCTCTAGTCTGCCAGAGCGGCTTCTTCATCTGGAACATCTTGATGAGCAGCGTCGAGATGCCGCCACGTTGAACGAAGCGCATAAAAACCGAGTCAAAGTCCAGTACGATAAGGCGGTTAAGCCTAGGGTCTTTTCCGAAGGCGACCTGGTTTTGGTCTATGCCCAAGAAAAGGATGCCTTGGGGGCAGGAAAGTTTAAGTCGATGTGGTATGGCCCCTATATCGTTAAAAAGGTCCTTAAGAAAGGAGCGTATACCTTGGTTGACTTCGAAGGAAACGAGTTGTCGGAGCCCCGAAATGGGCTCTATCTGAAGAAGTATTATGCCTAGGCTTTGGCCCGGCATTTTGCTTTGTATATAGTAGTTTTTGTCTTGTACATATCTGTTTGATTTTCGATTTTTGATGAGATGGTGATGTTTTTGATCTGCTTTGGCAGGTTGTGTTGATGTCATGAGTCATTTTGGTTTCACCGATGGTGCTAGTAGACACACCCGGAACTTAGCTTCCGCGGCTTGGGTGCTTCATTATCCTTCCGGTCAGCTGTTGGTATCAAGAGGGGTCTGCATTGGTCCTGCTTCCAATAATATAGCAGAATACACTGCAGTCATTCATCTACTCTCAGAGGCAATATCTTTGGGTGTTGATTCGTTGGTAGTTTTCTCGGACTCCCAGCTGGTGGTGTCGCAGTTGAACAACACTTATCGGGTACGAGATCCATTTTTATTACGATTGTTCTTGAGGGTACGTTTGTTACAAAGGTCATTTCAATTTTTAACATTCATTCATATTCCTCGAGCTGACAATTGGTTTGTTGACTCATTAGCTAATCAAGCTTTAGATTGGCATATTAATCATTCAATACAATAAAATCTAAATCATCAAAAACATCATACATTTGATACATTTATCACATCACATCAAAATATCGCTGTATATATATCATCAGTATGTCAAAAAACTTCACAAAATTTTGGATCCATCAATGTCGTACAAAACTTGGGCTTATGCCCCATCATGTTCAGTCTCAAAAATATACAGTCATCCAATATGAAAATCTGTCTAATCCTGAGGACCCTGCCCAGCGTTCCTATAGAACATCACTGCAGTGGCCACACGGCGGAACAGTCTAACCCAGTCCCGGGGTACTCCTACAACCCGTCTCTGGACGGCTTCTGGCAAGTCCTCCACAGCAGCCAGAGGGATTTGGCGGGTTAGTCCCTCCAAGTTTCTCTGCACGGCCTGGAGGGTTCTGTCAGAATCCGCAGTCTCTGCTTCACCTCTGCGGCGCTTGTGACGTGCTAGGCCCTCAGGACGCACTGGTCCAACATCTGAAACATGATCATTTTTGTCAGTCATTATGAATCCAATCCAAAAACATGTTTGTTTTTCATTTTTCATACATATTTGAAAAAACCAAAAAAATCATATAAGTTAAAAATTTTTGAAAAAACTTACCGACTGCTCCCCATGCTGCACCGGGTGGAAGTACTAGATCTGGTTCTCCTCGGAAATCCATCCCGGCATAGGGATAGTCATCTACTGCGATGATCTGTTCTCTCCACCATAAGAAGAACTCATCATCCCAGGTAGTTCGGGGTACCTCGCTGCCCCCCAGTCTCTTCATCATGTCTGCCCAACGGGCAATTCTTGGGTCCCGAGGGCTGCTGATAGTTGAGATGATTTTGGGTCTCAAAGCTGGAACTCTCTCGAAGAAGAATGTAGTCAAAATGGTTCCGTAGCCAAAGTGTTTTGTATGTGTTTTGCGAATCGACGTCAGTTGTTGTTTCATGTTCAGTAGCAGGGAAGTGCACCAATCATACACATGAATTAAGCACTCTACAGCTATGCTCATGTGCGCCCTGGACGCCTGATGCAGTGAGGCAGATCCTGCCACTCTGCCGATGGTGAACAGGAGGATCTTCATGTGCAAGTCCCTGATATCTCTGATTGCAATCTGTGTGCCTACTTTTTTTGGAATCTTCTATGCAATAGAGTTGGACATAGTCCTCCACGGTTAACCCTCCCAGGGGCTTTCCGTGCAAATCCACTGGGTCTCCCCTTCTGGAGAGTCCAGAGATGAAGTATATATCTTCCACCTCTATGCGTAGTGGCATTTGATCAATGATGAAACAATCCTGATCCGGTTCCCAATAATTTACCAGCATTTCAAGCAATCTCACATTACTTTTCATATTGGGCATTTTGAAAAATTTGAATAATCCACAGTTTCGGAGGACATTTTGTGTTGCGCGGTCTTCCATGACCTCTTGGTCCACTGCACTCTGCTCGCGTTCCCTCCATGAAATTGTCATCCTGAAGAAATTCATTAAAATTTGCATTAGAAACTCATTTTTAAAATTCGGACTTGCGCATACGCTAGTTTCGCTGTGCACAGTCGCGTGTACACGCGGCTTTCCTTCTTTGAACCCGCGTATGCGCAGGTACGCGTTTTTTAATAAGGGTTTCCAGGTAAAAATCCCCTTAATTTTAAATTTTAAACGGACAAAATGAATCAACAGGATGAATAAGGAGCCTACCTGAAGTTTCGCTGAATTCCGACGGTCGGTTGTTGCTGGTTTGACGAAACAAGTTTTTAGCTCCAGAGCTCTTTTTCCAAATCAGCTATGCAATAATGAACCATTTGAGAGGTAATTTGTGTATTTATGGCTAAAAAATTGAAATTTTTCGCAAAAATTTCCTTTTGCTTATTTTTTCGATCTGTCTTATGCTGTATAACTCGATTGCTTGGAAGTGCCCAGTTTGGTATATTTCAGGTACATTTTGACATTTTCGAGATTTTTCCCGGTTTTTGGCCCATGTGTTCAGACTCTTCTCGGCAGGTATATGATCTTCACTGGCATATAGGTTAGGGAATCACTTTCCGTTGCATCTTGCATTCTAGCCTCCATACTGATCACTTGCCTTAGGGTCGATCCAATCAGGTCATGAGTATTATACCATTTTCACTCGCCGATTTTTAAATCATGACTTGATGGTAGAGCCTTCCTTTACATGGGCTTCCTAGTTAGTTCCTCGCTATCACTTGTTGCCCATGCTGCTTTTTATGTAGGCTCGGGAGTCCTCTTTAGTCCCGCCATGTCTTTCGTGTTGAAGCTTCATTCTTCTCCTTCATCACTTATCATTTTTCTCGCTTATACCCTAGAGGCTCCCTGGTGTCGTTAAGTTGTATTACTGCATTGCATATTGGCTACTTGTTTATCCTGGCCTTTAGCCGGCTTCATTTGGACTCGATGTTTAAGCCAACTTTTGACCTTGACTTTCTATACAAGTTAACCGTTGCATGCACTTAGCTATCACGACTTGACACCTTTGTACCCATGGATGGAACGTTCCTCTGAGTATCACTGACCAGTTTTCGCCACCTTGCATTGAGCATAGGATTGTTCCAAACCTCGGAACTAGTGCATCTGTTTTTTTTCGATACTCGTTCTATCCATTGTATCATAACATTCTTTTATTCTTTTTCAGGCTTATTATGAAAAAGACAAAAAAATTAAATATAACAAAAAGAGCGGGAACGGGATGTATCTTCGTTATTTCGATGGCAGTACAGAGTCAGTTTGTCGCCCTTGAACAAAGCACATATACTTATATATATATTTCCTTCATTTGGGATGGTTCTAGTTTGACCTAGGTTCAGCCTTTACCATCTTTCACTTGTCAGTTCTCCCCCGGTTGGTTATCTCTTCCAATCATATGGAGAGTTTGTTTTGCCTCCTGCAAGACAGACTTATACAGTGTCACTTTTTTACTGCCTTGGTCATCACAGAGTCGTGCTTTTGTTCAAGGGAAGTCTAGCCTGAGTCGGCCATTCTGCGGTGTCTCTTGACTCATTATTCAGTCGGCCTTCCCGGTCTTGTCGGTATCATGTTCTATCACATCAGATGTTTTGATCTTCTGCTCGTGCTGGTTTGAGAAGGTCCCCATTGACTTCTTGCCGGCGGGTTTGTCTCTTATCGACTACGACACATTGCTCTGAGAGCAAGCCTAGAGCCACACCTTGGGCCTATTTCCATTATTGATAGGTGACCTCGTGCTCAGCATTTGATCATCATCATGGGTCTTTGACTGAGTGGTTTCCCCTGTGTTCGACGTCAGCACACATTATCTCACTTGGGATTCGTGCAGTACCTGGATTTCCATTTGACCCTATCGGTGGATTTCTCGCCTCTGTGTCAGCTTTCATTATTGGTTGGTTCAGAGGGTTTCTTCCGTGCGCTAGCTTCATCTTGTGCATGTCGGAAACGTATTTCGGTTTTGGTTCCATCACTCTACTTCGTCCGATTCCTTCCAAATCTTGGCCTGCGGGTTACACTCGCGCTGGACTGATGTGGGATGCCTTAATGCCTTCCTTCCAGCAGATCTTTTCCCATCGATTCCGACTCATTGCTCTGGGAATAAGGTCTAGAGTATTTTTGTCAGTACCTTAGGGTTTGCAGTCATCAGTGGCAGACTCTTCGCTATCGACAGTGGGGATTCATTATTGCCTCCTGATTGGTAGATTCTTTCAAGTGTTCGACTTCAACTCATTCATTCACACTTGTCAGATTGTACTGGGGCACCTTGACACTCATTATCATTATCTGTGGGTTGTCTCGCGTTGGTTAACGGGAAACATCATTGCCCGGTAATCCAACGATTTCTCACATGGTCGACTTCAGCTCATTTATTCCTGTAGAATTGTGTCAAGTAGATCGGTGAAGACCTCAAGGTATCAAGATTTCTGCTCATCGTTTACAAGCTTTCTAGCTTTCATTGTCCATTGTTGCCGTCCACCCTTATATGTTGCAACGCTTCAAGACAAGAAGATCTTATATGTTGATCCCCGAGTTGCGTGATTGAATGCTTTCTGATCCCGCCTTATGATCCGGTACTTTGGAGATTCAGTTACTTCTTTGATCAGACATCCAGTTGCACCATCTTTGATCAGCTTTTCTATATGTGATACTTGGACATTGATTCAGACTTGTATTTCCGGGCCATGCTCAGATGATTCATTGTGTACTTTCAGTTCAGCTATACTTGTATACATGTTGGATCTATTTCAGTACTTTCCATATGATGTATTTTTGACTGAGCATGGGTATGCCCGCCTCAGCATGAGTTGACTCTCTGATTTCTTTCATTGGTTTTTGGCAGGCTGAAATCTGGTGAAGTCCTCTCTTGTCCTTGCGAAGTTCTTTCTATGTGCATAATACATTTCGGCCATCATGTACCCCTTCTGACCTCATATATTAGGGGGTATCTGTTATAGCATCATTTCTCACCTTGACATGATTCATGATTGCTTCATGGCTTTATGGGCACCCATTCCTACAGACTTGGACAAATTCACTTAAAAACAGTGGAAAATCCTCCATACGCGACTATGCCCGTGTTTTTCCGCGTGTATACGCGAGTACATCTAGACTTTTCCGCGTATGCCATTTTAATGATTAAAAATATATAAAAATCCCTAATTTCGCGCTGGGTTGATGGTTACTCAGGTAGTTCAACCACCCCAGCCCGTGGCCAACTGTTTCCAACTGCTGAAACTACTTGGAGGGACTATAAAAGGACCTCATATGTATGGCCTAAGGGAGAGAGAATTATTATTATTATACTCTGTTGGTTCCCTATCCAAGTCTGATTCCCCGTGCCTCCTGCACTTTCCCGGTTCATTTCAGGAAACCCTTGTTTCCTTGAGATACACATCCCTTTATATGTTATCTCGTATGCACTCATTTGGAAGGAGTCTTAGCGAGGCAAGGGCCGGACGGATCCGGACGACGGTCTGCGAAGGCCTTGGAAGGATCAGGTGATCTCTCCACTTACTTTTGTACGTACTATTTTTATAATACAGAAGTATCATGCTGTTCCCGAAGTAAAACGTGTCAGTGTATGCTTTAATGTGTGAAGAATATTTGTTATACAAGCATTTATGATGATTTATTTAATGTTTTATATGAATCTCACTAACATATAGAGTAGAAATATACTGTACAACTTGTCCTTTGTGCTGGTTTCTTCTTGTATTTCAGGTGAAAGAGGAAGGACGGTTGCAGGGAGTTTGAACTCCACGTGGATCTACTTCAAACGCACAAGCCATCAGTTGAAGTCACAAATAAGCTGAATAGAAAAAATGCATACCAGTATCTTTGGCTTCTGTGGAGGAATTCACACTGTCTTTCATTGCTTCACGTTTCTTAGCTTCTTCAAGCTTTTTCATCCGCCATTCTTCAAGGGCTATCACTTAAAAAAATGTAAGCATTAACAACATATTGATGTAACTGCCAAATTCTAAAACAGTCAATAGTTTGCATTGTTACTGAACTAGGTAACACTTTAATTTTACATTATTACTCAACTAGTGGGTTAACAATTTCCAACTTTTGAGGAATCCAGAGCTAAAAAGTCGTTGAGATTTATATAATGAGCAAATGTATGAGCTCCCACATGTCAATTGTTAGAAGCTATGTGAATGGTGGAATATATGCTAGAGCACTCATAGCATATGGCAGAGGGCGTTCATGATGTTATATTCCCAAGGGTGAATGATATTGATCCTTTAATTTGATTATGTGAGGTCTCTAAGCACTTCAATGATTTATAATTCTCTAGTACATCTGCAGGAATTTCCCCTGATATTTGATTGCCCTGGAATTCAAGGCAAAGCTCTGAAATCTCTGTTATGAAACAAAAAGGGAGCTATAAATATTCCCTAAAAATTGGTTGTCATTTAATAATAATCCATAAGATGGTTGTTCTTTCATTATCCCTTCATCTATTAGTGGTGGAGAAAGCAAACCAATGAAGTTATTGTTTGAAATCATGAAGCACCGTCAGACCCTTAGATAGAATGGAAGTGACTGGATTGCTTCCCCAAAGACCACACATAAAGAGATTAGATAGAATGGAAGTATCTGGATTGCTTCCCCAATACCACACATAAAGAGAGATGAATAAAGAGCAGCAAAGGTGACCTGAGCTTGCGAACTATCGAAAAACTCATTTATTGAAAGCAGTGGTGGTTTGGTGAAGCTATTATTTGAGCAAGTTGAAATGTTGCTAGATAATTTGTTTCCACTAACATTAAATAAAAGCATAAAAGAAACTGGAAATTCAGGAATCATCCCTCTAAGTTGATTGCCTCTCAAGCTAGAAATACAAGTTCCTGCATCTACTTAAAACTATAAAAATTCGACTAGTCCAAAGATTTTGACACAAATTAAACATTCACCCCAACCCTCAGGGAAGGTTCCATTTTGAGTTTTCTGTAGAGCCCAAATAATATTAACACAAGGAAGTGTGATAAGATCGGCAGGAATATCTCCTTGAAAATAGTTGAGCTCCAATTTTTCACTGTCTGATAAACCACTAGTAGGCTCAGAATCAATATAATTTTTTCCAAGGGTGTAGTCCAGCGGATTTGTGAACACAAGTACATAATGCTCATGGCAATTGCCCAGCTCCTTGTGAATCTCATGAGTGAGGGAGTTCCTTAAAACATCTAGCATTTCAAGCATGGATTGTTTGCCAATCTCTATTGGGATAACTCCATCTAAAATATTTGGAAACAGGGAAATGAAACTAAGTCTAGAACAATTCCCCAACTGTGCAGCTCCAATTTTTCACTGTTTGATAAAGGTGACAATGTTTGAAATAGCAAATACAATAACAGTTTTGATTGCAGACTTATCTAAAGGAAGAACTAAATGATACAACTTCCAAGGTAACTGAAGGACATATTCTACAGAAGCAGCTAAACGTTAGTAATTGTTGAAGTAACTGGAAGATTGAGATATTGACTAAAGGGCTCAAATCATAGTAAGAAAGTCCAATAATTAAGCTAGGTGCAAGTTCACAAGAAAGGTCAATCTCTGTCACTATGAAAAGAAGGATCTCGGTAACATCTCAATATCAATGACATCATAGTGTTGAAATTACCTCTGCCTCAATTCAGTACTACTCTTATAAGATTATTTCGATACCACAGCAGTGAGGAGAATGAGCAAAGGTGTCATGTTAAGGCCTTGCAGACAAAGATACGTATAACCGTATTACGTTGAAGATATTCAAAGTTATAATCACAAAGTCAATTAAGGCTTCCCTTGATAATCAATCACATGACAGTGGCATATTTCATTGTCAAATACACAGAAAAAATTTCCATTAATGCTTGGCATAACATTATGAGAAATTTACTGGTGATGGCGCACGTGTTTTTCAATTTAGTATGCCATTTCAGTTTGATGGTATCATAAGGTTCACAGTAATGGTCGTGGTTAGAGAGGCATGTGCTATATTTGCATCATGCATAAAATAGGTCAAATGTAACATGTATAAATAAAGAAAATAGTATATTCTATAGATCTCGAATAAATGCTTTACATTATGTTTGGAAAGAATCAGAATTTTTTCCTAGCTAAAAGTTAGACAATGTAAGAATGTAAGAACCAACTAAAAGAAAGAACTAGTTTGAAGGTATAACAAATCAGATTCCATAGAAGATTGTTCACATATGTCTCAAGGTGACAATGTTTTCTATATAGCAAACAGAAGAATGGGGCTTTGATTAGAAATTTTAATTAAAGGAAGAATCGAATGATACAACTTCCAAAGGTAAATCATGAATAATATGTATGAAGGTTAGTGGTTGCTGAAGTAACTAGAAGATTGAGATATTGACTAAACAGTCGAACATTTGCAAGATTGATGTGAATCATCTCTTGGAAGAGCTAAGTGAAGAACAATGAATTGCAATCCAACAAGAACGAGCCCGGAAAATTGATGAACAAAATAAGATGTTTAGCGCCAAGAAACTTTGGCTTCTTTTGGACCTTGATCACACACTTCTAAATGCAGCTAAGGTGTCATAAAAATAAAAACCGTCTTGTTCTACTTCTAGAGATTTCTAGGCAAAGAGGGATGTGAAGTAAATGAATTGATGATAATATGATTATATAAATGTTGCTAATTCACGATGTTTTTTGTCCAACAGTTTACTGAAATAGATCATGTGCACAAGGAAATGCTAAGGAAGAAGGAGGAGCAAGACCGAGGGAAACATCAGCGTCAGCTTTTTCGCTTTCCTCATATGGGAATGTGGACTAAATTATGGCCTGGCATCTTGAATTTTTGGGACAGGGTTAGTAAAATTTGGATTGAAATATTATTATCTTTGCAGGCTGTAGTTTCTTACTGGGAACATTTGATTTACAATGTGGAATTGAAAACTTCCTTGTATGCCAATAGATGGATCTGTTCTTATTTTCATCTAATTCATTTTGTGATGGTTTATGTTGCAGGCAAGCAAGTTGTATGAACTACATGTTTATACAGTGGGCAACAGAGTTTATGCCACAGAGATGGCCAAAGTACTTGTTCCCACAGGAACTTTATTTGTAGGGCGTGTTATTTCAAAGGGTGATGAGGCCAACCTATATGGAGATGATAGGCTGCCTAAAAGTAAAGATCTAGATGGTGTTTTGGGAATGGAATCTGCAGTAGTAATTATCGATGATTCTGCAAGGGTTTGGCCTCATCATAGACATAATTTAATTGTGGTGGAAAGGTAAGTTCATTTCAATTATTTTCCAGTGTCCAATCAAGACCTTACAACTGTTATTTCTGCCTTTAAAAATCGGTAGTTAAATATATATGTGACTGTTCCTAAGAACTTTGAGACTGCCATGTACAGATACATGTATTTTCCCTGTAGTAGGCACCAATTTGGATTGTCGGGGCCGTCACTGTTAGAGGCAGACGTTGATGAGAGGCCAGAAGATGGAACACTGGCATCTTCTTTAGCGGTGAGATGCTAAAATTAATCTATAACAAACATTGTTTTTGTGACTTCATTTAGAGATATTTCCCGAGTTCATCGTATGGTCGCATTTCTAACACATATACCCTGCAATTCAAACACAAGTGATTGAGAAAATTCACCATAATTTTTTCTCAAACAAACAGTTGCATGAAGTGGATGTCCGGGAATTTCTTGCAGCTGAACAACAAAATATTTTAAAGGATTGTAAAGTGGTTTTCAGTAGGGTTTTTGCAGTTGGAGAAGCGCAGCCGCATCTTCACCCTTTGTGGTAGATGGCTGAACAATTTGGTGCAGTATGCACAACACAAATTGATGACGAAGTGACTCATGTTGTAGCCCTTGCCCCTGGGACTGACAAGGTATGCATTTTACCTTTTGTCAAGTCCAATGTTGGAAACTCACAAAATCTTTGGCAGTAGTTCCAACATTCCACGTTAATAATGTCAAACACTATTCCCAACCCTTGGTCAACTCATGCAATTAGTTTCCCAAACTATGCCATTATAACTTAGTCAAGTCAAATTGTTCCCAGTTCATATACATTGAACCCATCAACCAATATAGATAGAGAAGATGTGCTTCAACAAAAACACATGAATGTAGAAGGTGGAATACACATGGTAAATGCAACCAAGAAAGAAAATCAACTTACAGCTCAAGAACAGGCAGAACCTAGAAAGCTTAAGTCTTCCATTTGCAATATTGATGCTAATTGACTTCTAAACAAGTCCCTCAATCTTGTCACACATATATCTATTATTTTGGAATCTTTAATCAACAATGGTAGCTGTCTCTTAAGAGTCTTTGCCAGAGTCAATAAATGTAAAGAAGCGAACAAGAGAATGTGGATCTCAGTCATTTTGCTTCATTCTTCCAACAACAAATAATAATTTTAGAGAATGTTGCCACTGTTGTAACACTCAGAAAGGGAATTTTCATACAGAGATTAAGGAACTAAAATTGAAAAATTTCTATTAAGGATACTTCAATAAATTTTCAACAAAGATAAATGGTCACCGGGCATTGCTTCAAGTTTCAACAGACCTTGGATATTCCTCACATGGAACTTTAGGACTATATTATCGAGGAGGAGTGGATCTTTAGAGGCCATGTCTTGATTGGTCAATTGAAGACCCTAACAGACTCTTGAAATAAAATGAATTTTTACTTTTGAAGACCAACCACACCATTACTCGGTTCTTGTAATCACCCAATTCTTCTTATAAAGATACAAGATGATTCCATATTTCCTAGCATATGCTAAATTTATTGAATGATTTGGATGATTGATAGTGTGAGAGAAGGTCCTGAATGCAGAGGAGGAATATCAGCAGGAGGGTAGGAAACAAATTTCTACCACTCTTGCAATCACCCTAGAAGACTTAGCACGTGATGAAATGGGTATCATGCCATGCCTATTTTCTACACTGGAAAATGGAAATTCAACCAACATATGACAAAATCCGGAGTGCAGATGGAGATAATGGACCAGAATGTAGTTCTAGTTTTCCTGAGAATGAGGTAATAAGACACTCATAAATGAAGGGAAATCCTAAGGATCCCTTAAGGTTCAAGATACCAACACTCCTATCTGTGATTTTGAATATGGTAGAAACTTTGGCATACATAATTATGTGCATCTCCAATCAACATTGCCTATTAAATTTGAACAGAGAAGTGCCAGATCTGATATTTTTCCTTTGACAGTCATCCTACATATGACATGGACTCTGATGAGGAATAAAAGAAGGTTGATCATATCATCAAGCTGTTTTGTGAACCATATGAGGCAAAGGAAGAAAGGTCCATTCCATTTGTTGAAGGAATCCTTATTGAAGATGAATAGTTTTGTCATAACTCAAATATAATACCTTATGTATTGAAAGATATAGCGATAAACCCAACTATGCTAATGCACCTGATTAAGCAAGAACAATAGAGATTGTCAGCACAAGCTACACAAAAGCCTGATCAATGTTAGCATACAAATCCTCCTTCAGGTCCTAGTAGAGCATTTGTTACCACATCTGGGAAAGTAATCATAGATGACCCAAGAACACTAAAGAATTTTAATGTACAACATAAAATGACATTACAAGCACTAGAAACTGCTTCCAAACCTGCCATTCAAGGAACTTCCACGGTAAGACATGCTGATGATTCAGTAGAGTTTGAGTTGTATCCTGTGGGTAATGAATGTTTGAGAGATGTAACAGTTGTAAAGTTATTTTTCTTTCATTTTGTTTTCATTTCATTCCCTATATGTCGATTGAAGCAATTGTCCTAAGTAATATGGATTTGGTGATTTGTCTTGGATTAACTGGTGGTCTTTAAAAATATGACTTTGGATCGTTGTTTCTATGTTGGAAGAGACACCTGTGCCGTGAATTCTAAGCATTTCAAATGTAAATTGTTGCTATGTTTAATTGTTTCTTCTATTGTTTTCCAATGTTCCTTTGGATGAATTATTCAAGTTATATGTTGGTTGGGTAGGCTGGAGACTCTAGGAAGCCTCGAATGAAACCTCATGATCCCTGTCGTATTCTTCACATGAATTTGGGTAATGATAATGTGAACTTGAGTAGGACAAATAAACATTTTGTCCCAATGAGCAGGCAGATACGTATGGCTTCAGGACCAGCAACTACAGATTTGGGTCCAAATTTGCAACAAGCTCCTTGTTTGCCTAATATTGAACAGAATTTCATGGAAAAGCTTGCAAAAATTGCTGAAATGCTAAAAAATTCTGACATGAAAACATTATGAGTTCTATCGTCACAGATGCTTGTTGGCCAGTCAATTATAGAAACTGACCCCGTTGACTTGGAGTAGGAATTCACTTAATCTTCTAAATCTCCAGAAGAATTTATTAAACAAGACATAGCACTTCCAAAGGATTCAAGCATGGTTATGCCCCTCTCACAGAGTTTGCCAAATGAAATTACCACAATCACACAAAATCATATGAATCCTTGTGGTGATGTGAATCATTTCTTGGAAGGGCTAAGTGAAGAACAATGAATTGCAATCCAACAGGAACAAGCACGGAGAATTGATGAACAAAATAAGATGTTTAGTGCCAAGAAACTTTGCCTTGTTTTGGACCTTGATCACACACTTCTAAATTCAACTAAGGTGTCATAAAAATAAAAATCGTCTTGTTCTACTTCTGGTGATTCCTAGGCAAAGAGGGATGTGAAGTAAATGAACTGATGATAATATGATTATATAAATGTTTTTAATTCACAATGGTGTTTGTCCAACATTTTACTGAAATAGATCATGTGCACGAGGAAATGCTAAGGAAGAAGGAGGAGCAAGATCAAGAGAAACCTCAGCGTTAGCTTTTTTGCTTTCCTCATATGGGAATGTGCATTGTGGACTAAATTGTGGCCTGACATCTGGAATTTTTTGGACAGGGTTAGTAAAATTTGGATTGAAATATTATTATCTTTGCAAACTGTAGTTTCTTACAGGGAATATGTGATTTACAATGTGGAATTGACAACTTCCTTGTATGCCAATAGATGGATCTGTTCTTATTTTCATCTAATTAATTCTGTGATGGTTTATGTTTCAGGCAAGCAAGTTGTACGACCTACATGTTTATACAATGGACAAAAGAGTTTATGCCACAGATATGGCCAAAGTACTTGATCCCACAAGAACTTTAATTGCAGGACGTGTTATTTCAAAGGGTAATGAGGCCGACCTAGATGGAGATGATAGGCTACCTAAAAGTAAAGATCTAGATGGTGTTTTGGGAATGGAATTTGCAGTAGTAATTATCGATGATTCTGCAAGGGTTTGGCCTCATCATAGACATAATTTAATTGTGGTGGAAAGGTAAGTTCATTTCAATTCTTTTCCAGTGTCCAATCAAGACCTTACAACTGTTAATTTTTGTCTTTAAAAATTGGTAGTTAAAGATATATGTGACTGTTCCTAAGAACATGGAGACTGCCATGTACAGAACATGTATTTTCCCTGTAGTAGGCGCCAATTTGGATTGACGGGAACGTCACTGTTAGAAGCATACGTTGATGAGAGGCCAGAAGATGGAACACTGACATCTTCTTTAGCGGTGAGATGCTAAAATTAATCTATAACAAATATTGCTTTTGTGACTTCTCACAATTTAGAGATATTTCCTGAGTTCATCGTATGGTCACATTTCTAACACATATACCCTGCAATTCAAACATAGGTGATTGAGAAAATTCACCATAATTTTTTGTCAAACAAACAGTTGCATGAAGTGGATGTCCAGGAATTTCTTGCAGCTGAACAACAAAAGATTTTAAAAGATTGTAAAGTGGTTTTCAGTAGGGTTTTTGCAGTTGGAGAAGCACAACCGCATCTTCACCCTTTGTGGCAGATGGCTGAACAATTTGTTGCAGTATGCACAACACAAATTGATGACGAAGTGACTCATGTTGTAGCCCTTGCCCCTGGGACTGACAAGGTATGCATTTTACCTTTTGTCAAGTCCAATGTTGGAAACTCACAGAATATTTGGCAGTAGTTCCAACATTCCAAGTCAATAGTGTCAAAAACTATTCCCAACCCTTGGTCAAATCATACAATTAGTTTCCCAAACCATGCCATTATAACTTAGTCAAGTCAAATTGTTCCCAGTTCATATACATTGAACCCATCAACCAATCTAGATAGAGAAGATGTGCTTCAACAAAAACACATGAATGTAGAAGGTGGAATACACATGGTAAATGCAACCCAGAAAGAAAATCAACTTACATCTCAAGAATAGGCAGAACCTAGAAAGCTTAAGTCTTCCATTTGCAATATTGACGCTAATTCACTTCTAGACAAGTCCCTCAATCCTGTCACACAAATCTCTATTATTTTGGACTCTTTAATCAACAATGGTAGCTGTCTCTTAAGAGTCTTTGCCAGAGTCAATAAATATAAAGAAGCGAACAAGAGAATGTGGATCTGAGTCATTTTGCTTCATTCTTCCAACAACAAATAATAATTGCAGAGAATGTTGCCACTGTTGTAAGTTGTAACACTCGGCAAGGGAATTGTCATACAGAGATTAAGGAACTAAAATTTCAAAATGTCTATTAAGGATACTTTGATAAATTTTCAACAAATATAAATGGTCATAGGGCATTGCTTCAAGTTTCAACAGACCTTGGATATTCCTCACATGGAACTTTAGGACTATATTATCAAGGAGGAGTGGATCTTTGGAGGCCATGTCTTGCTTGGTCAATTGAGACCCTAACAGACTCTTGAAAGAAAATGAATTTTTACTTTTGAAGACTAACCACACCATTACTCGGTTCATGTAATCACCCAATTCTTCTTATAAAGATACAAGGAAATTCCATCTTTCCTAGCATATGCTAAATTTATTGAATGATTTGGATGATTGATAGTGTGAGAAAAGGTCCTGAATGCAGAGGAGGAATATCAGCAAGAGGGTAGGAAACAACTTTATACCACTCTTGCAATCACCCTAGAAGACTTAGCACGTGGTGACATGGGTATCATGCCATGCCTTTTTTCTACACTGGAAAATGGAAATTCAACCAACATATGACAAAATCCTGAGCGCGGATGGAGATAATGCACTAGACTGTAGTTCTAGTTTTCCTAAGAATGAGAGTAATAAGACACTCATAAATGAAGGGAAATACTGAAGATCCCTTAAGTTTCAAGATACCAACACTCCTATCTGTGATTTTGAATATGGTAGAAACTTTAGCACACTTAATTATGTCCATATCCAATCAACATTGCCCATTAAATTTGAACATAGCAGTGCAAGATTTGATATTTTTCCTTTGATAGTCATCCTACATATGACATGGACTCTGATGAGGAATAAAAGAAGGTTGATCAATTCAACAAGCTGTTTTGTGAACCATATGAGATAAAGGTAGAAAGTTCCATTCCATTTGTTGAAGGAATCCTTATTGAAGATGAATAGTCTTGTCATATTGAAAGAACAAACCAATATCTAGGAAAACAAGAGGACTCATGCAAACCCATAATTGGTTAACTACACAGTGAGCAAAATCATTTCCAGGTTTGTCTCTTATTGTTCATAGGTATGATAATTGATCTCCAAAGGAGTTCCTTCTCCTAACTATAAATTATATTCAGGTAGCTTTAATTTCTCATATAAAACAGCTCCCTGTCTGCAACACTGATGTTCATGGCCAGCATAAAACTGTTCCTATGTTTGACCCAGAAACGTTGGAACCTACGAACTTGAGGATAACGATGGATCTCTGGCTTGAAGAAGTCAAGTATTAGCTCCCCTCATATTTCCTTGAATAGTTTCTGCCACAACATGATGCTATATTTATCAATACCCTAGCTGTCCAAGAGTATTCCCATCTTGAATATGGGATCCTAAAGCTTGCTAAAAAGATCCCACCAAAATGCCCTGATCTAAGCCTAATTTATCTGAATGTTTCATTCATGAATATGGGGTCACAACAAAGTTACTAAGAGAAATACCTGCAACAAATTTATGGAAGATTTATCAGCATGCACAGGGTTGAGAAATGGAAGGTCATTATTCATAAAAAAGCACCCAAATCCATACTAGAGTGATGAAGTTGATAATTTAGTGAAGACAAGAACGTCTCAGATCTTAAGCATACCACAAATTCCAGCACTCCAGGGACAAACGAATGAAGCCATCAAACTATTGCTTGCAAGGTTTCAAACTTCAAGGTAATATCCTTTAGCTCCAAGACCCAGAGTGCATAGACTAAAATGGTTACCAAAAATTAGTATCCCTGGGAAAAGAAGATGGTAGGAACTCCAAAGGGTTATAAATTAGCTCAATTAAAAAGAAGCTTCACAAATAGGAAGCTATTCGTGTTTCACGTTACCTTACGCGTTCCAGAAGGGGTCTTACGGTTATAATGGGGATAAGGCAACATATTCACCCAATTTGAATGAGTTTTCCTATCATACTATTATGTCACTCAACCCCTTTGATTGTTATTTCCAGATAAATAAGCTCAAAGACTCCCCTCACACATTAGGATGTTATAATTATTAATTCCAAGCAAAATGAAGAAAGCTCTAATTCATTTCCTAAAAAAATGAATGACAAGGTAGAAGGACATACCAAGCCTTAAAAATTGACCCTGGCCAAAGCGATGAGTTACCCTAGAAACACCATATTTTTGACCTAACTAAATCTAGATCAGTTGAGTCCAATGTTGGAAACTCATATAATCTTTGGCAATAGTTCCAACATTCCAAGTCAATAGAGCCAAACACTATTCCCAACCCTTGGTCAACTCATGCAATTAGTTTCCCAAACCATGCCATTATAACTTAGTCAAGTCAAATTTTTGCAAGTTCATATAAATTGAACCCATCAACCAATCTAGATAGAGAAGATGTGCTTCAACAAAAAAAAATGAATGTAGAAGGTGGAATACACATGGTAAATGTGACCCAGGAAGAAAATCAACTTACAGCTCAAGAACAGGCAGAACCTAGAAAGCTTAAGTCTTCCATTTGCAATACTGACACTAATTCACTTCTAGACAAGTCCCTCAATCCTATCACACAAATTTATATTATTTTGGACTGTTTAATCAACAATGGTAGTCGTCTCTTAAGAGTCTTTTCCAGAGTCAATAAATGTAAAGAAGCGAACAAGAGAAAGTGGATCTCAGTCATTTTGCTTCATTCTTCCAACAACAAATAATAATTGCAGAGAATGTTGCCACTGTTGTAATACTCGACAAGGGAATTTTCATACCGAGATTAAGGAACTAAAATTGAAAAATGTCTATTAAGGATACTTTGATAAATTTTCAACAAAGATAAATGGTCATAGGGTATTGCTTCAAGTTTCAACAGACCTTGGATATTCCTCACATGGAACTTTAGGAATATATTATCAAGGAGGAGTGGACCTTTGGAAGCCATGTCTTGCTTGGTCAATTGAAGACCCAAACAGACTCTTGAAAGAAAACGAATTTTTACTTTTGAAGACCAATCACACCATTACTCGGTCCTTGTAATCACCCAATTCTTCTTATAAAGATACAAGGCAATTCCATCTTTCCTAGCATATGCTAAATTTATTGAATGGTCAAGAAATGTTTGACTTATGAAATCTGACATTCCAATAATAATGGATCAGTTTACCTGGATTTTAGGAAATCGTAAAATATTAATATTTGGAAGAATAACATCATGGGTCACCAACTGCTTGACTCTCAAGGATCTCACTGCTTTAAAGATATGATTGGACAGCAAGGAGAAAATTCCCTCTTTGACATTTCTTCATGGGACAGAGCTTTAGGATTATTGAGAGGGTCGGATTTTGGGGCTCCACCTTCACACTTGTTCCATTTGGTGGCCTCAATGGAACAAAAATTGCATGGTTGTGCCCTTAAGAACCTAGAGGAATCAGACTGTAGCGGGTGGGGTTTAGCTAAGTATCCAGTTAAGTAGAGCTATGCCCAATAACTTTCTCGATGTTCACTTCCCCACAAAGCCTCAATCTGGAGAAAAATATGGCATTCAGATGCCTTGCCAAAGATTAATATTTTCTATTGGAACCTATCTTATGACAACATATTAACCTCAGAAAATATGAAAAGGAGAGGGATTCAGGGTCCCTCCTAGTGTGCTCTTTGCCTTTAGTTTGGAATCTTCTCATTGCCTGTTTTTGGATTTCCATTTCACTATGGTGGCTTGGTTAGTGGTGGTAAACGACCTTGAGAGTCGTTTCAAGTAGTCAATTCACTGAAGCAACTATTTTGGACGTGTTGTAATCGTTACTTAAGGTCCTTTCTTTGCAAGGCTCTTTTGAAAGGGTCTAGTTTGCATTGTCTAAATTCGCATGTTGGAAATCTGGCTGGCAAAAAATCGTGCCATCTTCCAAATAGATGATGAGTGAAATGGAGATGGTGGAAATTAAAGCTAAAGCACTGCTATCTAAACATATTAATTCAAAAAGGATTAAATTCATTCCAAATCAAGATCTAGACAAGTAAGAACTTCAATTGCTAGATCAATTTAATTTTAAATATTCTTGTTCTTCTTCCCGACCCAGGGACCCAGGTAAGTATGTCCACAATCATGTTGGCAGCTTCATATAACTCCACAAGAATTTCATCAGTGGAGTCAGACTCAAAAAGCCTTCATTTTTTGTTTTGATGGTGCCTTGAAATGAAACCCTGAACTGGTAGGAGTAGATGGGGTTCTCATTAGTCTAAGAGGGAAGATAGCATGTCCCTATGGTGTTGCAAATATCGACATTGGGATATAGGAAACTCGGTCCTCCTCAAGACAAGAGAATTCCCTGTTTTATATAATATTTCTCACAATTAATATACAAATGAATTATATCAAAGCTAATCATCTCAATATACTTGTTGGCCTTCTTATGTGTAAGGGAAATTTGATCCTAGTTGAACCTTCAATTCATTAACTATTAATACACAATATTATTACACCAAATTCTACAACATAGCTTATCTAGAATATGGTAGACAAAAGACACAAGAATGATGCATACAACCCTTGATTACAGCATTGGTGTTTATAACGAGGCATTTTAGCTCAAAAAGCTCCTTTTCCATCCTCAACTAAACTCCTTTCACATCCAGATATTGTTACTGGCAACATGAGAGAAGGGAATTTTGACCAAACCAGGTTACACAGTGTTCTAGGTAATTTCCCTACAATCAATACCATTTTATTTAGATGGAGTTTGAGATGCTCGACATCTGCACTCTTGAATATGCCTGTCAAAAAGCTAGGTTAGCAGAGGCTACAAAAAATTGGAGGAAGATTAATAATGTTGTTGCCACTAATTCCAATTAAGGAAAGGTGACCATTGCAAAATATGGTAGGACCATCAATCCATTCAACAAAATTTTGTAGCAGAAGACCATCACCACATTAAGGAAGACAAATTTTCCCTTTTATCACTATCAATAAGTGCAATGGGCATTCCAAAGATGGATGTTGGTCACTACATTATAGAGAAGCATCAAATGTCGATCATGATAGAGTAAGGAGTGAAATAGATATCGATATCTAACAGTGTAATGGATTGCATCTCTTTGATGGCAATTGTACATCCTAGTTACACAAAGAGTTGGAAACTATTCTCCATTAATATCCAACACGGGAAGGATCTTGTGACTTTAGTGTTTGACACTGGAAACCAATGAGACATCATCTCAAAAGCAGTGATAAAGAAGCATAATTTACATCCAATCATGCATACTTAACCCTATCCCTTGGTTTTTCTTAGCAAGAACAAGTACTTGCTGAATGTGCATGTAAAAGTGGATGAAGTTCCCCATATCAATAGATAATGTAGATGAAGTGGACTTTAATGTTGTTTCATTCGATGTTTGTGATATGATATTCAACTATTCATATCTCTGGGATTGAGATAGTGTATCATCAATGCCTAAACAAAGCGTAGTCGAGAAAGGCCAAAAATACTCAGTGACCACACAAAAAATATCCAACTCCCTTGGTGTTAATTCAACCACTAAAGGCTAGAGGCTAATAAAAATCTTCAATAAATTTTTCTTTAATATCCTTGTGAGCATAGGATAGTGCCACTCTCTAGTGGTCAACCAACAATAATAGCCTAAGGCCTTGTTGCATGCATATCCAGCAAGTATGAGAAGTTAGAAGAACAAAATAAGTTGGACAAGTTATTGTAGCAGTATTTCAAGTTGTTATGAGAACTGCACAGGATGCCTCCAAGCCATGCAGTCCAACACATCAATGAGTTGCAACAAGTTTTTGTGCTATTGAATGAGTCACTGTGCAAGGATTTGTTGTTGGAAAACTAGGAGATCAAGAGGTAGATATGAGACTTAATAAATAATGGCCAAATATGAACCAACTCATTGCTTTGTGGATCTGTTATTTTTTGTTTCCAAAGAAGGATGACACATGGATAATGTATTATTCTCTATTGAATAGAAACACCATCAAGAAATGGTATTCATTGTCATGCACCAAGAACCTAATCGATTACATTCATGAAGGTAATTATATTAGTAAGCTTAACCTCAAGTTTGGGTACAACTAAATATATATCAAGCTCGAAGATATATGAAAGAAAACTTTTGAGCCACGACAAGGATTTTTTCAATGGTTGGAAGTCGTTCAATATAATTTGTGCCCCTATGACATTCACAAGGATATTGAACAAAGTGCTCACATTGTATCTTAACTATTTTGTGATTGTGTACTTGAATAACATACTAGTTTTTAGTAAAACTTGGGAGTACCATTTGAAGCACTTGGATCAAATATTATCAGTAGTATGAATAGAAAAGGAATTAATCAATACAAATAAACATACATTTAAGCAGACAAAACTAGTGCATATTAGATTTTGCAAGAACCAAGATTGATTCAACATTGTTCTAAAAAAGATTTCAGCTATTTCCAATTGACCACTACTAAATAACATTCACAACCTACAAAGCTTCATGGAAATGGAAAATTATTTAAAGATATTTCTTGTGTAGTTTTCTGATGTCACGCACCCTCTTAATGCACTAAAATGACCAATTCAATTTTAGCTAGGGAAATTCACAGCAAAGATTGTTCAAAGAGATCAAGTGTCAAATTGTGACTACTACTATTCTTTCCTTACCTTGCATTCAACAAGCCCTCGATATCAACATGGATTCTTGGAAAAATTCCATGGGTATGTCATTGATGCAACATGAAGACCAGTGGCACACCACTCCAATACTTTTTCAAGCATTCTTAATTACACAATATATGACCAAGAGATGTACACATTGGTTCAAACAACACATCATTGTAGACATTGTTTGAGTGGAAAAGAGATCGCTATTCATAGAAATCACAAGTCTCACCAAACCTTTGAACATTGAGCAAGATCAAGAATGCACACCACATTAAGTGGTCCAGTTATTTGCATTTCAATTAAGTGTTGAAAAGGAAGAACAACTAAACTAGCACATTACCTTCCATGACCACTAGCAATCAGATTGATAATGTTGATAATAAATTCATAAGAAGTTTTTTTTTCAGAAAGAAAAAAATGTTGTATTATATAACATTTCATAAGTCAAACATTACATTCTCATCTGTATCTAGTTGATAAAAACACAATCCAAATCGCTATAGTGATTCCAAAATGACTTCTAGGAAAGAAAGAAGCCATAAAGACCATGACGAGATCACAAATTGCGGAGGGAAAAATACCACTCCAATCAAAATTTCCAGACCTTATAAACTATCTTATACCATCATTGAACATCATATTCATGAAGAAACTGAATCTCATTTTTGTGTGGGTCAGAAGTATCTAAGAAAAGTTACCTTTATCTTTACAATTCAGATTTATCGACCTTCTAAACCATACCAAGTAGCTGTAGGAGAAAAGACGAAACAAGTTCTATTTGAAGATAATAAAATATAGGCTCGCTTGAAGATGTATTTGTGGGGAATAAAAGCAGGCTCGCTTGTATTGTTTTGGTTCAAAAATCAGGGTCGCTTGATAAACCAACTACGCAGGCACGCAAGTAGTTGTAGGGAGAAAATGAAACAGGTCGCTTGTGAAGATAAAATAAGCAAGCTCACTTGCAAGGAGTTCTTGTGTAGAAATTTGCAGGCTCGCTTGTAATGAAATTATTCAAAATCAGGCTCGCTTGAAAAGAGTATATCTTCAGGCTCTCTTGGGAAAAGTGTTGTGTATATGTTCGCATGGCAAGAATAAAAACTTAAAGCAGCAGACTGTAATAGAAGCAAAAATACCTATGTATAAAATATGATATAGAGCATGGCATGAGAAATTGACAGATCCGACGCTTCATGGAGTTTGATAGGATATTATGGAATTGGAATAGAGGTGTTCCAAATTTGTGCCTCGCCCCTGAAATGTACCACCTGCATAATCCCAAAAACTGTATTGATACCTCTTTTAGAAAGGCCATTAGCCCTCATGTTGTTTTCTCTATAAATGTGAGAGATAGGAGGATTGTCCAATTTGTGCCATAATCTTTGTGTCTTATTGAGCCATCCCTGTAGGTCCGAAATGTTCTATGTTAGAGGCTAGAGATGCAATCAATAATCAATTTAGAATCTCCATATATATGAATCTCTGTCAATTTTAAGTTGACTGCAGCAAGAATTCCACCCCATAAGGCCATAATCTCTGCTTTGTTATTGGTCCCCGGACCACCATTCCACTGTAAATGGATCCTCTCTCTTCATGAAAGCTTAATCCAGACACCACAACCTGTAATGCCCTCTTTACACATTCCATCAAAGAAAATTCCAGGGATGGATATCTCATGTGGACGAATCCTGCGAGATCCATGCATCGTTATGATCTGAGGTGGGGTCTGTTCCTCAATCCATCTCATTATGGTTGTGAAAATGTTGGGAAGGAGGAAAGGAGTATCATAAAAAATAAGCCTATTCCTAGCCAGCCAGACTTCCCAGATGAGAAAAAAGGGCAGATATCTAAACTTTCTTTTTAATTTATCCCAGTCTCCAGCAGCAGAAATAAAGTCATTCGGAGCCCAGGTTGGTTCAATTAAATGAACACTGAATAATTTCCATAACTGAACAACAACAGGGCATCGGAAGAAAATGTGTTCAGTAGATTCCTCCATGTTGCAGCATATTGGACATCTGCTAGGCCAAAGTATGCCTCTTTTGATAATGTTATTCTAGGTAAGAATTTTATTCCGCCAAGTAAGCCACCCAAAGAGAATGATTTTAGTAGGAATATTTCGAAACCAGTATGGGCCAAATATTCGAGTAAACTGGCCAGAATATGATTGTGTATTAATACTGCAATATATATTTTTGACAATAGGCAGGGCCCCATATGTTGGCCCATCCCATACAACCTTATCTCCTCCCATAGCATAACTAACTCCGACCTCCCTTAATGTATCGTAGACCTGTTCCCAATCCAAATCATCCTCATCTTGTAGTCCCAACTGTGCAACACTCTTGAAAACTAGAGCCCCAAAAGACCATGACATAATTGTTTGTGATAAGAATAAAATGCCCCTGTGTGCAAGCCTATGAATAAGGTGGGGAGATGGTTTAAAATTATTGTTTAAACCCTAAATGTTGGTGAAGCCCAGTGGAATACGACTCCCATCTCAGGAAATCCATGTTAACCGATCAGCCACATGACCCAGGATCTTCTTGAAGCTGCCCCATATAGGCCGTTGGAAATGGAAATTCACGGTAGAGAAGTTGATGGAGGGTATCACCCTCAAGATACTTACATTTGATAATATCGTTCCAGATACCAGAACCGTTGATGGTGCACCAAAAAAACTTGATTAGTAGAGCTTTATTTAACACCCTCGTGTTCAGGATGCCCCAACCATCATAAGATTTGGGATGGCATAGTATCTCCAATTTGATGAGATGGAATTTGTGTGCTTTCCTGGTTCCATTCCATAAGAACTGAGCAATTATCTTGTTAATGTTATCAACAATAATTTCCAGTAAAAAGAACAGATGCCCCCAGAAAACCATTAGTTGTGATAAAATTTCTTGTATCATGATGAGTCTGCCTCCCATAGTCAGCCATTTGTGTGTCCATTTGTTGATTTTTTCCCTGAATCTGTCCACTAGCCATAGCCAATCCCTATTCTTGTATCCACATGGTTTGATTTTGTAACTGAGATATTGAAAGCCATCCAAGGCCAGCTTAAAATTGACCCCAAGGAATTCAGCAATAAATGATATTTCATTCATGTCTCCAAATTCATATAACAGGAAATATTTGGTTTTGTTAATACTTAATCCTGTGGGAGCGCCAAATATGATAAGTATGAAATGAACATAGAACCAGTGATTTCTAACAAGTCTTCCGAATAGTAACATGTCATCCACAAAAAGAGAGTGGGAGGTGGATGTGGAGTCCAAGAAATAAAAACCTGATATATAACCTTTTTGTTCCGCCATATTCATCATCTTGCTGAAGCCATCCATAATCAAAATGAAGATGAGAGGAGACAGAGCGCATCCTTGCCGTAGTCCCCTACCTGCATTAAAAAATGGTGTTGGAAGACCATTAATAATAACTGTGTATCTAACAAAGGTAATGCATGACATTATCTAGCGAATGATCCTAAGAGGCAGACCAAATTTTTAACAACACAAGATGTAGATATGACCAATCTAGAGTGTCATAAGCTTTATACAGGTCTATTTTCATTACCAGTGCTTCTCTTTTCTCAGAATGCATAGTGTTTAATATCTCTTGCGCTATAGAAATGGCATCATGTATAGATCTTCCTTTAAGAAACCCATATTGTTCAAGAGATATGTGTTCAGAGAGGGTCTGCTTTAATCGATTTGCAATTATCTTGGAGGAGATCTTGTACAATAGATTGCAAAGGGAAATTGGTCGAAACTCTCCGAAAGAGAAAGGATCAGCCATTTTCGGGATGAGGGCAATAAAAGTGGAATTTAAATTTTATGGTATATGTCCAGTAGACCTGAAAAACTCAGCCATTTCTGCTATCTCAGCACCCATAATATCAAAGAAGAATATAAAGAATTCTGATGTCCATCCATCTGAACTCGGACACTTGTCATGAGAGAAGGATTTGAGAACCCCTTCAACCTCTCCAACTGAAATATGTTCATCCATAAGCTTAATATCTTCCTCCTCATACATTCTGTTGATGTGATCCAAGATCCATTTTTGGCAACTATCATCAATACTGGGATCCTTTTGGTAAAAGGTCAAGAAATGACTTAGGGCCCCTTTCTGTATGTTAGAAGTAGTGAGCGCAAAACTGCCATCCGCTCTCTTTCTATGCCATATAGCATTCCTAATCCTTCTATCATTAGCACATTTATGAAATAATTTTGTGTTTAGTTCCCCTTCTTTTAACCAATTATTTCTGCTTTTTAGTTTCCAAGAGATTTCTTCAATGTTAAGTATCTCCTTTTTCTGGTCCCCAAGTGTTTTCAGAATGTCATAAGACTGTGCATCTGGAACATTATCCTTGAAACCAATATATATATCACATAGCTCAGCCTTGAGAGCCTGTTTCTTGTTGATCTCCCATTTTTTGGCCGCCTTCTTCATTTTTTGCATTTTGAAGTGAAATCGATCCCATCCCAATAGATTGCCAAGATCATCCTCACTCAGCCAAGAATCCCTTATAAGATTCACAAAATCCTGGTCCTCCAGCCATGCCCAGTTAAATTTATAGTGTAATCCCTGGGAACAGCTGCCCAACTACCATGAGAGAAGGATTGGCATATGGTCCGATATGTTTGAGACCAGCACCGAAGATCTGGGCATACCTAGAGTGTTAATGATACTGCCCTTCACCATGGCTCGATCAAGCCTTTTGCTGATATATGCATCGTCCACCCTTTTATTAGTCCACATGGGGATAATAGGATTAGGGCGGATGTCAAACATGTGATTAGATAAAAACAATCCATTCATGTAATCAGACAGACAATCAATCCTTGCCCTGTCACCTCAGATTTCATCATACTGCAAAGTTTAATTAAAATCACCCATAATAATCAAGTTCTTTAAAGATAAAATCCCCGAGTAATGAAGCTTTTTCCAGAAAGGTAATCTATTTTGATATGGATCATAAATATTGATAATGTTAAACAGACCTTCAATACCCCAAATGTAACCAACCAAAACGATCCCACCAAAAAAACTGTAGGCTTTGAATTTCGCCCAAGATGGGTTCCAGAGAGCAATCATGCCACCCGAGTGTCCATTAGCATCAACTGCCACAGCGTGCCAACCTTTAAGAATGCTTAATAAAGCATTGATGGCTTTTCCTCAGAGACATAGAGTCTCTTGGCATAGTATAATACAAGGCTCCTCAGTGGTGAAAATATTTCGAAGGCAATTTAGTTTGGAGGCATCGCCAATCCCCCGTATATTCATAGAAAGAAGATGGATCATTGTGGGACGTCTACGGGGTGGCTTGCTCTAGGCGCCTATATATTGTCACTGATATCATCAGCCACTGCAATAGGAATGTCCATAAAATTATCTTTCTCATAAGAGAAAAGCGACAATGCTCTGAGATTGCCTCTTGATTGTCGCGTGCCATTTTTCTTTTTCTTTCTGATAGTGACATTATAGACATTGGGATGGGGATTAACACCCTCAAGGGAGACAATGGCCTTATCAAAAAAAGTTAGAGCAGCAAGGTCTATATTCAGATTACCCAAAAGTGAGTCTATGTCACTGCCCATTGTATTACGTGGGGATTCAATTAGGTCCACAGGTTCATCTGAAGAAGACGGCACTGACAGCGGAGAAAATTATGCAACTGAGTTTCTGGTCTCATGTGCATGAGACAGCTCCCAAATGCAATAGTTGGTATAATTAAATAGAGGAGGGTCCTCCGTGGATGTGGGTGTAAGAGAAGCACCCCTAATTTTCCCGACACATTCAATTGGAACCGGCTCATGGCAAGCTCAAGATGGAATAATCTCATCCTCCCCCCTAATTAGCAGTTTATCAGACACAAAGATAAAATATTCCTTCCCCACCATCAACCTAGGCTCCGGGTTATTAGGCTCAGAAAGAGGGAAATCCCCACCCACCCTGACATCGAGAGGAACCGGTACAGAGTTAAACAAATCTTGACTCGCCCCATGATCAACTGAAATCGTCCTATCACTATGTTCATATGTAGAAACATATGCGTCATCATCAGAGGATAAAGGGATAGAGTTACCTGAGATGAGTATGCCCGGAGTACCTGGTGCAGCATTATTTTGTCAACGTCCATCCTGCCTATTTGTCCTATTACGTCCCACCCGAAGACAAAGAGGACAATTATCCTGAAGGTGGCCATTCTTATGGAAAATAAGGCACCTGAATGGAATGCCCCAGAAATCAATTCTTTGGCGATGACGACGTTGTCCCTATATGAGGTTCGCGTCCCCGGGCAGACCACCAGCAAAATTCACTTCAACCAAAATCCATGCAATCCTCTTGTCACTGGCCCCGACAATGCTCGGGTCTATATATTTAGTACTTCCAATGGAATTCCCAATAGCTCTAAGCGCTTTGAGAGTCCAAAATTCTGGTGGAATACCTGGAAGCTTGACCTAAATCACTCGGCTCTTTGGGGCTTCCATGACTGGGTTAAATCCCAGATACCAGGGAATGAGCTGCATGAAACTACGTCCCCATACCCATGTCCTATGTATAATCTTGAAAATTTCCTTCTCATCCCTGAAATGGATGCTAAACCATCCATTCAAAAGCATGCTAATTTTCGGGGAGCATCCGATTATCGGAAACCAGAATTACCGAACCCAACTGTCCATATTAACATCGTTTCCATCCGGGAACATCTACCTCCCAATTAGCACCCTCTTCTAAAAACTAGCAACCCTTCGACATAAATCATCATGATCCAAAGTAATTTCCCTAATATCCATCTTCTGTTTGAAGTAGGCCTTGTTGCTTTTTCCTCGGGAAGATTTGTTCTTTTTGTGATTATGCCTATCTTGCCCACCTTGCGATTTCACATTGACAGACTGGTAGTCGAGAAAGGATTGTCTAATGATCAAACTGTCCACCTCTGATTCACACCCAAATTCCTGTTCTGCTGCGATGGTAGCTATGATGAATGCCTCATGAGCCGAGGTATCTGAATCCAAACCCAAGTTCGTTTCATTCTTACCAAACCCAAGGTTTGACAAATCCATGTCAAAATATGATGCGTCTGAACAACACCACTCACCGTAAAACTACCAGAAGAGAAATCAAAGTTTTCAAAAACCTGAGTTGGTCAGGACGCTAATTTCATATTTGAACTCTTTTAGGCCGCATTCACAATCCAGAAAAGGAAGAATGTTTTGAAAGCTGGAAAGTCAGACCAATCACCTCATCTGAATACTTAATCCCGAGTATTAATTAGTTTATAGTCCAACCCAGAATGACAGAGCTTCCAAATATAGATATTGCCAAATTTCTTTTTATATCTGAAGAAAGGATGTAACAATTATCCCAGTCCTCGATAAGTCAACCCATATGAATCCTTGTCACTTAGCACATACATCTACTAAGACCATCAGAATATGCAGACACTGCCAATATACTCCAACCACCCTTATTATTCCTCCTAATATAACACCTGGATACTTAGAAGGCTCGAGAGAAAGTCCATAAATCTTCTAACCAACCATAGGACTAATGATTTATATCAATCCGAAAGGGACGTTAGAAACCTCTCTTGAAATTCCTTATTCCCTTTTAATCCAACTGTTCCACTTAAATGACTGGCCCCACCTTTTCCATCCCAATCAAAAATTGAATATGTCGAGGAAAACATCAATCAACTGTCAGAACCCACTAACTCCATACAAATCTTTGAAATATTGTGTAATCTTCAGAGATTCTGATATTTTGATCGCCGCACCATAATGGGAAAATATCTTTTCCAGAAAAACCAGTCCCTAGAGAATGCAAGAAAACTATACATGACAACAACAACAACATAGACAGCCTGGGCATGTCCACCACCTAGAGCCAAGTCTAAATCCAAAATTCTTGCAAGGGCGAGATATAATGAGAGAATCTAACCACTTTCGCCAAAGGCTATACCACTTGTTGTCCAAGTAGATGTCTGATAATCTAAATCAGACGAAGACTCCAGGGTTCGAGCTGAGAGATAGCCAACACTATCTTCGTGTTCTACCATCCGATTTGCATTCAGCATATAGAGCCAATAATATTGTATATGCAAAGTAAGTAAGAATGATGATAATGCACACCTCCAAACCCTCCGTGTAGGACATTGACAGAACAGAGAGTTTGAGAGCAAGATAGTCATGCCAAAAAAACAACAGAGGTAAGAAAAGCAACATTCCCCGACAGAGTCTATAGACCTACATAGATTTAGCCAGCAGTATGAAATAACTGGGGATAAAAGTCATATAGACACATTAAGTTATACCAAACCAGAATGACTAGACCTCTATAATATCAAACTCTAAAACCTTCAATTGAAAGCATGCGACTGGGCAATGGGGACACATTAATTAAAATTTAACCCACGTCTCAGAGCATTTAGCTACAACCTTCAAATGAAAGATAAGGAATGGAAAATGGGAACAAATTCACACAAATGTAACCCACGACTCGAACCAATTAGCTACAACCTTAAAATGAAAGATAAGGAGTGGAAAAAGGGAACACATTAACAGAAATGTAACTCACGACTCAGACCATTTAGCTTCATTCCCCAAAGAGTTCCGCCCTACATTATAATATCAAACAAAATTCCAGAACTGCCTTAACCTCTACATTTACATACCTTGTATTATTCACAAATTACTTGGTAAACCCTCTTAAATATCTTCAAAATATAACAAAATCCCAAATTGGAATTTTTTTTGGATCCCTCAAAATATATTTTGGTAAATCTTCTTCATCCTTAAGTTATGAAATATTCTCGCATGGGTGAATTTCATCTCGAACAAATCCTTAACCAATAAATCAACAAGGTTCAATAAAACGTTGGCCAAGTTAAATAAATTTCGGGTGAGTAAAACATAAAATCTCCTACCAAGGTTGCAGGCTCTATGGAATATAGGGGTTAAAGTCGTTTTAATGAACGTTTGTCCTGTTATATCAGCCTAAAATCTCCTACCAAGGTGAAGGCTCTATGGAATATATTTCTTTTCACAGAACTTGGGCTCAGCTGAAATGGAAATAAGACTGAGCTAGGTTCCCTTCATATAATTTCAAAACCAACAAAATAGAAATTGGGAAAGTATACTCTACTTCCGATCCTAAGTAGCCCATGAGAGTCAATTTCAATGGATTTCCTTTAGGTTTGTTGACAACTTGTAGGGGCAATGACTATCTGATGCTAGTTGTGGATGGCTCAATAAAATGAGACATCCTCCCATCTATAAAGGCACACAAAGGGTTTGAACCTTCAACCAAGATCCCAATCAAATCAAAAATCACGCACTGAATTTCAAGTAGGTAACATGTACTTGAACCAAGATCCCAATTAAATCATCAATCCCCATGAGAGCAGATCCTTCAACACCAACGCTTAAAGAACTAAGTTAGCATCCATATAGATACATACCTGTAACATTAAGCACCAGGCATACCAACTCTCAACATGTAGCATCTCTCATCCGGTGGCTCTACTGCTTGGGCTCTCCTGCTTGCGTTTCTCTCTCTTCTCTAGATAAGAACAAATATATCATTGCTTCCTGATTTTTCTTTGCGTAGATTGCACAGATTGATGATCGGTACTAAATGAGCTTCAAATTCAACTGGTTCAATGTCTAAACCTATAGCTTTTTCTCAGGCAACTAGGTCGATTATGAGTAAACAGATTAAAGGTAAATAAATCGATATGTAAGTGGAAGGATGCAGCGACTCTTTAAGAATACTGTTTTTCGAATCAGGATGGAATACAGGATCAGAACTACTTACTTACATTAGCCGACAACAAGTTTCCCTCCCTTTCTAAGAGCTGTATTTAGAATACTGCATACAAAATAATAACTACTCCTCCAACCCACAAGTCTCCCCCAACCAAGTAATTGATAATTTCCAATTAATAGAAGGCAATGACCCTCCGAAATCTCCTAATCTCCTACCAAACAACCAAATTGGATATTCCCGCCTATGGCCAAACCAAAATTCTGAAGTTAGTACAAATGCCCGCGAATTTCATATATCCAAATCTTTACATTGCCAATGCATAAAACTATTTCAAATGCGCGTGAATGTCATATATCCAAATCTTTACATTTCAATGCATGAAACTATTTATATATGTTATAAACTAATTATATATTATAAACTATTATATATAGTGGAATAAATCAAGGGTATATAAACTATTATATAGTGTGACATAAATAATTATATATTATAAACTATTATATATAGTGTAATAAATCAATGGTACAATGGTATGAGAAAGAAAAATTAGTATAAAAGTATAGATTATATACACGTAATAAACTAGTAATATAATGGTATGAGAAGAAGGATTAGTATAAAATTATTATATTTTATAAATTATTATATAGTTTGAGGTGGTCTAATGGTTAAGAGTGTGTGTTTCCTTTCAAGAGGTCACGTCTATAAAACCAGAGGGGTAAAGTATGTATGTCTTCGTAGACTTAGTAGTAAAATCGTTGCCCAAAGGTGGGTCCCTTGTTCCACAAACAAAGGGTCTCATACACCAATTTGGAGTCAATATTTATATCAATTGACCATGTATAAATCAACATACTTTGAATTCAAATTAATGAAATCATTCTCTATGAATCTAGTGCAATAATCAATCACAGTATGTAACAATGCCACAAAAAACCCATAACAAATAGTGTGTCCACAATTAAAAATTACTAACATAAATGACTAATTCATATACCTGTTGTACTTGTTATTTAGTCATAGTTTTATTCTTGGACGATAATAGTCATTTACGTTAATCATTATTAATTTATTTATTTATTATCTAGTCATATATTTTAATCCTAGAATAAATTAGTCATTTAAGTTAGTTGTTTTTAGTTTAGTCACTTATTATCTAGTCGTATATTTTATTCATAGACTAAATTAGTCATTTAAGTTAGTCATTTTTAATTTAGTCACTTATTATCTAGTCGTATATTTTATTCCTAGACTAAATTAGTCATTTTTAGTTCCATCACTTAAAATTTCT